>OV743721.1:5841030-6162686 GCA_928272305.1 Volucella inflata | reverse complement strand
AAGAGGATGGACGGCAAAAGCAGTGCGTATTTGGATGCGGATCTGTTGTTGGAGGCAGGCGTAGCCAAGAAGTCTTGAGTTTCCGGCATGTGAACGAGTACCTCATAACAATTTGTTTCAAATCTAATTTAAATCAGAGTAGAAAGATGACGATACCCAAGATACCTTCTATGACCTCTTGAATCAGACCTACGAGCAATGGCCCAGCTATGGCATTGAAATTGTCCTTGGCGATTTTAATGCGAAAGCTTTATAAACAAGATTAAAAACACTCGCAATTATTAGTTTACGTTGCTTTGTGATGTATCACCAGTATTGAAGGATTTTGGATTACAACGGATGAAGGTGATTCTACATTTCATCATGGTCGATGGACTTCGTTTGTATGTCTAATTTACAAGATGAGTGGCTTTCATTGAATCGACTGGCAACTGTGGATAAACAAATAATCGATTCTATGATTCAGAGAAGTGGATTTTCTATATAAACACCGCTCATCCATCAGACGCTCTCATACGAAAATCTAATGCCGTAAGTTTGTCAGAGTCGTGGCTAAACAATGACGATGATGTCAGCATACCAAGCTTTAATTGCATCATTAAATATAATCGACTGAATGTTGGAGCAGGGGGAATAGCAATATATCGGAATGAAGGTGATACTGTAAGTATTGACACCGAACATAGAAATTTAATCATATCGTTTTTGCGGCCATCTATATAACACCGAATCTCGTCGATATAATATATTTTATACACCGTTGTTTTCTCATTTAGAGTTATACAGGTGCTGTGTCATACATGGTAGAGGCGAAGATAAAATCCCCGATTCTTGGGGGAGATTTAAACGTATATTTTCCATCAAATGATTCTTTGCCGATAACTAACTTTCACGAATGACAATCCCAACGAATCAAAAACAAAATCGGGAACTGCAATAGAAGGAATTTTAACACGTTATCTCGAAAATATTACATCACGGAAATAAATTGCATATTTAAGTTACGAGGGCGGGTCAATAAGTCCGTGACTTTTTGAATTTCTGACCTCTTTACTGAAACAGCAACACTGCTCCTGTCAACAGGCATCTGTCAGTTGACTCCTGTCAAAATTTAAACTTGCTGCGTTAGTCAGTTTGTGTTTGACAGCTATTTTTATCAGACTACTCACTAATTTGAGGAGAAAATGGAAAAAAGTGAATTTCGTGTGCTTATTAAGCATTATTTCTTGCGAAAAAAAACCATTACCGAGACCAAGGCTAAGCTTGATAAATACTATGGGGACTCTGCACCATTGATTTCAATGGTAAAAAAGTGGTTTACTGAATTTCGTTGTGGCCGTACAAGCACTGAAGATGCCGAACGTCCTGGACGCCCAGTTGAGGTCTCTACACCCGAAACAATCGAAAAAATTCACGATATGGTGTTGGCCGACCGAAGATTGAAAGTGCGAGAGATTGTGGAAGCCGTAGGGATCTCGCATGGCTCAGTGGTTTCAATTTTGAATGATCACTTGGGCATGAGAAAGCTTTCCGCAAGATGGGTGCCGCGTTTGCTCACAGTCGACCACAAACGCATGTGCAGTTGCCATGGCAAAAATCCATGAATTGGGCTATGAATTGCTCCCTCATCCACCCTATTCTCCAGATTTGGCTCCGAGCGACTACTTCTTGTTCCCAAACCTGAAGAAATGGCTTGGTGGAAAAAGATTTGACTCCAATGATGAAGTCATCTCGCAAACAAAGGCCTATTTTGAGGACCTCGACAAATCATTTTTTTTGGAAGGGATAAAAAAATTGGAGAAGCGTTGGACAAAGTGTATAGAGCTCAAGGGAGACTACGTTGAAAAATAAAATTATTTTTTTATCAAAAAATCTGTGTTTTAATCCAAAAGTCACGGACTTATTGACCCGCCCTCGTATCACAAACCATTAATATCAGTATTATCAATAAAACCATCAGCCAATGATAATGTAAAAATAAAATAAACGGAATATTTTTTATACAAATTTTATATTGTTGTATTTTGATTGAGATGCTCCATCTCTCTCTGTCTCTGACACTAAATCTCTCTTATTATCTATTTTCTTAGAAGTTTCACTTCTATCACGTGTACGGTGTTACACTCGTTTTTTTTTTTTAATTAAATGGATGCAATATATTTTACTACAATATATAATTTTTAAAACCTGGCACTTGGGTTTTTTAAAGCTAATTTAGCTCTTCACTTAATAATTGTTCGCTCTGATTCCGAAATTCAGTTCTGTTTCACATACAACCCCCAAGTTCTGTAATAAGGTGATCTAAGCCCCAGCTTGGATGATATCTAGTCGGTTCAGTTAGGAAGTGTAAAACGCTTCCGAGAATATGAGGTGGCTTGAAATTTCTTAACGTTAAGATCAAGGTGTCCATGGATTTTCATAAAATATACATAGACATACATATGTACCTACTCGTATGTAGGAGTTCTGTGCAACATCCTTAATTTTAAAAATAAAAATGTCTGTGCCAAGATGCCTGTCTCGTGGAACACTCGAATTGTAGGGTTTTTCAACTTAAATTTGAAAAAGGAGAACCACACAGATTGAAAACTAAGTTGATTAAATTTGGAAAAAAAACAAACTTGTGTTATTTTTCTGAAGTCAGTAGCAACCACATCCAGGATATCATTTCGTTCGCTCGATTCCGGTGCAATATTCATGTGTGACGCAAAATTGGAGAACGTGTTACTCTTTAAACTTTTCCTTTTTTATTAACTACAAAATCTAAAAGAAGAAGAATGCCCCGAGTTCCGACTGCGTACACCCCTTATTATTTCTTAAAAAGAACGCTCCTCTTTGATACTTGTACCTGCGGCATGCCCGAGCCAATGGCATTGCATATATTGCCGTACATTACCTGATCCCTTTAATCCCTTCAATTTAATTCAAAGCCTAGGATGATATTACTCTGTCGAGTATGCTATTGGGCGTAAGCTGTGCTAGTAAAAATGGTGGTTTACCTTTTGCCACGCCTACGGTTAATGTCTACAAGTGTTTAGTTTTTCAGAAAATTTGATAGAGAGAGAGAGACAGGACGATGCTTGAATTCACTGGCTATTTGTTCCATATAATGACCGAAAAGTGAATGTCTTCCGGGACCGGTTGAGATTCGAACACTTAATCTTCCAATTTAAAAGCCAATTCAGTAAAAGTCTTTTTAATTGAAGGCTTTACTATAATATTATGGTCAACTTCTTGGACTTCTTGTTTTTGTAGATAGTAGAGCGGTCAACTCGAATTTTTAAAGCAGAACTGCTTGGGAGACCTCGTTCGAAAGCTAGCTCATTCTTCAGATACGACGTTTCACTGATTTGGAAGGTACTTCTTCCACAATTGTCCCAATTGCTTTCTACAAAAGAGCAAGCTAAACCGGTGTCTTATAGATGTAAAGAATGAATAAATTCCCTATTGATGGCTACGACTGAGGTATTGTCCACCACATATAAGAGATTCGTGTCTTTCTGTCAGGTCGACAGAGATTCAATCCTCATGAGTGTTTTTGATTCAAGACTATCACTTCTCGACGAGAATGTGTTCAACACGCAGAGGACCTTTAAGTGTCCTAATTCTCCACAGTTGTTACTGTTTTTCTCAGTAACCGAGCGTACACCTGGAAAAGACTACTTTCGCTTGTTTTTACTTTCATTAACTTGAAGATTGAAGAATTGACGCCAAGTGATAAAGGTTAATGTAATCTTGCGGTACCTCAAAAGGTTAACAGTGTATTTGGGACACTATCTGCATCCGAATAGGAATCGGCAATCATTGATTAAAGCAACAGCTACAAGTCTAAGCAATACTGGTGTTTCTTTTAATATTCAAACCATAACTTTGTTTATTCTCTTAGGGCCACATGAACTACTGGTATGACACCAAAACCTTTAAGAACTAGTGTTTATACATGAGATCCATTGAGCGATTCTTTGCGTAAACCATCCGGATAAAAACTAGAAAGTTCGAGAGAATCCGCAGAGCTACACTATTTCTGTGTCACCATATGCAGATACAAATGTAGCTCTCACCATCCGAGTCTTTAAGTAATGAACGAAACACCGAAGGTCAAAAATTGTGTTCTATTGCGAGTGTGAACAACCAAAAATTCAACTCAACAAGTCCTTTCATAAATCAACTAACCACCACATGCATTCATGCACCGAGGGACACAACCTCGTCCTTCGTCGACTTCTTTTGTTTAAGTTAATCCTTTCTTTCTCATTTTCATTTTCATTTTTAATGCATTTTTATTTAATTCAATTCAGGAATTCTTACAAGCTAGACAAAAAAACGCTTAAAAATTAGCTTAAATAACTTAAAACTATCTTATTGTAACTTACTGGCCCCATTCGGGCACTCTAGGTTAAACATAACACTTAATCTATGCCTTTCGACGTTTCTTACAGTATTTTATTTTTTATTTTTTTTTACATTAATTAAAACTAAAACTAAGAAAATGAATTTTATTTTAAAAACTTAGTACATGGACTTGTTTGTAATCTTATTATAAAACTTAGAGACTAAAACTTATACATAGCTATTTCCTTTCTTTCTATACCTAATAGAATGCAACACACAAAAAACGAACTAGATCTTGAACTGCAATTATAAGTTCCATAAAAAAAGGCGCAAAGGATATGAGTGGCACAGATAGAAATATAGCACAACGACGGGTAAGCATTTTAAGGAAATTTATCTATCCTATTTCAAAACAGGTAAGGGCATCCGAAAAGCAATAATAAAACAAAGCATTTAGTGAAGTGCCAACAATGATGTTCAATGACGGTTCCATTGATGCAGTTGATCTTCCTCATAGACATAGGCTTTCTCTTTCTCTCATGCATTTTCCGTGCACACTGAAGGATCATCCCGCAATGCAATTAAATGCAATTAAAACCAAATTATCTACACCATGTGTGATGTCACAATCCTTCAAATCCTTTTAATTCAATTATTGATGAAAAATTTTAATATTCGAAGAAGCTCCCAAGATGTCAAATGTCAATTTTTTTTTTCGATTTGTAGATTTGGCAAGAAATAAATGTGTATCCATGAAAAAGAGCAATTTTTCATTGAATCTATATAATCTTTATTGAATCAAAAGGCTTTTACTGATGCAGAGAAATTTTGAAGTTCACTGCGAACACAGCCAGAAATTTAATTATTCAATTTCCATTGGAAGCGGATGTCAATGAGCTCCAGTAAGAAGTCAAATGAAAGTGTCATTTAAAAACAATTTTGGAAAAATAAAAACAAATACTAAAGTAGCGATTGGCGAGCGTAAATTAGAATTTCTAACCCAAATGAAACATCAAAGTAAGCGGGGACCATATTGTGTGTTTCAAAGACAATTCTAGATGAAATTCGCAGCGATGAGCCGGATCGTCAATATGTTTTACAAAGTGGTATTTGATATTTAGAAGTTCATGTTTTCCAATTTTATTTTGACTTCTATTGTACTTGCAGGTACCTTGGTGTATCTTCGCGTGAATTTAATATTTATTAACAATGTGTTTTGAAAAAAAAACAACACTGGTTAACTTTTATACAGAAAAACTTTATTTAAACTTCTACCCGACACTATTTGCTACGAGAGTTGAAGTCCAATTGCTTGTTCTTTCTTGTCTCTATTTATACTAAATTTAAATTTGGTTTAACAAAATTCTTAGAATTAAAAAGTGCTTATGAACATAAGTTCGGCTAAATGCATTTAGGTCAGTTGAACTGAATTGGTTATTGATAGCTAAATGCATTTAGGTCAGTTCAATAACATTGGTAATTGCTAATTGAGAATGACAGAAAAAGAAAAAGGTAAAGAAAGGTAATTTGCTTATTTAGCAGAATTTACAATATTATTCACAAATGAATCAATTCTATCTGTTGAGTAATATGTAACTTCTCCCTCCTTATGATTAGAATTCTCCTGAATTCTATTAGTGAATTTTAAATGTATTCTTTTTTGTTGGATACATAAACATGATAATATCGCAAACATAATTAATATTATAGTTACAAACATTATATTTATTTTATATGATATATTTCTTTTAAGTTCTATTTCGTGAATTTCTTTTAAATTATCAACGTTATTTACAATAATTTTTTCGAATTTCAATGCTTCTATAAAATTATAATTTTCTTTATAATTGGGATTATAAAATCTTTGTGTATGAATTTTCTTAATATTGGAATATTTTTGGTCTAAAATTGATAACGAACAATTTGTAAAATTTATTAGATAATTTCCTTTAAGCTTTATATATCTATCGTCACAAGTTTGACTTAAATTAGTGTTAACATTTTTTAAGAATATAGTTTCATCGTCTAGTTTTGCAATTTCAGTTTGTTTATTATTCAAAAATTTGCAATTTTGTCTTATAATACAATGTTTACTAATAACTAATTCATCTAATGCTTTGTTTTGCTCATATTTGAGAGCTTCGTTTTTATATTCTATAATAAATTCTCGTTCCGCATTAATTTCGAAAAGGTCTTTATTAGGAACTGAGGTTAAAAGTTTAAGTGGTAATGTTACAAAATTTCTAGGGATTTTAATTGCAAAAACTAACATATTTTCTTGATAGCATGTGACTCCTAACATTATTTGCTTAAGTTTAAAGAAATCTATTTTATATGTTTCCATCTCACTTTTTGTAAGAATGTTTGGATGTAGTATATTATTTCTGGCTGTTACAATGTTGTCCTGAATGTGTTCTACTCTTGACTCTATGTATTTAAGTTTAAATAATTGATCAAAATAAATTCGATTAAGTATTAAATCTCTTTCAACTTTGTGTATTGTATTAACTTCTTTCAAGATTGCTCTTCTATCATTACTTATAGTTTCTTTTAAAATTTTAAAAGTATTATTAAAGAATTCGTTAACTTTTATTTGTTTGTTTATAGTTACGATTGAATTATATTGTCTAAATGTTCTTCTACTACCTGTCGGTCTTCATCGTCCATGGTCCCGAATAACCATTTTTGTGCACTTCCTACAATGTTTAGTAGACCTCGTTTTTGTCTGTCTCGTAATGGAGTTAGAGTTTTCATTTTATAAACTATATTTGAAATTTCCTCATTCAATATATTTCTTCTATCTAAATCTAGAGCTGCTATGTTACAAGAAATATTTTTAACTATTGCTATAATTTCGTTTGAGTCTATTATATGTAGTATAATGTCTGTTTCGTTTGAAATAACTACGTCAGTCAGATGGAGCGTAACGTATCCTTGTTGTTCGTTAAGTGTCTGTATGTCAAGAAAGCGTTGGGAATTAGTCCGCGAAATCATCATCAGTAGGTATACCCAAGTCATTAGCTGAAAATTTTAAAGGTCTTTTAATATTCGTTACATGAATATCTTTTAGCTTGGCTTTTTTGTATTTTGGTTCTTGTTTATGCCTAACTGCTTTATAATTTTTGATAAAACCTGTTGATCTTTTTTTGATTTTCTTTTCTTTAATTTCTTCTAAATTTTGACGTAATTTTTCTATATTAACTTTACGAGATTGTGCATCTAAAGGATTACACTTTATACTTGAATGGAATCGTTGATTGTAGTTCCCAACTGCCTTTTGCATTATGCGTCTTACAGGATATTGGATTTTACTAAATGACATAAACCTTAATTTTTCTGCTACAGTATTATGAAAACGTTCGATATCTGCATTTCCTGTATGGCTCTTAGGTTTTGTTAGGTGTAGTTCTATACCTTCGTCCTATAGAAATTCTTTAATTTGGATTACTTTAAATTCATTATCCGCTATTATTTTGTTAGGCTTTCCTATCTTTGCGAAATGTTCTTCTAACTATTCTATAATTGTAAGATGGTTTCTATCTGTTAAATGATATGCTGATGCGAATTTAGATAGCTTGTCTATTATTGTCAGAAAACTAACCTTTTTTTATAACATATGTATCAATATGAATAGTATCGTTTATAACTTGCGGAGTTTCTGTTAGTTTGAATTTAGGCTTAATTGGGTTGCGATCATATTTTACTGCTTGACATATTTCGCATTGGTTGACCACAATTTGAATGTATTGCATTAATTTTGGATAATAGATTTTATTTTTAATTTGATTATATGTTTCTTGTATTCCGGAGTGTTGAGTTTCTCTTACGTGATAAAGGGATATTTGTTTCACAACTTCTACTTCAGTTTCTAAATCTTGTGCTCTATATGAACATTTAAAAAATTTTATACTGTTATCATTCGAATACATTTCTCTTATTTTTTCTTGGATTACATTATATTTATGATCGACGAGTTCTGAATAAATACCAATCTTTCCTTTCTTTATAAATCGTCTAAATATATCTCCTAGTCTATCAAAGCCATGTTACGAAATAAAAATTATTCTTTTCCCGTGGAGAGTTTCTATTTCCTTTATCTTATTATTTGTTAAAATTAATTGTGTTTTATATTTATTAAGTATTTCTTCAATAATCGGGATGTGACCCCTTAGTTCTTCTTCTGCTGAATGTATCGTTGCGATTGTCTCATCTTGTTTTACGTTTAGGACAAAATCGGATGCAGAATTATTTTTAAGCGAACAATTTTCTGTGTATGGGGGATCTTCATCCTCTCCTAGCTTAGATTTAACGTCCTCGTTATGCTCTATTCTGCTTAAGAAATCAGTTACCCTATTTTCTTTCCCTTTTAAGTATTGTATTTCAAAATGGTATTCCCCTAATTTTAGCAACCATCTTTGATGTCTTGGAGAAAGATATTTTCCTCTATACTTAGCGTGAAGATATTTTATTGATTGGTGGTCAGTGAAGATTTTAAACTTATTACCGTAAAGGTAAGGTCTGAAATAATTTATTGACCACATTATCGCAAGGAATTCTTTATCTGTCGCCGAATAATTCTTTTCATGATTATTTAAAGTTCTTGATGCAAAACTCCTATAGCGTAGTTTGAAGCATCAGTCGTTAAAGTGAACTGTTTTTCGAAATTAGGGTATTTGAGAATTGGGTTACTACTGATTAAGCATTTTAACTTTTTAAATGCTTCAATGTAGTTTGGATCATTTTTGTTTATTTTTGCACCCTTTTTCAAATATTTAGTAATAGGTTGTGCGACTTTTGCGTAGTCGCGAATAAATTTTCTATAGTACCCTGTTATACCTAGAAAGCTTTTAATTTGTGTCTGTTTTACCGGTCTTCTTCTTTTATCAGAATTTGGTGATATCCTTTTGCAAGGTCCAAAGTAGTGAAGTACTGCGCCTTTCCGAGTTTGTCTAAAATGGAAACTATATTGGGTAACGGAAATTTATCATCTATTGTAACTTCATTTAATTTTCTGTAGTCAATAACTATTCGAAATTTTCTTTGTCCTGAATTATCCTTTTTCTTAAAGACGACTATAAGTGGGCTGGAGTACTTTGAATTACTCTTTCTTATTATTCCCTGGTTTTCCATTTCTATGATCTGAAATCTAACTTCTGTTTCATGTTAAGGCGGGTACCTGTAGAGTTTAGCATTTTTTTTTTCGAATTCAGAGAGTCTGCCATCAATTATACAAAAAGTTGATCCTATATAAACTTTAGAATAAATTGTTATTTTAACTTGAGGTAGGTCGTCCGAGGCTAATTCATAAAAAACTCTGGTTTATTTTCCTGAACGTGGTTGTTCTGTTCGTGGCGATTTTTGTCTGAAGATAAACCGAGGTGTCCTGAGATATGCGTTATTGCTTCTGAATTGTTAACTTGTTCTTTATTTGTCGTATCTTCTATATTGTCAACTGACATACGATCTGACTGTTGGTTTTGACCTAAATTAGTTTGCCTATTCTGACCTAAATTACGATCTCTTTGCTGAAATTGACCTGAATTGTTTGTGTTATTATGCCTATGCTGGCCTGAAGTACTACCCTTATTTTGATTTTGACTATTCCTAAACTGACCGGAATTGTTAGATTTTTGTTGGTGCTGATGTTGTTTGGACTGGTTGTGGTTTTGCCTATTCTCCGAAAATGTATTTGTTTTTGTTTTATATTTTCTAAATTCTGGCCTAATGCAGGAATCTTCGTATCTTCTTTTTCTCATTGTCATAATTATTTGCCCTACATCTTTTTCCTCGTATATTCTATTTAATAAAGTACCTTGTGTTACTTCTTTTGCGGTATTTACTAATATTGTTTCTACATTGCTCCACGTCTGGTCTATATTTGAGTTTCAGTGTTCCTTTAATTGTGCTCCAATCATCTGGATGTGGTAGGTTTATGACAGCATTTTTAACTTCTCCTTGGATTTTTTCGTAAAATATTGCCCGTCTAATTGCTTTTCGTGCTTGATCCTCTTTAGCTAAGGATAGAAAGTACCCTGCGCTACTAAAAAAGGAGTTAATCGTAACCTCTCCTTGTCCTGTTAATATGGACATGTAGCGGACTTCCTTGAGTACTTTATCTTGTTCATCTCTTCGTTCCCGTGACTGAATAGCTTGATAAGCTTCACGCACTTGTTCCAGTTATTGCGTTCTTCGCTCAAGCTCAATCATCATGGTAGCATAGTTTTCCTGGGTAAAGTTCTCCATTTTTCTGTTTTTATCGTGTAACTCTTGTCTTTTTTTTCATTCACTTATACACCTTGCACTTAATCTTTGTCGATTTTTTTATGCTTGTTGTTTTTTTTTTCTCTAGTATTTAACTGTCCGAATTGTTTATTGTAGTCTTTGTCGACTTTTATCGTAAACATCTTGGAGATTGTTTTTTACTAGTTTAAAAAAAATTACTTTCGTGTTTGTTAACCGCAACTTTAGATTAATTTCATTGTAATATGTAACTCTATAAGCGGAGCAGCAGCGATGCAGTAAAAATGGGAAACTCGTTACGCATAAGTTCGTATAACGAGGAAAGGATTAATAAAAGGATAAGAAGAAGAGTAATATGTAACTCGTGTGCTCATACCATGTATGCAAGTACGTAGTGAATGCCAGCAGGGCATGTATTTTTCAACTGTACAGAGAAAATCCTAGTGGGAGGACAGAGTCATGTTCAATTAATTATTAGCAAACGTTCATTGCCACTGAATGTAAAATATTGCCTTTGGTATTCAACATTAATTGATTCGAAGTTCTATGTCACCTCCAACAGACAAAATTTCAACTATCGGACTGCATTTAAATCTGTGACATTGGACAGGAGCTAATGGGGGAATAACTGGTTTATATTTGTTAACATAAATTTGATCGATTTAAATTACATTCTAGATTTTAAAAGTCAAAGAAGCCCATCACTGTAGTAGCCAGTTTCTGTGGCCGAGAAGATTCGGTTAGAAGTGTAAAATCGATCAAACCTAAGACTCCTGCTCATTCATGCTGTTCTGTACTGTGGCGATCGAAGAGGCTTACATGATTTTGTGAGCAAGTCGTCCTCCTCTGGTCAACAGTAAGTTGAGCCAAATAATACCTTAAAACAAAATTTCTTGTGATTTAAACTCTACCCCTAGGAAACAAATATGCAACAGAATGATGCTAATGTAGCCTTTACAAGTCTGATATCTGGGATTTATTTACGGACATGCCGATTGCAGTGGAATGTCATGTACCAATATTGATTGTGGTGATTTTAATATACGAAAGCAAGCATCCCTAGGTGTCTAGTCTACTCGTATATTATGAGTTAAATGATTCATTTCATTCTGAGCATATTTAATTGGAAAGACTTCATCCAGTTATCATGCAACTATGCGTCTACACAATGAATTGCAAGGTATAAATTTAGTTGCAGATTAATGATAAAAGAATGTCGGTGCATATTAACAATTACGTAGTCCTTTCGCTGTGGGTTTGTTTAGGTTCTTTAATATTTCGATTGTGTGTTGTGTTGTAAACATTATGTAGGCTACCTGGTACCTTGTAACCAGTTTGTTACAGATGTTGATAATTAAACTTGTGCTGCTGTTTGTGTTGTTGGTTAAGAGGGTGTTAGAACATATGACATATTTTTTTTGCTGATTTTATGGTTACCTGGAGGGATATTAGGATGGCGATGAAACCCGCATTGTACCTGGCTGCCTGATGGTAATTTGGTTGATTAAGGAGAGTTTCCACATACGAATCTCGTATCGTATTCGTTTTGTTTTGATGCCGTATTGTTTTGTTTTGATTTATTTGGCTAGAATAATATAAAAAGGGACTTGATATGTGTTAGACAGTGTTTTTGTTCAGGTATTTTATTTACATTTTGTACAAGTCACCTGTGAGTGAGAAGTGACGTAAGTACATTACTTTTCCTCTGGGAAGTTGGAGAGATAGAAGTGATCTTTATGAGGTGCCTTTATGTAATGCAAGGTGGCAGAAAAGAAATTATTAGAATTGATACAAAATTTGCTATTGCAGTGTCCACAGTCCATTCGGTGACTTCACTTTAAACAGCATAGACTCATTTGGTTTACAGGTGCTGAGTGGATTTCCTTTTCATTTCGGAGTAAATGTAACTGTCCTTGTTTTAATTATTTAATTTCTATTCAACAGATGGGAGGCTTATTCATCCAGGAAGGTGCCTTTTCGAAGTAATTAGTCGCAGTTAATTGTCCCTCACATGATGCCACTAGTTGACAAGGAGAAAACCTGAGAGATATTCAACGATAGTTTGAGCTGTAGATGGAAACGACATTACAAAGTGGCCCATTGGCGTTTAAGGCTACACCAATTCAGAGTTGATTTGCAACAAACACAATTGTGACGAAAAGGAAATGAGAACAAGTATTCAAAGAGCGATTTCTTGTGAAGGCCCACTCATCCGAAAGTCTATCATTAAATCGAAAGCCATTTAACACGGTAAATTGGTAAAATAAATCAGCAATAGTATTGTTATTTTCTTTTTCTTTTTCATGTTAAACTGAATTGAATTATTGGGAGAGTTGCTGAAACAAAAATGCATGAAATGATGGAATTCTCAAAAGAAAGCGCACAATGCCAGTAGTTGTCTCCAGCTCAAGCTGGTCGTTAACAGTTGTCTTAGTCTGTTGTCGTTGAAACTAAAAACAATAAAAATTATAGAATCTGCATATAAACTGGATTGACTATTATTTTTTGCCTGAGATAGAGTTACCTTTAGTAGTTTGCAGTGATAGACATACATACGTTGCTATTTCGTCGAAGTATCGAAGTCAGAGCTTTAGTACAGTTGGCCACTTACCTACTCATCGTCAGCAGTGTCTATAAAGGTTATAAATTTTGACACGATGTAGGAAGCATGGAAGCCTGTAAAGACAGCGACATGGAGTCTATGGTGTTCCTCCATCACCTTTTCAGCGGCGCATAGTCAGCTCTAGTCAATAAATCTTAGGACAAGGGGGGCTGGTTTACCCGCAGTAGAGTGAGTAGATAAGAGTTTGTGGCTTTGTTGGCAGAATGGGTGTTTTGTGTGAACTAGGTCTTAAAGGCAAAAGAATTCATCTGATCTATTGAAATGGATTGAAGCATGGCATAATCAGTTAAAATTCTATAATCTACCAACAACTATGAGTGTGATGCTGAAATGACGGTAGATTTTCTTTTGTCCCTTCTGACCAATGGTAGATGACATGAGATGTATTCATTACCTACCAGCCCTGCATGCTGCGCAAAAGGACTCAGTGAAAAGAGGAGTGACATATACATATGTATATGTATGTACGTCTAAAATGACTGATCAGGTATATGCAGTACTTACTACAAATTGCAGACCTCTAGCAATTACAGGTAAAAACAATTTAATTACACTTCTTCATGTGTTCGTACTTAGGGTTGCAGGTAGTGTATTCACATCTTATTCTGTTTTGCAAATAACAATGGTAAATGGTGCTGATCACCTACCTCTTTCGCTTTTCTGTGAAAGGGATCTCTTTATGCTAATCGATAAAAACTGCCATAAGAACTCGATGGCAGGTACGTTTCGATGTTAGGGAGCACTAGACAACTTTCCATTATTCTGTCCCTAGGCGATAGGAACATACATATCTCCCAACCACTTGCCACTAGTTTCCACTTGTTACCAATTGAGTAAGCAAATTAAAAAAAAAAACTTTATTTTAAACGAAAATTAACATTGAATTCACTTTTAGTATTTTCAAGAAAAAAATAAATATAATAAGAAGGAAACTTATGTTAAACGAACGAAACACAAAGGTTGTTAAGAAAAAAGAAAGTATTAAGTATTTTCAAGAAAAAAATAAATATAATAAAAAGGAAACTTATGTTAAACGAACGAAACACATAGGTTGTTAAGGAACAAGAAAGAAAAAAGTATTGTTTTCAAAGTGGATTTGGTTTTACTCTCCTGAAGTTCTGCGTTTTTTTGTAGGAGGATTTGCTTGCTCCTCGGCTTCCCGTCTTCGTCTTTCAAGCTTCCACTTCTTTCGCTCTCTCCTCCACTCTTGCCTTTCTTTCTCCCAAGCTATTATTTGTGTTTCTCGCTGTTGACTCTCTGAGTCTTGTTTTATCTCTTTCTTCTCTTCCGGAAATAATGTCTCACAAACCGGTCGATACATTCCCGCTTTTTCTGAATAAAAATGGGACTAATAACAAAATACACGTAAACTGATATATAATAAAAACAAGCGTACTTATGAACTTGGTCTCTAACTGCTCCATCTCCTCCAAAGTTTTAATGTCGCCGGCATTTTTTCTTTCTGTTTCGAATTCTCTCCAAAGTTTTTGAAAATCGATTTGTAATTGTAAATCTTCGTACGCACAATCTTCCGGTGGAAGAGAATAAAAAGAACACTCTAAGAAAATTAAGAATATAAAAAATCAAAGCTAAATTGTGAATTTTTTTTTTCATATATGTTAATTACACTGACCAGGCAAATTTGTTGCTTCGTCTGCCATTTTACTTAATACTTTTCCGCTTGAATTTTATTATTTATCCAATAGAACGAGCTTATTTTCTGATAAACTCTGATAAATTATAGCACGTGGTTGTTCTAATGTTTTGGGACGCCTTCTTCGTTTGAAAAATGAGATAAAATAGATCAAACACATTGCAGTATTCCAATAGTGGCTTTCCAGTGGTTGCTCTAAATCGATTGCACATATATTCCTGTGAACTGTCAATGTCAAAGAATTGCTGTTTTCCATTGTTTATTCCTTTCCCAAATCAGGGAAAGTCAAAGTCAGGTTGTGACTTTGTTTCGCGAAAATTTTTGTCGTTTTTATTTATTTTATTTTATTTTTATTGAAACACAGCGGAAGTTGAGAGAAAATAAAATAAACAAAATGATGATGAAGATATATAGAACACAGCAGATGTGGTAGTATGGTATTTTTTCCTGAGATATGCATTGTTATTTTGTATTAAAAGGGTTGCCGGGTTACTCAAACGCTAATTGTAAATACGTCAAAGGCAAAGACATAAGTTAGATTTCGATGACAGAAACACCGTTTTACCGTGTTATATGGTATTTTATATTTGATTTCAAATACTTATGATGTTCAATCAGACTGCCCATGTGCGGGTACTCTAAATTATTTCTAACAATTAATCGGTTACACCAATCCACCTTCGATGTGGGTTGGTTGGATTCTGAAATTTTGTTTTTGTTTAAAAAAGAACTTAACACCAGTGTGGGTGGGTATGAATAGAATGCTATAATACTTCAGCATCTGTTAAGTTTTTGAAAAATGGTCAGGGAGAGAGAAGAAAGATATTGGGGCTCATTGTTTATTTCGCTCCATGGGTGGCATCCAACATTTAATGACGAGACTGGATTATTGATGGATGTTGGCTTGTTTTTGTTTTCTAATCACCTAACCATCTTGCTTGATTTTTGATGACTGACTGTCAGGCATAGCTGGGGTTCTGAAAACCGAATATTGCGAATTAAAATCCAATTCAATCTTACTGAAGCCATGGCCACCCAGCTCTCAGCTCTCTCCCTCTCTCTCTCTCACACTCTCTTGAAGAGTAATGAACTTGAATGTATAGTGAACCCACACTATCTCGACACAGTTGGATACTTGTGCTTATTGATTTTGTTTATACACCTCCACGACTGGCAACGGAATGACCCGGTATTGTGATAGTCCGACGCCAACCAATGAAATTCTTAAGAATAATGTTTGCTCGTTCGTCTAACTGTAAATGTAAAAAGTGAGAATGAAAGAAAAAAAAAGTTGTATGCCTACCTAACCCTGCAAGGCCAGACCCATTACAACACTTAGATCAAAGGGGCCGGAATACTATATGGCGCAGTCAGTCACCCGCTTGCATGTAGGTATGAGAACTGCCGTTGAACCATTTCTATTTCACTTGCCTGACTACCTAGTCCTAAAAATCATTACTGACCTCACTTTCAAATACGTTAAAGTAGCCCATACTGACTGCTGATTCAACGGTTTGATTCGTAGTCCCAGAGTTATACAAACATTTATATACATAAATATCACACGTTGAAGGGAAAGAAAATAGCACGCTTTCAGTTGCCCGTGTACCTACTCTTAATCTCAAGAAAACACTCAACTCCTGCGACCCTGTGCTGTTATGCCTTCGACCTATTACCATCAAATCCACAGCCAAATCGTGTAACTGGGTGCTGTCTCTGTTTTACCCTCTTGCACGTCGTGTTCACATTTTTAAGGGGATGAAAGACATTTTAACAACCGGAACACTTAAATCAGAGCATTTCAATTTGCATACAAAGCTAATAGTCCTCCCAGCTAAGCTCATTAATTTTATGATTAACATGATTAAATTATGTGCTAATAAAAGACAATAATAATAACAATTTTCATACAACAATGATCAAAATTTTAATCAAAAATCATGGCAGGATCGGAACGATATAAAAAAACCGTGATGCAAGTAACCCTTCTGGCCGGCCATAGAAAAAATACAAAAGTTACGAAGCAACAACAAGCCTCGGATACGGACGGATCTATTGTTGACAACCCAAAAGACTGTGAAAAACGGCGACATCTACTACGGCAATTGTTATCGACGGCAAAAGCAGCGCCTTTTTGGATGCGGATTTGTTGTTTGAAGCAGACTTAGGCAAGAAGTCTTGAGTTTCCGGCATGTAAACGAGCGTCTCGTAGTGCTCATTACCAACATTAGCCTGATATGCGCGCACGCTCCCACAGAGGAGAAAGATGACGACGCCAAAGTTGCCTTCTATGAGCTCTCGAACAAGACCTACGAGCAATATCCTAGCTATGACATTAAAGTTGTCCTTAGCGATTTTAATGCAAAGCTAGGAAGAGAGGGCATCTTTGGTAGCACTGTTGGAAGATACAGCCTGGACGACACCACCTCCGATAACGGGACAAAACACTGTCGTAGCTAGCACGCAGTCCCCCCATCTCGATATTCACATGGGGACTTGTAGAACTCCTGATCAACCAGATTGACCACATTGCGATCGACGCAAGACACTCCTCCAGTATTATGGATGTTCTTACGTTTCGAGAAGTCAACATCGACTCGGACCACTACCTTGTTGTAGTCAAGGTACGGTTGTAGAAATCCCGAACAACGCCAAGACAAGCTAATATTGTGAGTAATTTCGACGTCAGACGGCTACAATCGCAATAGATCGCCAAATCCTTTCCGACCGAGTCTCCTTAATCTCTTAAGAGGTCCCTTCCCGCCAGCATCAAGCATAGAAGACCAGTGGCAACATTGCCTGAAGGTCATCGGAGATGTCGCTTCTGATGTGATGGGTTTCACTCGACCACCACAACGAAATCACAATCGAAAAATAACTCTTGCGAACTTAGCGAACTTAGCGTGCGAAACTGGATGCAGTTAGCAAAATATCGAGGCAGCTGGAGAAGCTTCTTGATTGAAGCCAAGTCCACCCCGGACTGTGGCGTCACTTAAAGTAAGTAAGTAAGTAACCCTTCTTTTATTATGTTTTTAATTTTATTTCCTGACAAGAAACTAACACAATTTTGATAAGTTACAAGCATTTTATATAAATAGTGTTGACAAGAAATAGTTGCTATTGCAAGAGGCGAGAGTACTACACAAAACAAAAAGAACAATTAACTATAAAGTTATTGATGGGGAAAACAGTTAATAAGCAAATAGTTTATAGTTTAAAAAAAAATAGTTAATAAAAATGCAAAAGTAGTAAAAAAGTTTACAAGGAATTTGTTGGACAATGATTGAAAGAGAAAAGCCATTTTTCAACATTTCTGATTTCTTCCTCCATCACCTAAGATTTTCTGGCAGTGAGTTAAATAACCTAGGCGCGGTAACGTGTGTTTTATAAATGGAAGGAATAGACACGAAGTTCCTGATGTTGGCGCGTAAATTATGACTTTCATGAGACCTTACATAGTAACAACTTTTTTAAGAACTTTGTAACAGTACAAATAACTTAATGGAAGAATTTCCAGGCTTTTGAATAGTTCAAAAGTAGGTGGTCTGCGATAAACTCCTAACATTACCATACTGCAGCTTTGATTTTAATAAGCCATTGTACAACAACATTGGCGATGGCAATGGCGCGATAGTTAGCTCAATGGACTATCACACAGAGAGTCTGGGTTCGATTCCAGGCTGGGTCACCCTTTCGGCGGGCAATGTCAAACTACCGAAAGTAAAATTGCCTACGAAAAAGCTTCTAAGAAGTGCCGTTCGGACTCGGCGATAAACCGTAGGCCCCGCTCAGATGTGGACAACATGTGCAACACAAATGAGTGTCAAAAAGCTAGGCCATGGCCCATACCGGGCTGCCAGCGCCACAGTGTTTTTTTTTTTTTTTGTACAACAACATTAAGATGAAGATTACAGTAAAGGCTAACATGATACATTTGTCTGACAATCCTATTAACATATTGTTTTAAATACACACAATAACACCTAGATATTTGAAACTGTCTGCATAGCACCACATAGATTAATTATGAATGATAAAATAGTGGTGAGTCCTTACAGATTACACCTTTGATGCTGAATATCATGAACTTTATTTTATCGCTAATCATCAAAAATAATAATACGTATATTAGAATAATACAAGACATGTACGGAAACGTGAAAATTGTGGTTAAAAGCTCTGCTGGACTAACGAGAGAATTTTCAGTTAATGTCGGAGTGCATAAAGGAAGCGTACTTAGCCCTTTCCTCTTTAACGTAGTATTCGACTATCTTTTAAAAGACTGCATGCGCGAAGCAAATGTAACGCCAATTCTCTTCGCTGACGACGCAGTTATACTTAGCGATAACGTCCAAGATTTACAGAACGCCTTAGATTCATGGAGAAATGCGCTAGAGAGAAACGGGTTTAAAATAAGTCGTTCAAAGACGGAGCATTTGACGTGCCCATTTGTGCATCCGTTGCGACCTGTTCCGGATATAATGTTAGACGGAATAGTTCTTCCGAAAAGCACTATCTTTAAGTACTTAGGATCAATCGTTAACATGGAAGCGAAATGTGACGACGACGTAAACCACAGAGTGAGTGTGGGGTGGATGAAATGGCGGGAAAATTCGGGAATCTTTTGCGACCGAAAATTTCCACTAAAATTCAAGGGGAAACTCTACACCACGGTTGTTAGACCAGCTCTTATATACGGTTCACAGTGCTGGACAATGTACGAAGCGTTTAAAAACAAAATGACGGCAGCGGAAATGAAAATGTTAAGGATGGAGTCACTAAACGCGATTGTATTAGATCTACGCGTATAAGAGGAAGTCTACATATAAAGAATTCGGTAACCGAACAGCTTGAGACGAATAGAATAAGCTGGTATTGCCACGTTCAAAGAAAATCCGGTTAAAAAGGCACTATCAACTACGGTCACTCCAACTGTAAGAAAACGAGGTCGGAAAAAGAATTCCTGGTTTCTCAGATGGCAAATGCGCAACAACGCCTGGGGCTAACCACTGAAGCGATCCAGGACCGAGCATTATGTAGACGAGTTCTGCGGTCTGAGACATTAGCCAACCCCATAAGCGGAGCAGCAGCGATGCAGTAAAAATGGGAAACTCGTTACGCATAAGTTCGTATAACGAGGAAAGGGTTAATAAAAAGGATAAGAAGAATAGGCTAAGATAGTAATTATGGGAATACGATAAAGCAGTGTCATCAGCGAATACAGTGATTTGACCCTTAAAATGTTGAATAAATAACGAATTTACATATATGTAATAAGAACAGTGGCGGTCCTAAGACAGATCCTTGGGGAACTCCAATATTAAAATATTTCTCAAAACTGAGAACATTTTTACTTTTCACTACCTGCTTACGACTACTTAAGTAGGATGCGAACCAATCATGAATAAATCATCTGAAACCGGCATTAAAAAGTTTTTTTTTTAAAGACAACGTGCCTTCTCCACAATGGTTCGACTCATTCTTTCGGATTTGCCATTTTGCTCGGGACAATATGGTGCAGATGTTTGATGCACTATTCCAGAAGATTTAAAACAATTTATCATTTCTCCATTAATGAACTTGGTACATTGTCTGAACGAAAAATTTTAATTTTTTTATTTGTTTGATTTTGCACTAGTTTTTTTAAATTCTAAAAATTTTGTAGCAACCTCGTTTGTGAATTTGAAATGTACGAGGGCGGGTCAATAAGTCCGTGACTTTTGGATTAAAACACAGATTTTTTGATAAAAAAATAATTTTATTTTTCAACGTAATCTCCCTTGAGCTCTATACACTTTGTCCAACGCTTCTCCAATTTTTTTATCCCTTCCAAAAAAAATGATTTGTCGAGGTCCTCAAAATAGGCCTTTGTTTGCGAGATGACTTCATCATTGGAGTGAAATCTTTTTCCACCAAGCCATTTCTTCAGGTTTGGGAACAAGAAGTAGTCGCTCGGAGCCAAATCTGGAGAATAGGGTGGATGAGGGAGCAATTCATAGCCCAATTCATGGATTTTTGCCATAGCAACTGCACATGTGTGCACCCTTGCATTGTCTTGGTGTTAAAGAACTTTTTTCTTGGCCAAATGAGGTCGTTTTTTTTCAAATCGTCATTGAATCGGTCCAATAAGTTGGCATAATATTCCCCATTGATTGTTCTTCCCTTTTGAAGGTAGTCAATGTGGATTATCCCGCGTGCATCCCAAAAAACAGTCGCCATAACTTTATTGGCTGACAAACCCACCTTGGCCTTCTTTGGCGCCGATTCACCCTTAGAAACCCACTGTTTTGACTGTTGTTTGTTCTCTGGTGTGTTGTGATGGATCCATGTTTCGTCCACGGTTACAAAACGGCGCAAAAACTCCTCCATATTGCGATTAAACAACGCCAAACCTTCCTGTGAAGTTGTTACACGATTGCGTTTGTGGTCGACTGTGAGCAAACGCGGCACCCATCTTGCGGAAAGCTTTCTCATGCCCAAGTGATCATTCAAAATTGAAACCACTGAGCCATGCGAGATCCCTACGGCTTCCACAATCTCTCGCACTTTCAATCTTCGGTCGGCCAACACCATATCGTGAATTTTTTCGATTGTTTCGGGTGTAGAGACCTCAACTGAGCGTCCAGGACTTTCGGCATCTTCAGTGCTTGTACGGCCACAACGAAATTCAGTAAACCACTTTTTTACCATTGAAATCGATGGTGCAGAGTCCCCATAGTATTTATCAAGCTTAGCCTTGGTCTCGGTAATGGTTTTTTTTCGCAAGAAATAATGCTTAATAAGCACACGAAATTCACTTTTTTCCATTTTCTCCTCAAATTAGTGAGTAGTCTGATAAAAATAGCTGTCAAACACAAACTAACTGACGCAGCAAGTTTAAATTTGGACAGGATTCAACTGACAGATGCCTGTTGACAGGAGCAGTGTTGCTGTTTCAGTAAAGAGGTCAAAAATTCAAAAAGTCACGGACCTATTGACCCGCCCTCGTATGTAGTTTCCCTTCTGCACAGTTTGGCTAATAGACATCAGATTAACCCAACTCGTTGGTACGTATAGCACATCATGCAGGGTAACTATATTAATTTTTTGATTTATTCCACATACCTGTATCGAGATATCACCTTTACCAAGGACATCTAGCTTCGAACCATCTGTCAAAGTTACAAAATTCTTTTTAGGAAACTCCAAGTAATTCTCAAACAGCTCAAAATTTCTTGCCATGTGAGACGAAGTTCCAGAATCAACAAACCAGTGGTTTTGACTCTCCTGTAATACAGAATAGGATGCGTAAGCAGAAAATTTTTCTTTACCTTGAGGATTCGATTTTGGGCAGTTCTTTCTTATGTGTCCAAAACCACCGCAACCAAAGCATTTAACACCTTTGCCTTTGTGCTTTCCTTTGCCTTTTCCACCGAATGCTGCCATCGCTTGAGCCTTGGAATGAGACTCATTACGATAACAATCGAAATCTTGCAACAACTTGGCCTTTATCGCTTCAGCCGTGATTTTGATTCCACTACTTTCTACAGCCATTATCATCGGCTGAAATTCAACAGTCAAACCATTCAAAAGCAAGCTACCTATTCATTCGTCGTTAACGTTCATCTTGATCGAATTTAATTTATGCGCCGTTCCAATTATTTTGTTTACGTACTCTTCTATGGAAGAACAATCGTCCAAACGAGTTGTTGTCAATTCCCGTAAAAGTCCAACTCTTCTTGTAAGACGCAGATAGTTTGTCCCAAACTTCCTTTGCAGTACCTGCTTCTTTAATATGTACATAGAGCGCTGGATCAATTAACAAAATTATTTTTGCCTTCGCCTGAGCCAATTTTTCAGGCTTTGTTTCGGTACCCAAAACGGATTCCCATAAACCATCAAGGATTAAATAATTTACTACCGCAAACTGCCATGTGCTGAAGTTCTCACGTCCCTTTAAACGTTCAATGGCCGGCAAACTACTTATAGACATTTTTTTACGAATTAAAAACTTAAAAATCGGAATAAATCAAATGAGAACTTAATTACTTTACTTTCTCTCAATATTATTTCTTTTTTCTGGGCTCATAGCCTGATGGATTGCGCAGATTAATTTGGATAAGAAATAAAATACGTGTTACCTTCGTGACATACGAGAAAGAAGAAGGATAAAATATCTTTATTACTTTTGAAGTACTTTACATTAAGTGATGCCAAACTACAAAATTATGTTTTTAATACCATCACTTTCTCTCTCTTTCCGACAATCTTCCTCCCTACTCCAATATGATAGCTAAGCTGCTTATCGACTTGTTGTTTCATTTCACTGTTCATTCGTCCTTGACATTGACCAAAACAGGGAAGCTGATTACTTGTGACTCAATACAAAAATTTTTAGCGAGATTGGGGAGAGACACTGTCAACTTTCCTTGGTTGTTAACAACCCTGCGTAAGGAGTGTTGTCAGCCAGTTGAGTAGTTGCCACCCTCAACACAGAGATGGAGCTACTTTGAGGCAACTTGGTGCTGTCAAATTGACACACGTTTCCGGCTTTCCTCTTTTAATGGCAGCGAAAGCGCGTGGACGCAAACTTAACAATTCTAGTACTAAGAGATTAAGTGTACCAATTTGTAAAGGGAAACATATGTAAGAAAATTGTATATATGAACGAATTTATTACCTATTTTAATAAAGATTTGTAACCCACCCTTTTCTAGCACTACACTGTGCCCTTTTATTGGACAGGACTAGTTGGGTAGTTCACAAATTCCCGCCATCGCTAATCCGCGACAACAAATTACATATATATTTCTGTCCACCGATCAAGATGCCCCCAAAAAAGATTCCGATTCCGCAGCCTTTCTCCAAGTCAGATAAATTGCGCAGATCACCAACCAGAGATGGAAAGCCACGACCACCGAAAGAATATAACTGCTACGCCTGCAACGAGCCAGATTCTGCTGGGAACATGGTCCAGTGTGACCGCTGCGATGTCTGGAGCCATTACCTTTGCGCCGGAGTGGATAGTTTCGTCAGTCAAGAAGAGTGGTTCTGTGCCAGCTGGGTGCCAGGTAAGAGTCTCTCATTGTCCAGGTTTCCAGAAGCAAAAGCACCTGCATATTCTGCTATAAGGACTGCTACAACAGCTTCTGCGGATCTCTCTACGACTGCTGCTGCGTGTGTTGCTACAACTGCTGCCGCATACGCCGCCACTAAAGCACCGAGTCTTCCAACTCCATACGCCACCACCACGCCGCCGAGTCTATTTAGTACTTCTATCTCTTGTGCTGCCGCGACTTCGTCCAACCTTTCCACAAATGTTGCCTTTGATGCTGCAATTGCCAACCTGATTGCACCAAATCATTCACCAATTGCTCCCACATATGCCGTAGCTACCGCGCCGAGCATTTACACAACAACAGCCGTTAATGCGGTCACGTCTGCTGCACCTTATGCAGCTGCAACAGATGCTACTCATTTGCCGACCAGTCAAAACAGTTACTGTGTATGATCATCCAGCAACAATAGCCGTCGCCACTGTGCATGCATATCCTGAAGTAACTTCTGGTGCAGACGTTTTTAATGCTGGCAGTGTCTATAATACCAAAGCCCCCTCCACTTCGTCAAAGCCTTTGCCCAACAGAAACCCGCTGGAATCATTGGACTATCGACGACAAAATTCAAAGACGTCGACCGGTTCGAGTTCATCAAAAGTTTCTATGAAGCACCTTAAAACAGAGTTACAGAAACTGGAAGAAGAACGGGTATTGCGAGAGAAACGGGACAAAGAAGAACGCGAGTACCTCAGGCAAAAATACCACATCCTAAGTCAGTTGGCGGATAATGCGTCGGAAAGTGAAGAGGAAGCCGAATGTGCATCTAAGCTCAAGGTCGACAACTGGCTTATGCAAAATCCCAGTCGTGATTGCCCACAATCTACGAAAGTGACATGGGAATCCGATGTGGCTCTGCCGGAATTATTTCGAACAAGTACAAAAAGTCAAGATGTGAATAAATCCTGGCTTGGTGCTTCCGTTAACCCCTTACAACAAGCACCAGGAAAGGCAACAATAAGCCAAGCGTTTGCCACATCATCGAATGTTATACAACAACTTCCAACCTTCGAAATGCGAATGCCGCAATCAACTCTTACCGACAACCAACAGTATGATCAACCCGCCTCATTCTCCCCACTTCTTCCAGCACCTCGATCAATCCAAAACGAAACACCTGTTCGAAGCTTGACAACAAATCATATAGCTGCGCGTCATTTAATGTCCCGGGAGTTGCAAAGTTTCTCCGGGAGTCCCGATGAATGGCCGCTCTTCATATCGACGTTCGAACGGAGTTCGGAGCTCTGTGCATTTACCGATGAAGAGAACCTGATTCGTCTGCAGCGGGTTTTGAAAGGAAAAGCTCTAGAAGCCGTCAGAAGTCTGCTAATACAGCCCAATTGTGTTCGCCGCGTAATTGCAACGCTTAGAATGCTGTACGGAAGACCAGAATTGATAATCCACACTCTTCTCCAAAAAATCCACGCAACGCCAGCACCGAAAGCAGAAAAATTGGAGACAATTGTAAACTTTGCTCTTCTTGTTCAAAAACTGTGTGCTACGATGGAGGCATCGGGCGTAGGAGCTTATTTGAACAGTCCAACACTCTTACAGGAACTGGTTGACAAGCTGCCCCCCGCCATTTGTCTTAACTGGGCCATCTATAAGCAGACACTATCATAATGCACCTTGTCTCATTTCAGCGCTTGGATTTACCAAGTTGCCGAGGCCGCCAATAACATCTTGGTTCCGATCCCTTCCTCAACAGCTGAAGCAAATATACCCCGCAGGCGAAATGTGCCTGCAAAGGGTTTCATCAACGCCCACCATGCTGAGACAGTCTTAAAGAACAACAATTTGTCGTCCAAGGACAATTGTTGCATTTCTGCTGGCGCTTGTGTTTTTGTTGCCGAGTGCAAACAATTTCGAAAACTCAATCGTAGCATGAGATGGTCCGCAGTAAGAGAGCACCAGTTATGTCGACGGTGTTTAAGCAAACACGCTTATAACAGGTGCCCTTTGACGTCGGTCTGCGGGAAGAATAACTGCACCTTTAAACATCACGAGTTGTTACACAATGAGGAGAAAGATGCCGAAGAAAGGCGCAAAACGATTGGAGACGTTTCGCTTCACACGCAATACCACTGCAATCTCCATCGCTATGAATCTTCCCAGACGTTATTCCGTGTAGTCCCTGTGGTCTTGCACGGCAACGGCATTCAACTTCAGACGTTTGCATTTTTAGATGATGGATCATCACTTACATTACTGGATGAAGAAATCGGTAAGCAACTGAAAGTAAAGGGAAGACCGCAGCCGCTGTGTTTGAAGTGGACCGATGACACTCACCGGTACGAGAACAACTCTGAAGTTATCACTCTGCAAATCTCAGGTACTTCGCAAACGCTAAAAGGTATACGCTAGAGGACGTACACACTGTCGACAATCTACAGCTTCCATCACAGACGATAAATGCGACGCACTTGCAAAATAAATACGAGCATCTTAAAAGACTAGCAATTGAATCATACGGCAGTGCAGTACCACGTTTGCTTATAGGTCTCAACAACGCTAAACTTGGACTTCCATTGGAGTGTAGAGAGGGAAGTTCAGAAGAACCTGTGGCGACTAAGACGCGCCTTGGATGGGTTGTACATGGTAATTGTTCTAAACGGTCCGGCATGAATAGTTATACGCAAGAACAGTACAGTTTTCACATCTGTGAGTGCAACGACAATGAGCTGCAACGGTTGGTGAAGGGGTTTATATGTACAGAGAACTTCGGGGTGTCAAGTTCGGGAAAAATTCTGATGCCGACTGAGGACCAACGTGCTCTGGATTTACTAAATACCCACTCAATTCGCAAAAATGGTCGTTTCGAAACTGCACTTCTATGGAAATTTACCGAGATCCAGCTACCGGATAGTTTACCTATGGCCAAGCGACGACTAGCATGTTTACAAAGACGAATGAGGCGAGAGGCATATTTAGGTGAATCACTTAAGACGAAAATAGAAGAATATGTCTCGAAGGGGTATGCAAGGAAGCTTTCGCCTCAAGAAGTATCTGAAGGGTATCATCGATCTTGGTACCTGCCTATATTTCCCGTCCAGAATCAAAATAAGCCAGGAAAGCTGCGCATCGTGTGGGATGCAGCCGCTACAGTGCAAGGTGTGTCACTGAATTCTGTCCTGTTAAAAGGTCCGGATCAAGTAGCATCGCTTACGTCAGTGATTTATAAGTTTAGAGAGAACCCGATAGCCATCTGCGGAGACATAATGGAAATGTTCCACCAAATCAAAATACGAGAACAGGACCAGAACTTTCAAAGATTTCTCTGGAGTCCCAGTGCCACACAGGAACCAGACGTCTACGTAATGACTGTCATGACCTTTGGGGTCACGTGCTCGCCTTGCAGCGCCCAATTTGTGAAAAATAGGAACGCCGACGATTTCGCAGGGACTTTCCCGAGAGCTGCTCGGTCAATTCGAGAAAATCATTACGTTGACGACCTGATGGACAGCGTAGCTACTGAAGTGGAGGCGATTGAACTAGCAACAGAAATTCGCCACATTCATCAGCAAGCAGGCTTTCACATCCGAAATTGGATTTCAAACTCGCCTTTAGTGCTCAAAACGTTGAAGTCCGACCCTACGGATAGCAAAGACTTAAACGTAGACGTCCAGTTAGGAACGGAAAAAGTACTGGGGATGTGGTGGTGCACCGCATCTGATTTCTTTACGTACAAGCTGACCACTAATCCGAACCAAACGGAAATTCTATTCGCCGGGCGTCGTCCCACGAAACGCGAAGTCTTAAGGACGTTGATGACTATATTTGATCCGTTGGGACTGTTGGCCCACTTTCTGATGTACATAAAGATATTGTTACAGGAAATATGGAGGTCCAAAATCGAATGGGATACTGAAATTAAGGACGCAGAATACGGAAAATGGTTAAAATGGGTAAACTGCCTGCCAGCCGTAGAATCTCTGAAAATTCCCAGGTGCTACGTCATCAGCAATCCTAAGACTGACTCGGAAAAGGAGCTGCACGTATTCGTAGATGCCAGTAAGAACGGTTTTGCTGCCGTAGCCTACTTGAGAACAATAAATAATGAATTGATAGAGTGTGCCTTAATTGGGGCCAAAACAAGAGTTTCGCCGTTAAAGACTCTGTCGATACCACGACTTGAGCTGCAAGCAGCGGTTCTAGGTGCGCTGTTCTCGAAGTGCATTGTTGAGTCGCACACTATAAACCTTTCACGCCGATTCTTCTGGTCGGATTCTAGAACCGTTCTGAGCTGGCTTCGCTCAGACCATCGGCGATATAGACAATTCGTGGCCCATCGTGTCAGCGAGATATTGGATCTGACAATGGTGTCGGAATGGCAATGGATTCCTACGAAGTTGAACGTAGCAGACGAGGGGACCAAATGGCAGAAACTTCCGGAGTTGGATGTATCTAGTCGATGGTTTAGGGGACCGGCATTTCTCTATTCACCTACGGACAAGTGGCCACATGAAGATCAACCAAAGGAGCTTACGGGAGAGGAGCTGAAAACGGAATTTTTGAACGTTCATACCCAAGCACAGGAAAATATTTTCCGACCCAAAGATACTTCGAATTGGACACGGTTGCTTCGAAGTACAGCCATTGTGTTCCGGTTCATCTACAATATAAGAGTTCGAAAACGCGAAGGAGCAAAAGCAGTGGGACCTTTGTCAAAAGAAGAACTTCAGCTAGCACAAAACGCATTGCTAAGACAAGCTCAGGCCGACGTGTATCAGGAGGAAATCGCGTATCTAACAGCCAATAAATTTGTTGAGAGATCCAGTCCGCTGTCTAGTTTGTGCCCGTATCTAGACGATCATAAAATCATGCGAGCCAACGGAAGAATTCAGTCCTTAAAAGATGTGAGTGACGAATTTAAGCGACCGATAGTTCTTCCTCGAGCACATCCGATTACGAATCTTATCATAATGGACTTTCATTGCCGATACAAGCATCGTAACCATGAGACAGTCGTAAACGAGCTTCGACAACATTTTTACATTCCCCGTATGAGAGCCGCCTGTAATAAGGTAAAAAGGAACTGCCAGAAATGTAAAAACAACAGTACGAGGCCGCGGCCCCCAATCATGGCCCAACTGCCTCCGGCTAGGCTGGCCTCATTTTGTCGACCGTTTACGTTCGTCGGAATCGACTATTTCGGACCAATGCATGTTACCATTCTTCGGAGAACTGAAAAAAGGTGGGGAGTCCTCCTGACTTGCCTCACGACAAGGGCAGTGGATATTGAGATCGCACATACGTTGTCATCGGACTCTTGCATTTTATCGCTCCGCAATTTCATGGCCAGACGAGGAACTCCGGCTGAAATTTATAGTGACAATGGCACTAATTTCCAAGGGGCCGAACGGGAGCTAAGAGAAGCCCTGCAAAAGGTGAATCAAGAGAAACTAATGGAGACGTTTACCTCAACCACCACCAAATGGAAGTTCATTCCACCGGGATCACCGCACATGGGTGGCAGTTGGGAAAGACTCGTGCGCTCGATCAAGACCGTCTTTTATGGGATAACACTAACTCGTAATCCATCGGATGAGCTGCTGAGAAGCATGTTGATAGAAGCGGAAAACATTGTGAACTCACGTCCCCTTACGTACATTCCTATCGATGAAGAAACTGAGGAGGCGCTTACTCCCAACCATTTTCTCCTAGGATCGTCAAACGGAATAAGACCGCTGGCAATGTTCAACGATGATGGCAGAGCGCTTAAGCAGAATTGGCTAACCTCGCAGCAATATGCAGAACGCTTCTGGAGACGCTGGGTAAGAGAGTATCTTCCTACTATAACCCGTCGAACAAAATGGTTCGCACCCGTAAAACCGATTGAAGTGGGCGACATCGTTCTTATAGTGGATCCGAATAGCCCACGAAACAGCTGGCCAAAGGGGCGAGTAGTTCAAACCAAGATGTCCAAAGGTGGTCAAGTTAGAAGCGCATCTGTTCAAACGCATACTGGCGTATATGAGAGGCCTGTTGTGAAGTTAGCGGTCCTCGACGTGAGACCCAATAAAGATGTTGGTTCACGGGTGGAACTACCAGGGGGGAGTGTTAACAACCCTGCGTAAGGAGTGTTGTCAGCCAGTTGAGTAGTTGCCAACCTCAACTCAGAGATGGAGCTACTTTGAGGCAACTTGGTGCTGTCAAATTGACACACGTTTCCGGCTTTCCTCTTTTAATGGCAGCGAAAGATTAAGTGTACCAATTTGTAAAGGGAAACATATGTAAGAAAATTGTATATATGAACGAATTTATTACCTATTTTAATAAAGATTTGTAACCCACCCTTTTCTAGCACTACACTGTGCCCTTTTATTGGACAGGACTAGTTGGGTAGTTCACAAATTCTCGCCATCGCTAATCCGCGACAACATTGGTGTTTCAAAACTTCAACAATTTGCACTTTTTAAAATTTGCGGTAGTCATCACCGCATTTCATTTCACCGCTCCATTATCAAACAATTTGGAGCCCAATTCGCGCTACAGGATACTCACCCACCAACAAGAGCGACACGAAGCTTGTGCGGAAGAGAAGCCCTAAGAGAAGGCCTCTAATCCAGCTGGAAGTTCACAAAGTACAATTTACACACGTTCTTTTCTAAACAAACTACTTAAAGGGGCAGAATTGTCGTATTTAAAGCAAGGATATTCCTCACGAAGTCCACCAGATGCCATTGCATCAAGAAAAATGTACTTCATACATACATAAATAGTGCGTACTGTATGTTACGCCAGTGGCGCCATTATCTATTTTCTTTCTTCAAAAATTAGGGCCGAGCACAAGAGTTACTGTCAATAGAGATCGATAAAATGCGATGATCAAAAATTATTTGTTTTCAAATTTCCGTGGCATCAATGTGGAAGAACAACAAGATGGTGCTCTACTACCAACGAAAACATCGTTTTATTGAATCATTTCAAGAAAAGAACCATCAGTTGGCCACTGACTCATGTAAGACTACGTCTAGTCACTTGCTTATGCCAATAATTAAGCGACGATTGGCGTTTTCAGGCTAAACATTGTTTGAGTAAGCAATACGGCATATTCCTATATGTATGCCTCCAATCCCTCGAATGTTGGATCTCTAGTATATGTCTTGTATGACGTAGCTGTGGTGGACATATGACTGCATCTTTTTTTTATTTAAACATTAAATGGCAGGAAATAGCCTTTAAAATAAATTGAAGATAATTTCTTTATTATTTATTTAAACAAAGTCGGCACCTCTTAAAAAAAACACCATTTCTGTATGTGAATTTCGTTGTCTCTACCTGTACTATGCATCATGCGCTATCTTTAAAAAACCACTTGAACAAGTTTATCCTTTGGATATCTGCGCACACAGATTGCACCCTTTTCCAAATTGCCAGATTAATTTGCATACTCTAATGTAGGTAGATACTTAAGATTGCATGTCTGCCACAATATTCGTCGCATTTCAAATCCTCGTACCTACCTACACCGGTTTTGCATTTTCTATCTGAATGCCATTTTTTCGTGCACCATAAACATATGTTGTTGTTGTTGGATTTAATTAAAATGTTTCGTTTACCTCTCATTGTTATCCAGTGTCTGCAGTGTTGTTCCTGTGATGTATTTTGTTAAAAAATAAACTGCTACTCAACCCTATAGAACTAGTTCTTGACGTCAACATGGCTTCTTTTTTTGTGTGGTTTGATAATGTTTGGCTCCTTTCACGTGCTTCTACATCTTTTTGAAAATATTTCATAACGTTTTGCACAAAAGGGACACTGCTCGTACACCTTATGCGGAAAGGGATGACGAATGCGATTGTGTTTGCTTATCTTCAAGATTTCGGCATCCCTCATCTTTATGTCTTCGACATTAGGATGGTATTCACGAGTCAAATAGCAGATAATTTAAAAGGATTTTTGATTCTGGGTTGGTGGCGTCTGCAATGGTGTTACTGCGTTGTGCTTTGAATGTTCAAAGAATGTTCGTGGGGCACATGGGACAACTTGGTAAAAAACTCAAACCACTATCAAAACTAACTGGTGGACTGAGGTTGTAGTTGTCAACAGTTTAATGCTTGCATATATAGAAGTGAGAGACAGATTACAAGTGAATTTGTTGGTTGAGTATACAGCTCAATCGGTATAGCTATTGTGAATCAAAATCTAATGAAGTCAATTGTCGTTCAAAAGTCGTAAGTTCTTTCCAAGAAGTAGTATTCATCGTGGGACTTGTTTCTATATAATTTAAAAGCTATTGCTTAGCATCAAATTTACCTTGTCCATTAGGATAAAAAAAACTCCTTCAACAAAAATGAAACAGTGCCGTGGCTGTTAAAAATAAGATTCCTACTCAGTTCAAGCAGATTTCAAGCTCAACCAGCTAACACCACAAAGCAAAAAATTACATAAAAATGGGAATCCCCTGTTTAATTGAGCTTCCAACAACGTACACTAACACGGCGTCTCAACGAGCAATATTCCACAACATGCCATATCCATACATAGCTTGTAGAGACCACTAACAGTAGGTCATAGGTATGAAAACTGCATTCTATGCATTGCTTAGCTCGCGATGGCTGAGTGCCGAATAAATGAAATTATCAAATTATTTATAAATATTTGCAATTCCAATGATCTGCGTTTATTTTCGCAATTTTTTTAATTGTTTTTAATGCCTCTAACGCGATAACAGATTGAAATGTTTTGCTCTGCAACATTTCAACGATTGAATAATAAGCTATGAAATTCCCACCCTAATTTCATATCATTCTATCATTCTTTCTTGGAAAGTGTAAAATATTTCTCGTGGAGACGCAGTGTTACTCGAAGAAAAACTAGCCCTAAGCTTTACACAACAGCAGGGAGTTTAACTGTGCTAAGGGTTACAAAATGGGAATCACCGATTTGCACACACTTCTTGTTCGCAAGTATTTTCGTATGAGCTGAACGACACGAACAACTTCGCATAATGGCACATGTGGAATGGAACATTAATTTACCATTAAACACCCTACCATTGCATTCATTTATTCCCCTTTGATGACGTGTCCGACAATTTCATTCAAATTGCCGTTAGAATCGGCGCCATATTTTGTATGCATCCTTTGCCACATAATTTATCAAACTTTCTTCCCCTTGCAAATGTATATGAATGTGTGTGTTCCCTATTCACCACACCAAGTAAGACAAGGACGGGACTAGAAACGACGATCAACAACTTCGACCCGCAAAGAACTAAGTTGTGTCTTCCAACATTTCATTGAAGTTTATTTAATAAAATATTGTGATTTCAGTAAAAACGCTTAAAAATGAGCAAACAAAAAGGTACGAATACACACCAAGAAATAAATTTTTATTATTTGACATTAAAGAAAATTGTTTTCTATAAAATGAAGAGCTTCCACTGCACAAATCGGAATATTTCTATTTTACATTGTGGACTTATTTGAAGAAGAAAATGGAGGAAGACGCTGCTCTGCTTAAACAAATGACGGACATGGAGGAACATTTAATAGATTGCATAATTGGTATGTTTGCGAACTTCCAATTAATCTGCACAGTTTTCTAAATTTGTTGCATATTTTTTTTATTATTTTTACAGAAAAACGCAAATCAGCAGATAGATACAAGGAAGGGCAGTGTAAACACTTTTGCCAAAATTGGGAGTTTGCAGACTATGAAGATACTGAAGATGAAGATGCTGCTGAGCACCCACCAAAATAGTTTGTGCAACATTTTCTACCTCCTACACACACGCTTGTGTGTACTTTTTTGTTCAATTGTTTTTAAAAGTACTTTCACCAGTGACACCATGTGATAATTTTTGTTTTGTAACTATTGCCTTTCAGTTAGTTAATTAACTAACCACTAAGTGTTGGACTACTAAAAAATGGAGAAGGCAACCATTTCTTCAATAATTTATTTCGATTTAATTATTATTTCTGTTTTTGTTTGTAATTGTCTCGTTTCGTGCTTAACTACTAACAGCTTACAAAAGGCCGCCTGGTTAGATGTTTGTTGATTTTTTTCTCTTTTTTTTTCCATAAATTTTACTTTGTGATGAATGGATTGTAATAATTTTTATTTTGTGTTTGCAATTATTTAGTTTTGTTTTGTTAACTAACCAACCACTCAAAACGAAAAATAAAAATCATTTCTTTAGAGAATCCTGGTGTCGTTTTATTCATTGTTTACACATTCCAATTATAGGTACATGTCATGTTGTAACTAGCAGAGATTAGGAACGATCTTTACATCTCAGGCCATCATCAAAAAAAATTGTACACCGATGCACACTTCAAGCAAAATAGTTATTGGGACCCTCTGTTGATCTGAACCTTAAATTCGACAAAATGAAAGAGGATAGAATGAATATATCACAATGTTTTTGTATTTCCCAATCAGAAATGAGTAAGGATCATAATAAATTCACACCTCGTATGTTGTGCAAGTTAAATACAACAGTTTGGACCTATGTTTCATCGTTCACTTCGAAGAATTCCTGTGCTCCGGGTCAGTTCATAAACGTTAGCATTTCTACATTAGTAAAGGGTGTCCAGCGGAGAACTTTACAGCGTCTCACCTCATATTTTATTTATGCAAAATGGAATTTGACAATGCGGATGTTATGTTTTCAAAAAAATGTCGTCTAAATGACGTCCATTTCTCTCCAAAGACTTTAATTTGTGAGGATGCGAGAGCAAGGCGTTGCTTCAATACCGCTATCTTCAGGTGGATATTTTCTTCCCTGAACAGATTGTTGCTGTAAACCATCGATTTAGGGTATCCTCATAAGAAAAAGTCCAATGACTTTATTAATTTACATGGATAAGGCATTATTTTGCGTCGAACTTAACACTTACCTGGGGTCGAAATTGGCTTTTAAAAAATCGTCTTTTCAGATAATGGGCATTTCCATCTTGGCCTCGGCTATGTTAACAAGCAAAATTTGTATTTGTGACGCAAATAAACCGCACGTTGTCATCGAGAAGCCAATGCATCCTAAACGTGTGACTTGGTGCAAGGATCTTTGAAAAATATTAGCTCTGTAGTGGTAAGTATTTAGCATAGCGACCCACTTCCTGTTTCTCCCTGATGCCCTGACCCTTAACAACCGAAATATTCGATGAATGACACTCAAATCGAATATGCATACGACAAAGATTCGCACCCTCATGCTCATCATTCACTTGTTACGCATTGAAATCAAAAACATATTCTGAAGTACACAACGAGCTCCAAATACCTATTGCTTACTATCTACATATAGTATTTAGTACATTAAATATTAGCAATGTTTATTATATTTGAAGTTTTGAATTCGGACCGCGTTTGGGCTCTTTGAAATAAGTGTTTTTATTCAGTCTCACACTTTTTGCCTGACCTTAGGTAGACTTGTCTTGCCCTAACATGTTTGCTGTTCCCCTTTTTATAACCGGTTATGTAATCACAACATTTTGCAAAAAGAACAGAATTCTGAGAATTTTCTGGGCGTCGGTATTTGCGTCTTCGATTCTGTCTTTCATTCTTCTCGTGATACAGAAAAAGGGGAAATAATGAAGAATATGCATTTTTCAAGGAACATCAAAATCAAAAAAAAAAAGAAAGTCAGACTGACGCCATATCAGACAAGCTGTTGTGTTTTTTAGATGATCATCAGCATTTCCCCTTTTTCTGTTTTGTATTCTCTCAATTCCTACTGTGTTGGTGTGCACCAAGCAAGGACAAAGTTCAGTTTATTTTGCAAACCGTTGATTCTAGGAAAAATGGTGGGGCGACAAGAGTCCAGTTAGACAGTTTGGTAACACGTTTTGGTGTAGGAAGAATTAACGAAAATTCAATTCAAATTGGAAGTTACATACGGGGAAGAGTGCTGCATTCAAAAGAAACTCAAATTTGTGCCTTTGACTAAATAAAGAAACATATTTCAGATAGAAAGTCACGTAGGAATGTGAAATTCAAAATATGTTCCGGCTCCTTGTTTTTATTACATTCTACTATTTATTCTGACAGAAATGCCCTCTTAAAATGTTCCTATTCGCAATAATTTTATTATTATATTACATATTTTTATCAAGTCGTAATTTTGTTTCCTTTCCAATGGTGTTTTAGAAAATAATTTTACTGTGACTTAGTTAGACAAATACACCTTCCGTTCAGTAGAAAAAATAAAATGCAAAATTATTCATGACAATTGTAGCACCCTGTAACATCAGGAAATCAGAATCATACCATTTCCCCTTTGATTTTCGAATAATTAAGTTGCAAGTGCATAAGTAAACGTTTACGAAAAGGAAAAAATAAACATGTCGATCTTAAAAGTGCCAAACAAAATGAGAAAAGTGACTGGTGAGCTAAAAATTGTGTCCGTGCATTGTAAATTTCGATGTAATTCGGTTTTGCTAATGTTTTAAATGCAAGAACCACCTTTCTTTTGGTCTTTTTCAGAGAAACGCTCGGTTAAAAAGCGTGTAAATTTTGAAGACGAAAAGGAAAAAATAAACATGTCGATCTTAAAAGTGCCAAACAAAATGAGAAAAGTGACTGGTGAGCTAAAAATTGTTTCCGTGCATTGTAAATTTCGATGTAATTCGGTTTTGGTAATGTTTTAAATGCAAGAACCACCTTTCTTTTGGTCTTTTTCAGAGAAACGCTCGGTTAAAAAGCGTGTACATTTTGAAGACGAAAAGGAAAAAATAAACATGTCGATCTTAAAAGTGCCAAACAAAATGAGAAAAGTGACTGGTGAGCTAAAAATTGTTTCCGTGCATTGTAAATTTCGATGTAATTCGGTTTTGGTAATGTTTTAAATGCAAGAACCACCTTTCTTTTGGTCTTTTTCAGAGAAACGCTCGGTTAAAAAGCCGTTACATATTGAAGACGAAAAGGAAAAAATAAACATGTCGATCTTAAAAGTGCCAAAAAAAATGAGAAAAGTGACTGGTGAGCTAAAAATTGTTTCCGTGCATTGTAAATTTCGATGTAATTCGGTTTTGGTAATGTTTTAAATGCAAGAACCACCTTTCTTTTGGTTTTTTTCAGAGAAACGCTCGGTTAAAAAGCGTGTACATATTGAAGACGAAAAGGAAAAAATAAACATGTCGATCTTAAAAGTGCCAAACAAAATGAGAAAAGTGACTGGTGAGCTAAAAATTGTTTCCGTGCATTGTAAATTTCGATGTAATTCGGTTTTGGTAATGTTTTAAATGCAAGAACCACCTTTCTTTTGTTTTTTTTCAGAGAAACGCTCGGTTAAAAAGCGTGTACATATTGAAGACGAAAAGGAAAACATAAACATGTCGATCTTAAAAGTGCCAAAAAAAATGAGAAAAGTGACTGGTGAGCTAAAAATTGTTTCCGTGCATTGTAAATTTCGATGTAATTCGGTTTTGGTAATGTTTTAAATGCAAGAACCACCTTTCTTTTGGTTTTTTTCAGAGAAACGCTCGGTTAAAAAGCGTGTACATATTGAAGACGAAAAGGAAAAAATAAACATGTCGATCTTAAAAGTGCCAAACAAAATGAGAAAAGTGACTGGTGAGCTAAAAATTGTTTCCGTGCATTGTAAATTTCGATGTAATTCGGTTTTGGTAATGTTTTAAATGCAAGAACCACCTTTCTTTTGGTCTTTTTCAGAGAAACGCTCGGTTAAAAAGCCGTTACATATTGAAGACGAAAAGGAAAAAATAAACATGTCGATCTTAAAAGTGCCAAAAAAAATGAGAAAAGTGACTGGTGAGCTAAAAATTGTTTCCGTGCATTGTAAATTTCGATGTAATTCGGTTTTGGTAATGTTTTAAATGCAAGAACCACCTTTCTTTTGGTTTTTTTCAGAGAAACGCTCGGTTAAAAAGCGTGTACATATTGAAGACGAAAAGGAAAAAATAAACATGTCGATCTTAAAAGTGCCAAACAAAATGAGAAAAGTGACTGGTGAGCTAAAAATTGTTTCCGTGCATTGTAAATTTCGATGTAATTCGGTTTTGGTAATGTTTTAAATGCAAGAACCACCTTTCTTTTGGTCTTTTTCAGAGAAACGCTCGGTTAAAAAGCCGTTACATATTAAAGACGAAAAGGAAAAAATAAACATGTCGATTTTAAAAGTGCCAAAAAAAATGAGAAAAGTGACTGGTGAGCTAAAAATTGTTTCCGTGCATTGTAAATTTCGATGTAATTCGGTTTTGGTAATGTTTTAAATGCAAGAACCACCTTTCTTTTGGTCTTTTTCAGAGAAACGCTCGGTTAAAAAGCGTGTACATATTGAAGACGAAAAGGAAAAAATAAACATGTCGATCTTAAAAGTGCCAAACAAAATGAGAAAAGTGACTGGTGAGCTAAAAATTGTTTCCGTGCATTGTAAATTTCGATGTAATTCGGTTTTGGTAATGTTTTAAATGCAAGAACCACCTTTCTTTTGGTTTTTTTCAGAGAAACGCTCGGTTAAAAAGCGTGTACATATTGAAGACGAAAAGGAAAAAATAAACATGTCGATCTTAAAAGTGCCAAACAAAATGAGAAAAGTGACTGGTGAGCTAAAAATTGTTTCCGTGCATTGTAAATTTCGATGTAATTCGGTTTTGGTAATGTTTTAAATGCAAGAACCACCTTTCTTTTGGTCTTTTTCAGAGAAACGCTCGGTTAAAAAGCGTGTACATATTGAAGACGAAAAGGAAAAAATAAACATGTCGATCTTAAAAGTGCCAAACAAAATGAGAAAAGTGACTGGTGAGCTAAAAATTGTTTCCGCGCATTGTAAATTTCGATGTAATTCGGTTTTGCTAATGTTTTAAATGCAAGAACCACCTTTCTTTTGGTTTTTTTCAGAGAAACGCTCGGTTAAAAAGCGTGTACATTTTGAAGACGAAAAGGAAAAAATAAACATGTCGATCTTAAAAGTGCCAAACAAAATGAGAAAAGTGACTGGTGAGCTAAAAATTGTTTCCGTGCATTGTAAATTTCGATGTAATTCGGTTTTGGTAATGTTTTAAATGCAAGAACCACCTTTCTTTTGGTCTTTTTCAGAGAAACGCTCGGTTAAAAAGCCGTTACATATTGAAGACGAAAAGGAAAAAATAAACATGTCGATCTTAAAAGTGCCAAAAAAAATGAGAAAAGTGACTGGTGAGCTAAAAATTGTTTCCGTGCATTGTAAATTTCGATGTAATTCGGTTTTGGTAATGTTTTAAATGCAAGAACCACCTTTCTTTTGGTTTTTTTCAGAGAAACGCTCGGTTAAAAAGCGTGTACATATTGAAGACGAAAAGGAAAAAATAAACATGTCGATCTTAAAAGTGCCAAACAAAATGAGAAAAGTGACTGGTGAGCTAAAAATTGTTTCCGTGCATTGTAAATTTCGATGTAATTCGGTTTTGGTAATGTTTTAAATGCAAGAACCACCTTTCTTTTGTTTTTTTTCAGAGAAACGCTCGGTTAAAAAGCGTGTACATATTGAAGACGAAAAGGAAAACATAAACATGTCGATCTTAAAAGTGCCAAAAAAAATGAGAAAAGTGACTGGTGAGCTAAAAATTGTTTCCGTGCATTGTAAATTTCGATGTAATTCGGTTTTGGTAATGTTTTAAATGCAAGAACCACCTTTCTTTTGGTTTTTTTCAGAGAAACGCTCGGTTAAAAAGCGTGTACATATTGAAGACGAAAAGGAAAAAATAAACATGTCGATCTTAAAAGTGCCAAACAAAATGAGAAAAGTGACTGGTGAGCTAAAAATTGTTTCCGTGCATTGTAAATTTCGATGTAATTCGGTTTTGGTAATGTTTTAAATGCAAGAACCACCTTTCTTTTGGTCTTTTTCAGAGAAACGCTCGGTTAAAAAGCCGTTACATATTGAAGACGAAAAGGAAAAAATAAACATGTCGATCTTAAAAGTGCCAAAAAAAATGAGAAAAGTGACTGGTGAGCTAAAAATTGTTTCCGTGCATTGTAAATTTCGATGTAATTCGGTTTTGGTAATGTTTTAAATGCAAGAACCACCTTTCTTTTGGTTTTTTTCAGAGAAACGCTCGGTTAAAAAGCGTGTACATATTGAAGACGAAAAGGAAAAAATAAACATGTCGATCTTAAAAGTGCCAAACAAAATGAGAAAAGTGACTGGTGAGCTAAAAATTGTTTCCGTGCATTGTAAATTTCGATGTAATTCGGTTTTGGTAATGTTTTAAATGCAAGAACCACCTTTCTTTTGGTCTTTTTCAGAGAAACGCTCGGTTAAAAAGCCGTTACATATTAAAGACGAAAAGGAAAAAATAAACATGTCGATTTTAAAAGTGCCAAAAAAAATGAGAAAAGTGACTGGTGAGCTAAAAATTGTTTCCGTGCATTGTAAATTTCGATGTAATTCGGTTTTGGTAATGTTTTAAATGCAAGAACCACCTTTCTTTTGGTCTTTTTCAGAGAAACGCTCGGTTAAAAAGCGTGTACATATTGAAGACGAAAAGGAAAAAATAAACATGTCGATCTTAAAAGTGCCAAACAAAATGAGAAAAGTGACTGGTGAGCTAAAAATTGTATCCGTGCATTGTAAATTTCGATGTAATTCGGTTTTGGTAATGTTTTAAATGCAAGAACCACCTTTCTTTTGGTTTTTTTCAGAGAAACGCTCGGTTAAAAAGCGTGTACATATTGAAGACGAAAAGGAAAAAATAAACATGTCGATCTTAAAAGTGCCAAACAAAATGAGAAAAGTGACTGGTGAGCTAAAAATTGTTTCCGTGCATTGTAAATTTCGATGTAATTCGGTTTTGGTAATGTTTTAAATGCAAGAACCACCTTTCTTTTGGTCTTTTTCAGAGAAACGCTCGGTTAAAAAGCGTGTACATATTGAAGACGAAAAGAAAAACATAAACATGTCGATCTTGAAAGTGCCAAACAAAAAGAGAAAAGTGACTGGTGAGCTAAAAATTGTTTCCGCGCATTGTAAATTTCGATGTAATTCGGTTTTGCTAATGTTTTAAATGCAAGAACCACCTTTCTTTTGGTTTTTTTCAGAGAAACGCTCGGTTAAAAAGCGTGTACATATTGAAGACGAAAAGGAAAAAATAAACATGTCGATCTTAAAAGTGCCAAACAAAATGAGAAAAGTGACTGGTGAGCTAAAAATTGTATCCGTGCATTGTAAATTTCGATGTAATTCGGTTTTGGTAATGTTTTAAATGCAAGAACCACCTTTCTTTTGGTTTTTTTCAGAGAAACGCTCGGTTAAAAAGCGTGTACATATTGAAGACGAAAAGGAAAACATAAACATGTCGATCTTAAAAGTGCCAAACAAAAAGAGAAAAGTGACTGGTGAGCTAAAAATTGTGTTCGTGTATTGGAAATTTCGATGAATTTTCGGTTTCGGTTTTTTTGATAATGTTTTAAATGCAAGAACCACCTTTCTTTTGGTCTTTTTCAGAGAAACGCTCGGTTAAAAAGCCGTTACATATTGAAGACGAAAAGGAAAAAATAAACATGTCGATCTTAAAAGTGCCAAAAAAAATGAGAAAAGTGACTGGTGAGCTAAAAATTGTTTCCGTGCATTGTAAATTTCGATGTAATTCGGTTTTGGTAATGTTTTAAATGCAAGAACCACCTTTCTTTTGGTCTTTTTCAGAGAAACGCTCGGTTAAAAAGCGTGTACATATTGAAGACGAAAAGGAAAAAATAGACATGTCGATCTTAAAAGTGCCAAAAAAAATGAGAAAAGTGACTGGTGAGCTAAAAATTGTTTCCGTGCATTGTAAATTTCGATGTAATTCGGTTTTGGTAATGTTTTAAATGCAAGAACCACCTTTCTTTTGGTCTTTTTCAGAGAAACGCTCGGTTAAAAAGCGTGTACATTTTAAAGACACACAAGCCGAGCACACTGAATCATGCATTAAGTTGAAAGATGACGTCCTAAAGGAGGAACGTTGTAAAGGTACAATTTGCCTTCTATTCACTAACAATTTTTCTAATAAAATTTCAAAAACTAATAAATACTCGTACAAATCTTTTCAAGGTAAAATGGGGGCAGAGACAGCAATTAAAATCAAGAAATGCATTGTCCGCATCGAAAAACTGCAACTGAAAGATGCAGAACCAACAAAGAATGTTCCTCCGGAAAAATTCTAAACATTCAAAAATGATTTCATTTTCTCCAGATTTATTTATTGATTAATTGTTTTTTTTAAGACAACCTCCGTTGTTTCTTTAACTCAAATTACTAACAAATGTTCATTTATTCGTTAATTACTAACAAGTGTTAATTTCTAACAACTCTTCTTTTCCAATTCAACACGCGAAATAATTTCTTTTAAATAAAAAATTCTAAAAATGTATTTGGATCTATTTTATTCAATTGGCATCAGAAAGTAATTGGCGCGTTGTTCAAAGGGCCTCATGACAAGGGAATGGGACGGTGTTAAGGTTGCGGGGGACAATCGATCTCGATGACTTGTAAGTAGTTCAGTTTAAGTTGGCTAACCGAGCCGTGCAGGCTCGATAATGAATATTGGAATCAGTAAGGTTACTACTCATAGGCTAGCTGATACAGTCGGGAAGTCCTCCAGAGAGGTTGTTAAACGGGTCAAGGTGAGAACGGGGATGTTCGCTACACAAACGAGTATCTATTCCCATTACTGCAGTACAGGTGAGCATGGTTCATGAGAGTTCCCTGAAAAATATAGGATACAAAGCGCTTCTGATATTTTACATTAAAGGGGACATGGAGGAGTAAGCTAAGTTAATATGTTGGGAAAACTTCAACTTAAAGTAATGAGTTTAGCACGGAAGTAGGTAGTAGTTTTGTACTCTTGTTGCCTTATATTTGAAGAATACTTTACAAGAGGTGTACGAGTATTTTGCATATATACGCCCACCACAATTATTTTTACCTTCGCCAACAAACAAGTTGGTGTAAGGCTGTTTAAATTTAGTAAAAATTAGTTTTTCTTAGCTGTGGTCAGCCGCCAAGTAGTTAAAATAAATACACCTGTATGTCACTGCCCTAGACACCACCTTTTAACACCCATTTTTGTAAAAGGGGATCAGATGTAAGTACACTACCTGCAACCCTAAGAACGAACACATGAAGCAGCGCAATTAAATTCTTTGTACCTGTAATTGCTGGAGGTCTGCAATTTGTATTAAATACTGCATGTACCTGATCAGTCATTTTAGACGTACATACATATATGTATATGTCACTTCTCTTTTGACTGAGTCCTTTTCCGCAGCATGCAGGGCTGTCAGGTAATGAATACATCTCATGTCATCTACCATTGGTCAGAAGGGACAGAAGAAAATCTACCGTCATTTCAGCATCACACTCGTAGTTGTTGTTAGATCATAGAATTTCAACCTATATCGTATCAAAGTTTGTAACCTCTATAGACACTTACTGAGTAGGTAAGTGTCCAACTCCACAAAAGCTCCGACTTCGATACTTCGACTGCAAACTACTAAAGGTAACTCTATCTCAGGCAAAAAATAATAGTCAATCCAGTTTATATGCAGATTCTATAATTTTTATTGTTTTTAGTTTTAACGACAACAGACTAAAACAACTGTTAACGACCAGCTTGAGCTGGAGACAACTACTGGCATTGTGCGCTTTCTTTTGAGAATTCCATCATTTCATGCATTTTTGTTTCAGCAACTCTCCCAACAATTCAATTCAGTTTAACATGAAAAAGAAAAAGAAAATAACAATACAATTGCTGATTTATTTTACCAATTTACCGTGTTAAATGGCTTTCGATTTAATGATAGACTTTCGGATGAGTTGGCCTTCACAAGAAATCGCTCTTTGAATACTTGTTCTCATTTCCTTTTCGTCACAATTGTGTTTGACGCAAATCAACTCTAAATTAGTGTAGCCTTAAACGCCAATGGGCCACTTTGTAATGTCGTTTCCATCTACAGCTCAAACTATCGTTGAATATCTCTCAGGTTTTCTCCTTGTCAACTAGTGGCATCATACGAGGGACAATTATCGGCGACTAATTACTTCGAAAAGGTACCTTCCTGGATGAATATTCCTCCTGTCTGTTGAATAGAAATTAAATAATTAAAACAAGGACCGATACATTTGCTCCGAAATGAAAAGGAAATCCACTCAACACTTGTAAGCCAAATGAGTCTGTTCTGTTTAAGGTGAAGTTCCCGAATAGAAAGTGGACACTGCAATAGCAAATTTAGTTTCAATTTTAACAATTTCTTTTCTGCCACCTTGCACTACATAAAGGCATTTCATAAAGATCATTTCTATCCCTCCAATTTCCTAAAGCACAAGTATTGTACTTACGTCACTGCTCATTCACAGATGACTTGTACGAAATGTAAACGAAATACCTGACAAAAACACTATCTAACGCTTTTGTTTACATATTAAGTCCTCTTGCAATTATTTTAGACAAATAATTTAAAGAAAACCCAATTACAACATCCACATACGAGTACATGGAAACCCAGGTACAACGAGGGCTTCATCGCCATCCTAATATCTCTCCTGGTAGCCATAAAATCAGCAAAAAAATATGTTATATGCTCTAACACCCGCTCAACCATAAAAGCTAACAAAAACACAATCAGCAGCACAAGTCTAATCATCAACATCTGTAACAAACTGGGTACAAAGTACCAGGTAACCTACAGAACACAAACAAACCCACAGCGAAAGGACTACTGAATTGTTGATATGAACCGACATTCTTTTATCATTAATTTGCAACTAAGGGATTGATACCTTGCAATTCATTGTGTGGACGCATAAGTAGATGATAGCTGCATGAAGTCCTTCCAATTGAATATGCTCAGATCGAAATTAATCATTTATCTCAACATATTCGACAACTAGGGATGCTTGTTTTTGTATATTAAAATCACCACAATCAGTATTGGTACATTGCATTCCACTGCAATCGACGTGTCCGTAAATAAATCTCAGGTGTTAGACATTCTAAAGGCTAAATTAGCATCGTTCTGTTGCACATTTGTTTCCTAGGGGTACTTTAGAGTTTAAATCACATAAAATTTCGTTTTTAAAGTATAATTTGGCTCAGCTTACTGTTGCCCAGAGGAAGGTGACTCCCGCTCACAAAATCATGTGGGCCTCTTCGATCGCCACAGTATAGAACGCCCTAAATGACCAGGAGTTTTAGGTTTGGCAGATTTTACATTTCCAATCGAATCTTCTCTTCGAATTTCTAAGCCGGCAGTCATGTTGGGCTTGGTTGACTTCTAAAATCTAGAATGTAATTAAAATTGATCAAATTTATATTAACAAATTTAAACCAATTACTGCCCCATTAGCTCCTATCCATTATTACAGATCCAACTGATAATGACCGGGCACACGGTCTTCATGTGGTCCGTTCGTTGGGTCTGCGCATTCATTAATGTTGAATACCAAAGACAATAATATTTTGCATTCTCAGTTGCAGTGGACGAGTTTAAATAATTTATTGTATATGACTTTGTCCTCCCACTAGGATTTTTTCTATACAGCTGAAAGATACATGTCCTGCTGGCCACATTCACTACGTACTTGCATACATGGTATGAGCACACGCTAAGATACACCAAGGTACCTGCAAATACAATAGAAATCAAAATACAATTTGAAAACATGAACTCCTTAAGCATCAAATACCACTTTGGAAAACATATGACATCGCTGCGAATTTCATCTAGGATTCTCTTTGAAACGCATAATAGGTCCCAGCTTACTTTGATGTTTCATTTGTGCTAAAAATTCTAATTTACGCTCGCCAATCGACACTTTAGTATTTGTTTTTAGTTTTTCAAAACAATTTTTAAATGACACTTTCATTTGACTTCTTACCAGAGCTAAGTGACATCCGCTTCCAATGGAAATTGAATAATTAAATTTCTGGCTGTGTTCGCAGTGAACTTCAAAATTCCTCCGCATGGACACACTTATTTATCAGTAAAAGCCTTTTGTTATAGATTCAATGAAAAAACATTTATTTTTTGCAAAATCTATAAATCGAAAAATTAAATGTTGAACAATATTTGGCGTTTGACATATTGGGAGCTTGTTCGGAGATGAAAATTTTCATAAAAGAATTAAAAGGATTTGTAACAATCCTTAATATGACATATAGTGTAGATAATTTGATTTTTTGATTTTAATGTCTAGGCTATAATTTCACTACATAATCATCCTTCTGTCTGCATGAAAAAATGCGTGAGAGAAATAGAGAGGCTATATCTGGGAGAAATAATAACTGAATCAAGTTGAATCAGTTCCAATAATAAAAAACAGCTGTTAGCATGTTAAAACGTAATTTTTCGATTATCATTATTCTTCTTGTTAAAGATGTCCTGTATTGTTGTTGTGCTTTGAATGTGCTAACTCGTTTTAAAATAGCTCAGGTGTGTTTACTTTAGATAATTACCTGCGATTGTGGTATATTATAGTTTTGTTTTCTCTTGTTTATTATACCTTACAAGGTATAAGCATTGACTGACTACCATGGATATTGCCGTTGTATGGGCGAAAGTGCCACCGATGTTCAACCGATCCTCTTTGCATGCGTTAATTACAGAATAAAGGTGTGGCTGCTTCTCACAATTTACCATTTCCTTTATTAAAAAAAAAAATAAACGCGAAGACTACGAACTCGAAATATCTGAGGCATCAAACTGTAATTAAAAAAAAAAACTTTTGAAATTAGGTAATTTATTCTTAGTTCAAGTGAATTTTATCACTTTTATTGTTTGTTTTTTATGAATTTATATATCAGATTTTATTGGAGAAATATGTTGTTTTTTAAAATTGCGTTCTTTCTGTGCTGCTTGTTACGGCGAATTAATTGAAGTGTTTAAAAGCGAGGAAAAAAAACGAAAAGCGCAACGAACAAAGCTGTCACGTTATTTAAATAGAACGCCTCTTCCCGTTGGCTAGCCAATTCTAACGCAGTTTTATCATATATGTGGCTCCCTCTTTTGATGATCCACGCAATCCTGATCAGTGCTTCCAATCTGCTGCGACATCCCAACCTCCGTGAAGCTCCAAAGGGATTCACCACCAATTTGAAGCAGCGCTAGTTTCGAAGTTGGTCGGCGAAATGTACCTTGGGAAGTTTTGATGTCAGCACTTCTCACTTGTCAATCCTTTGCTGAATGCACTTGAATAATCCGTCCTCACTGCCATTTGCTCCTGGGCTGGCTGGCGTCACACACTATAACCAAGCTACCGACTTCCGTGCTGTGCCACTTACTCCTTTTGGTCAGCATGGGCAAATATTCATGAATCCAACGCTTCCAAAATCGATCCTTCAACTGTTGCGCAGTTCTCCACTGCTCTCGGCAACATACGGGCGTATCTTCGATCAAGAAATGATTGGGAGTCAATGGTTCGTCTTCTTCCGAGCCGAGTCCAATAGTAGATCAGTTAAGGGCCGGGCCTCGATTAGCAGGCTTCGTACCGTCTCTACTCGTGGTGCTTCTTCTCTCAACGTTACAGTCAGCACCTTCTTGACCGATTGCACTATCTGTGCAATCACTGGGATTTAAAGGGCAAATATGTTTCCACTCGATACCTTTATTGGTCATCCCCTTCTAAAATTTATTGTTGTCAAAAAATCTGGATTCAAGTGGAAGCTCCTTCCGTGCTCCGATAAAATAAGTTGCGTTAATGCGTTATCGCTTCTGATTCGAGCTGGTGTTCCACGACGATTGATAGAATTTCTCGAATGAAGAAATAGTGAAGGTATAGGTTGATAAGTCTATGATAGCTCCATACGAGGGACTGAGAAAAGTTTCTTTGGTGCACACCTTGTCTTTTCACATACGAATCCCGACATCTTATTCGGAGATACCCCACTGCAACAAATGCACTTTCGCCAGCGTCGGTAGAGATGTGTAAATCCACAATTTGTGCACTAAACAGTTTCGGCGAACAGCAGCGATTTAACCGGAATTGGCTTTCATTCTCTAGCTCAGTCCACCAAAGTTTCCAACGATAATAAAGATTCCGAGGAAGTGGATCATCCCATCCGATGCCAGTTCTCCAAACACTCTGCAGTTATACCAAATAGTCGGCGGGAAATCCGAAAGGGTCGAAAATTGCCATTACAATTCCAAGCATCTCTCTCTTCGTTGGTGGGCTTGTAGATTCGAGTACTTATTTGGCAATGCGGTTGAACTTGAAACGGAAGTGAAATGTGTCATCTTGTGTATTCCAATACATACCTAGTATTTTGTCATTGATTTTGTCTGCTTCCAAATGTACCATGGCTTCAGGACGCATAACGTATTATTAAGTTTGGCCTGTGCGCCTTTGTTGTTGCAAAGAAAGTTCCGGAGAGTAAAACCAGATTCGGCGTGGATGCGCTTGACATTTAGGTTAAGGCTTGGCTGGGGAAACTGCATACAAAGTCATCCGCGTAGTGATTATTTGCGATTGTGTTGACGGCATCTGAAAACTCACTCTTGAAGGAACTACATTAAGATTTTCAATATATTCGGCTGCGCATGGAGAGCACGCGGCACCAAATATCATCGATGTTATGGCATAAGTGCGAACTGGTTAGTCTCGAAGTTCATCTCTCCACAAGAACTACTGGCTACTCGTATTTACATGTTGGGAAAACTCCAACTTATAGTAATGAATCTGGGACAGAAGTAGGTAGTAGATCTATACTCTTGTTGCCGTTTATTTAAAGAATACTCTACCAGACGCGTACGAGTATTTTGCATACAAACAAGTTGGTGTAAAGCTGTTTAGTAAAAATTCATTAGTAATTAGTTTTTCTTAGATGTGGTCAGCCGCCAAGTAGCTATCATAAATACGCCTGCATGTTACTGCCCTAAACACCACGTCTAACCACCCATTGTAAGTACACTACCTGCAACCCTAAGTACGAATACATGAAGCAGCGCAATTAAATTCCTTGTACCTGTAATTGCTGGAGGTCTGCAATTTGTATTAAGTACTGCATGTACCTGATCAGTCATTTTAGACGTACACAATATGTATACATATATCACTCCTCTTCTGACTGAGTCCTTTTGCGCAGCATGCACGGACAGCAGGTAATGAATACTTTCCCATGTCATCTACCATTGATCAGAAGGGACAAAAGAAAATCTACCCTCATTTCAGCATCACACTCGTAGTTGTTGGTAGATTATAGAATTTCAACTGATTATGCCATGCTTCAATCCATTTCAATAGATCAGATGAATTCCTTTGCATTTAAGATATAGTTCACACAAAACACCCGTTCTGTTATCAAAGCCACAAACTCTTATCTACTCACTCTACTGCGGGTAAACCAATTTCGTAGCTCCCCATGTGCCACATTTATTGACTAGAGCAGACTATGCGCCGCTGAAAAGTTGATGGAGGAACACCATAGACTCCATCGCACAACTTCTCCGTGTCATTCAACAGCTCTCATAGGCATCCACCACCCCTTGTTCATAACATTGAATCTCAATTTGGTGTAAGTATCTCTTGGCACTGCCAATACAATTGCCATACCAACCACACTATTTACCAAGTTATATGTGTGATGAACTTGTACCTATGAACTGAAAAACCGGCAGCATTAAGAATCAGCCACCAAGTCTCCATTGAATGAGCGAAGATGTTTGAGCTGTCTTTACAGGCTTCCTACATCGTGTCAAAATTTATAACCTTTATAGACACTGCTGACGATGAGTAGGTAAGTGGCCAACTGTACTAAAACTCTGACTTCGATACTTCGACGAAATAGCAACGTATGTATGTCTATCACTGCAAACTACTAAAGGTAACTCTATCTCAGGCAAAAAATAATAGTCAATCCAGTTTATATGCAGATTCTATAATTTTTATTGTTTTTAGTTTCAACGACAACAGACTAAGACAACTGTTAACGACTAGCTTGAGCTGGAGACAACTACTGGCATTGTGCGCTTTCTTTTGAGAATTCCATCATTTCATGCATTTTTGTTTCAGCAACTCTCCCAATAATTCAATTCAGTTTAACATGAAAAAGAAAAAGAAAATAACAATACTATTGCTGATTTATTTTACCAATTTACCGTGTTAAATGGCTTTCGATTTAATGATAGACTTTCGGATGAGTGGGCCTTCACAAGAAATCGCTCTTTGAATACTTGTTCTCATTTCCTTTTCGTCACAATTGTGTTTGTTGCAAATCAACTCTGAATTGGTGTAGCCTTAAACGCCAATGGGCCACTTTGTAATGTCGTTTCCATCTACAGCTCAAACTATCGTTGAATATCTCTCAGGTTTTCTCCTTGTCAACTAGTGGCATCATACGAGGGACAATTATCGGCGACTAATTACTTCGAAAAGGTACCTTCCTGGATGAATATTCCTCCTGTCTGTTGAATAGAAATTAAATAATTAAAACAAGGACCGATACATTTACTCCGAAATGAAAAGGAAATCCACTCAACACTTGTAAGCCAAATGAGTCTGTTCTGTTTAAGGTGAAGTTCCCGAATAGAAAGTGGACACTGCAATAGCAAATTTAGTTTCAATTTTAACAATTTCTTTTCTGCCACCTCGCACTACATAAAGGCATTTCATAAAGATCATTTCTATCCCTCCAACTTCCTAAAGGACAAGTATTGTACTTACGTCACTGCTCATTCACAGATGACTTGTACGAAATGTAAACGAAATACCTGACAAAAACACTATCTAACGCTTTTGTTTACATATTAAGTCCTCTTGCAATTATTTTAGACAAATAATTTAAAGAAAACCCAATTACAACATCCACATACGAGTACATGGAAACCCAGGTACAACGAGGGCTTCATCGCCATCCTAATATCTCTCCTGGTAGCCATAAAATCAGCAAAAAAATATGTTATATGCTCTAACACCCGCTCAACCATAAAAGCTAACAAAAACACAATCAGCAGCACAAGTCTAATCATCAACATCTGTAACAAACTGGGTACAAAGTACCAGGTAACCTACAGAACACAAACAAACCCACAGCGAAAGGACTACTGAATTGTTGATATGAACCGACATTCTTTTATCATTAATTTGCAACTAAGGGATTGATACCTTGCAATTCATTGTGTGGACGCATAAGTAGATGATAGCTGCATGAAGTCCTTCCAATTGAATATGCTCAGATCGAAATTAATCATTTATCTCAACATATTCGACAACTAGGGATGCTTGTTTTTGTATATTAAAATCACCACAATCAGTATTGGTACATTGCATTCCACTGCAATCGACGTGTCCGTAAATAAATCTCAGGTGTTAGACATTCTAAAGGCTAAATTAGCATCGTTCTGTTGCACATTTGTTTCCTAGGGGTACTTTAGAGTTTAAATCACATAAAATTTCGTTTTTAAAGTATAATTTGGCTCAGCTTACTGTTGCCCGGAGGAAGGTGACTCCCGCTCACAAAATCATGTGGGCCTCTTCGATCGCCACAGTATAGAACGCCCTAAATGACCAGGAGTTTTAGGTTTGGCAGATTTTACATTTCCAATCGAATTTTCTCTTCGAATTTCTAAGCCGGCAGTCATGTTGGGCTTGGTTGACTTCTAAAATCTAGAATGTAATTAAAATTGATCAAATTTATATTAACAAATTTAAACCAATTACTGCCCCATTAGCTCCTGTCCATTATTCCAGATCCAACTGATAATGACCGGGCACACGGTCTTCATGTGGTCCGTTCGTTGGGTCTGCGCATTCATTAATGTTGAATACCAAAGACAATAATATTTTGCATTCTCAGTTGCAGTGGACGAGTTTAAATAATTTATTGTATATGACTTTGTCCTCCCACTAGGATTTTTTCTATACAGCTGAAAGATACATGTCCTGCTGGCCACATTCACTACGTACTTGCATACATGGTATGAGCACACGCTAAGATACACCAAGGTACCTGCAAATACAATAGAAATCAAAATACAATTTGAAAACATGAACTCCTTAAGCATCAAATACCACTTTGGAAAACATATGACATCGCTGCGAATTTCATCTAGGATTCTCTTTGAAACGCATAATAGGTCCCAGCTTACTTTGATGTTTCATTTGTGCTAAAAATTCTAATTTACGCTCGCCAATCGACACATTAGTATTTGTTTTTAGTTTTTCAAAACAATTTTTAAATGACACTTTCATTTGACTTCTTACCAGAGCTAAGTGACATCCGCTTCCAATGGAAATTGAATAATTAAATTTCTGGCTGTGTTCGCAGTGAACTTCAAAATTCCTCCGCATGGACACACTTATTTATCAGTAAAAGCCTTTTGTTATAGATTCAATGAAAAAACTGCTCTCTTTCATGGATACACATTTATTTTTTGCAAAATCTATAAATCGAAAAATTAAATGTTGAACAATATTTGGCGTTTGACATATTGGGAGCTTGTTCGGAGATGAAAATTTTCATAAAAGAATTAAAAGGATTTGTAACAATCCTTAATATGACATATAGTGTAGATAATTTGATTTTTTGATTTTAATGTCTAGGCTATAATTTCACTACGGAATCATCCTTCTGTCTGCATGAAAAAATGCGTGAGAGAAATAGAGAGGCTATATGTTAACACGGAAAACGCTTATTCTGCATAATACTTTAAAACACACTCCAACGAGATGACCCATAGCATGAACTGTTCACATGCACCTATTCCCACGAAATGTGAATGCACCTGCACACGCCAGACATAATTCCAAGAAGTCGACCCGAAAGCCACCAAGCCAACCCGTCAGCAATTTCACCTGTGCAATCGAAGGTATAAATAATTGTATTAGATTTAAGTAGCTTCAGTTTGTGATTACCGATCCTAATAAACGGGACAATCGTCCCCTAAAAAGAAAACTTTTGTTTTTTTTTATATTTCCCCTACGTGTCCGTACGTAACTGGCGCCCGAGCAAATAAATAAATCGCGTGTAGAAAATAAATCACCATACGTAGTGAATACCGCGACTAAAGAATAAATAGTATAATCACCATAAGTAGTGAGTAAATTCGACTTAAAGTGGCAAGTGCGCGAACTAGCAAAAAGAACACCATAATTAGTACCGTGGCTTAAAGATATCACCATAAGTAGTGAGCAAGTGCGCGGAAAGAAAATTCAAATCACCGCTAATAGTGAGAACGCCACCAAAATCACCTTAAAACAGTGAAAGTCGTAAAATCCCATACCCGAGGAAAAAAAAAAACGCGTACAGTAGTGGTGAAGTGTGATCGTGTAATCCAACTCAACAAACTTTCCGAAGAAACGAGGCCCCCCAGTAACTGCCCAGCAGCAAAAAGGAGACAGCAAACGCTGCCAGCCACTCCGGAAATGATATATCTAATAACGTTTGTAATTCTAAGTTTTTAAATACAAGGGAAACATAGTTTCTAAATGCCTAGACTTAGTTAAGAAAAATACAAAACGTCGTTTTATCTATTCCTTTATTATTTATTTATTTTTTTTTTGAGAATAAAAACAGTGAAAGAGAAACATAGTTTCTAATTAAAGAAAAAAACAAGTATAAAATAAATTAAGCAAATAAAGTAAACCATTTAGCATCTAAGAAAAAATACATTTAAGTAAAAATAAACATTTATTCAATTATTCAATTATTCAATTTTAACCACCGTTATCTAAAAATTGTAATACGAAAGAAAAGACCCTTCTAAATCGAGTTCATAAGAAATAAGTCTATTTATTTTTTTTGTTTTTCTTCTTTAAACCGAGTACGCGTACATTACATAAAAATGGCGAATCATAACAATCTCATCCGCCCCCCTGTACTTGCTTTACCCGAACAACCCCAACAACCTCCACAGCCCCAGCAACAACCGATTCAAAGCGCATCCCGACAAACCATTCCTTCTGCTGACCTTGTAAATACTATTACAAACATAGTCAAAACTCTTATGAATCCTAATTCTGATCTTTCCATCGGGCAAGATCAAACTATTAATCCCGAACTAGGTGATCTCACGGACCTAGAAAAAATTCCTGACATCGTAAGATGTCTACGAGAATTCTCAGGGAGACCCGGAGAATTCAGCTCATGGAGGAAGAGCGTAGATAGGGTTATTCAATTATATGAATCCCAAAAAGGATCTCCTAAGTACTATTACCGTGATAAGAAGCAAAATCACGGGTGATGCTGATTCCATCCTGGAATCATACAACACGCCTTTAAATTGGAAATCAATTTCAAAATGCCTGACGCTGCATTACGCAGACCAGAGGGATCTCGGTGCCTTAGAGTACCAAATGACCACTCTTGTCCAAGGCAAACTTTCGGTGCACCAGTTCTACCAAACTGTTTACACGCACCTCTCCCATATTCTCGATAAGATTGCCTGCATGGAAATCAGTCACGAGTCTCTCTCCCTTTTGACTCACACGTACCGGACGAAGGCATTAGACACCTTCATCCGCGGCCTTAACGGTGACCTGCCAAGACTCCTAGGCATACGGGAACCTGCTGATTTACCAACAGCACTGAATCTTTGTCTCAAATTAGAGAACCAACGATTCAGGACGAACTATGCAAGCAATAGACAGAATCTTGTCCCAGCGCATAATTCCATACCTTTACCTCCACCAAGAAATGTTTACCCCCAACAATTGTTAGCACAAAAACCACAATTTTACCCGCAAATAGCATATCTCCCCCAAACAGTACATGCCCCTCAGAATCTATACTACCAATACCTACAGCCAAGGAATACGCAACCGCAAAATTATCCCCAACAAGTTGCCCCACCTCGCCCAACTGCCCCCAAGCCGCAACCAAAACCAGAGCCTATGGAGACATCAACTGTTAACACATCTGCTGTCAACTACCAGAATAGGCCACAACCCCATAAGTACGCCGGAAAACGAGTCCCAAATTCATCATTTCAAGCCAATATCCCCAATAAACTGCAAAGATACTACCATATAGACGCCGCTTATTTGCCTCCAGAATTCCAAACAAACCAAGCAGGATACATGCTACCGGAAGATATGCATGCGCCATATCAACAGAACTTTCATATAGATGCTACCAATTATTCACAGAGTTTCGAGTTGAATCAAGGCGGAGATATTTCTCCGAAAGATATGTACACTTTTTACCAACAAACAAATGTGGAAGGAGCGAAACAAGATCCAATTCTCAACAACTGCATGATCCAACAAGACGAACAACAGAAAGAACAGAACCAACCCGAACAAATTTTAGAGTATAGCGATATACATTTTTTAGATTAAGCGACTCTTCGTTACCCTACTTCGAATGTAGAACGAAGAGTGGTGAAATCTTAAAATTCTTACTAGACACCGGGTCTAGCAAAAATTACCTTCAACCACATTTGGCACAGAAACCCATACAAAACGAACAACACTTCTTAGCTAAATCGATAGCAGGTGATGTGAGAGTAACCCACCATACCTTTCTTAATCTTTTTAATCTAAATGACATAAATCTTAAATTCTTTTTACTTCCCACCCTAAAATCATTCAACGGAATACTCGGGAATGACAGTCTCAAGCAACTGGCCGCTATAATCCACACTAAGGATAACTATATGACTATCCTTAATAAAGTCAATGTCAAAATAAAACAGCAAGAAACTCAATCTGTCAATTTCTTAGAGGATAAATTTACCCATATGTCGAATTCGCAAAAAGACGCAATTAATGCACTAGTCCAAAAGTATCCTTCTCTTTTCGCTGAACCCAACGAAAAACTTACATTCACGACAAACGTCGTAGCCGAGATACGAACGAATTCAGACTCAGCCGTGTACTCGAAACACTACCCCCTTCCAGCCTCATTAAAAGACGAAACAGAAAGCCAAATACAAAAGCTTCTACACGATAACATTATAAGACCATCTCGATCGCCGTACAATTCACCAGTGTGGATCGTACCAAAAAAAGCAGACTCAGCCGGAAAAGAACAATTCAGACTAGTAATAGATTATCGAAAGTTAAATACAGTCACAATTTCAGACCGCTATCCTATCCCCGAAATAAATGAGGTGCTCTCCCAACTTGGAAAGAGCAAATACTTCACAGTGCTAGATTTAAAAAGCGGTTTCCACCAAATCCCTCTCAAGGAATCGGATATGGAAAAAACAGCTTTCTCAATCAATAATGCGAAATATGAGTTTACACGACTCCCTTTTGGGTTAAAAAATGCACCGTCCATCTTCCAATGCGCTCTAGACGACATTCTCCGTGCCTATATAGGGAAATTCTGCTACGTCTACATCGACGACATTATTGTCTTCAGTGCAGATGAGAACGATCATATAAAGCACGTAGAGAAAATATTTCAAACTCTTTACAGAGCTAACATGAAAATACAACTGGACAAGTGCAACTTTTTTAAGGAAAAAGTTGAATTTCTTGGATTTGTTGTATCCTCAGAAGGAATAACTACGAGTCCCAAAAAGGTAGAGGCAATTGTAAACTTCCCTGTCCCCGAAACCCTTAAACAACTTCGTTCATTCTTAGGCCTCTCTGGATATTATCGTCGTTTTGTGAAAGACTACGCAAAACTGGCAAAGCCACTTACTTCCCTTTTAAGAGGAGAAGAAGGACGTATATCTAAAAATCGTTCAAGCAAAATCCCAATTCTACTTTCGGAAGATGCCCTCGAAGCTTTCAATAAATTAAAAAATTCTCTAATTTCCCGAGACCTGCTACTTTCCTACCCCGACTTTAGCAAACCGTTCGAGTTAAAAACCGATGCATCCAACTTCGCAATCGGTGCCGTCCTTTCCCAACATGATAAACCTATCATGTTCATCTCCAGGTCACTAAGCAAGTCGGAAGAGCACTATGCGGCTAACGAAAAAGAGATGTTAGCCATCATCTGGTCCCTAAACACATTCAGAAATTATCTTTATGGCACAGCTTTTGTCAAAATTTACACTGACCACCAACCGCTGACGTATGCGCTCAGCAATAAGAACAACAACTCCAAGATGAAACGCTGGAAAGCGATTCTCGAAGAGTACAATCATGAAATCCACTATAAACCAGGAAAAAGCAACATAGTAGCGGATGCACTTTCCCGAGCTCCACAAAGCTCAGAGGTTAACTCAATGACCGCCTCACAGCATAGTGCCCAAACTTCGGCACACGGTCTCATTCTCACCGTCGAAAAACCCATCAATGTGTACAAAAACCAAATTATGCTTCTTATAGGAATCGAACCGCATTACAGTTTCAAAATTCCCTTTCCCACTTACCACAGGCATACGCACATCCAACCCGATTATTCTAACGAAGAATTACTCTCAATTCTGAAACGTTTTCTAAACCCAAGTGTCCTAAACGGAATATATACAAATGAAACGATAATGGGAAGTATCCAGGAAATTTACCCACATCATTTTTCTTCTTACAAGATACGCTTTACACGAATACAGGTCAAAGACTTGAAAAATACTACTGAACAAGAAGAAGAAATAATCAAAGAACACAACCGTGCACACAGGAATTCCGAAGAAAATACAGCTCAACTTCTGCAGAAATTTTACTTCCCCAAAATGAAATCCCGAATAAAAGATATAATCAAACAATGCCAAATCTGCAAAGAACAGAAATATGAACGCCATCCAAACAAGCCCGAAATCCAAGAAACCCCTATCCCTCAGTACCCCGGACAAATTGTGCACATCGATATCTACTCAACCGACAAAAATCTGGTCCTAACAGCAATAGACAAATTTTCTAAGTTCGCACAAACAAGAATCATAAAATCAAAAGCCATCGAAGACATTCGAGAACCGCTAAGACAACTGATCTTTGCATTCGGCGTTCCTAAGCTTGTCGTTTTCGACAATGAAAAATCACTTAACTCAAATACCATTTGTTTCATGCTAAAAGACCAACTTGGAATAGAAATCTATACAACTCCCCCATACAGCAGCTCAGTCAACGGCCAAATAGAACGTTTCCACTCCACTTTATCAGAAATCATGAGGTGCCTCAAAACAAAAAAAAAACCCATAGATCATTCGTAGAATTGCTAGACCGCGCAGTTTACGAATACAACTTCTCCATACATTCTGTTACTAGGCAAAGGCCTATAGAAACTTTTTTCGGTAGAAATGTAAGCACAAACCCAGACCAGTACGAAAAAGCTAGGCAAGAAAATATCGAAAAACTTCAGGAAAAACAAGCAAAAGACAGACAACAACATAACAAGAATAGACATCCGATTAAAAACTATACCCCAGGTGAAGAGATATACGTCAAAACTAATAAGCGACTAGGCACAAAACTCTCAGCCAGATTTAAAAAAGAAATAGTTAAGGAAAATAGATCAACCTCCATTTTAACTGAATCAGGAAAAGTTATACATAAAAATAATATTAGAAACTAATTATCCATTTCAGATTTCTCCTTGCCACAAGTTTCGCAGAAGTCCAAATCCTGGACTACTCGAACTCTAAAATAATTTCATTAGATATTGGAACAGCGAAAATTCAAACCGGCACATTTAAATTAATACATGTAATAGACCTAAACGCCTACGAAGAAACGATTAAGGTTATAGAGAACCAAATAGAAAATCACCCCAATAAGAACAATCCCCATCTTTCTATCCTATCCTTCCAAATTTCCCAAATCCGAAAGCAATTAACTACGCTAAAGCCAAAAACAAGAGTACAAAGGTCTCTTAACTTCATCGGGAGCGCCTGGAAGTGGCTTGCCGGAAGCCCCGATCACGAAGACTTCCAAATCATAAAATCACATGTCCACAATTTACTAAAAAACAATAATAAGCAAGTTATAATAAACGAATTGCATACTGAAAGAATAAATAGACTTACCAATATAACAAACCAAGTACTTAATATTGTTAAAACGGAAAGTAACGTAGAAAATAATTTCTTTTTAAACACAAAAAACAAATTAGACATAATTAAGGAGGAAATAATAAATTTAGAATATGCCATGTTATGGGCAAGAAATAAAATCATAAACTCATTTATTTTATCAAATACTGAACTGAAAATTGTAAGAAAAAAATTCGAAGACAGTAACATTCCATTCATTAATTTAGAAGAGGCAATTGAATTTGCAAATATTAAAATAGCCTCAAGTCTAGAAACTCTCCTTTATATAATAAGCATACCTACAACAGAAACCTTTTTATGTAAAAAACTTCTCATAAAACCAGTTAAATATAATAAAAAGATTATAAAACTAAATATTGATAACACTTTGTATTGTAATAACGATTTTTATGGTATCAAACAAGAATGTCAATCTTTTAATGATTTAACGATTTGTAACAGAAACCAAATAATAAATTTACATGATGATACCTGCATTCCAAATTTGCTAAAAAGCAGACCCTCGAATTGCGACGAGGCCAACAATCAACACATCCCAACTATAGAAGAAATTCATCCTGGAACCATTTTTCTAAACCAGTTTAACGGATCCATCATTATCGACAACAACACAGTAAACCTCACGGGAACCTTCATCCTACAGTACCATAACGCATCCCTTTCCATAAACGGGCGAAGCTATAGCTCTAGAGAAATACCTTATTCGAAACCGCTACCAGCAATCCTCCAGCCAAATTCTTCAATAAAAACATATGAGGAACTTCTTACCATCGAAATGGTTAAAGAATTACACGTCAACAATACGGCACAGTTAGCCGAACTAGAAGAAAGAGCACAATTACACGCTATCAGTAACAATAGCATTATAACCATCTTAATGTTAGCCGTTGCAATCATCGTAACCAAGAAAGCTTTTATGCGGAAGAAGAAGATAAAAATCCACAACACGATAACAATCCCTGAAGCAACACCACAAGAGCTAAACGTACACCACCCCCAGACTATAGGAAAAACGGAACCCGCCAAAAGTAATGAAGTACCAATCCTTTACATGGTGTCGAGTGAGGACACTCGAATTTAAGGAGGGAGGTGTTAACACGGAAAACGCTTATTCTGCATAATACTTCAAAACACACTCCAACGAGATGACCCATAGCATGAACTGTTCACATGCACCTATTCCCACGAAATGTGAATGCACCTGCACACGCCAGACATAATTCCAAGAAGTCAACCCGAAAGCCACCAAGCCAACCCGTCAGCAATTTCACCTGTGCAATCGAAGGTATAAATAATTGTATTCGATTTAAGTAGCTTCAGTTTGTGATTACCGATCCTAATAAACGGGACAATCGTCCCCTAAAAAGAAAACTTTTGTTTTTTTTTATATTTCCCCTACGTGTCCGTACGTAACTTATATCTGGGAGAAATAATAACTGAATCAAGTTGAATCAGTTCCAATAATAAAAAACAGCTGTTAAGCATGTTAAAACGTAATTTTTCGATTATCATTATTCTTCTTGTTAAAGATGTCCTGTATTGTTGTTGTGCTTTGAATGTGCTAACTCGTTTTAAAATAGCTCAGGTGTGTTTACTTTAGATAATTACCTGCGATTGTGGTATATTATAGTTTTGTTTTCTCTTGTTTATTATACCTTACCAGGTATAACCGTTGACTGACTACCATGGATATTGCCGTTTTATGGGCGAAAGTGCCACCGATGTTCAACCGATCCTCTTTGCATGCGTTAATTACAGAATAAAGGTGTGGCTGCTTCTCACAATTTACCATTTCCTTTATTAAAAAAAAAATAAACGCGAAAACTACGAACTCGAAATATCTGAGGCATTAAACTGTAATTAAAAAAAAAAACTTTTGAAATTAGGTAATTTATTCTTAGTTCAAGTGAATTTTATCACTTTTATTGTTTGTTTTTTATGAATTTATATATCAGATTTTATTGGAGAAATATGTTGTTTTTTAAAATTGCGTTCTTTCTGTGCTGCTTGTTACGGCGAATGAATTGAAGTGTTTAAAAGCGAGGAAAAAAAAAGAAAAGCGCAACGAACAAAGCTGTCACGTTATTTAAATAGAACGCCTCTTCCCGTTGGCTAGCCAATTCCAACGCAGTTTTATCATATATGTGGCTCCCTCTTTTCATGATCCACGCAATCCTGATCAGTGCTTCCAATCTGCTGCGACATCCCAACCTCCGTGAAGCTCCAAAGGGATTCACCACCAATTTGAAGCAGCGCTAGTTTCGAAGTTGGTCGGCGAAATGTACCTTGGGAAGTTTTGACGTCAGCACTTCTCACTTGTCAATCCTTAGCTGAATGCACTTGAACAATCCGTCCTCACTGCCATTTGCTCCTGGGCTGGCTGGCGTCACACACTATAACCAAGCTACCGACTTCCGTGCTGTGCCACTTACTCCTTTTGGTCAGCATGGCAAATATTCATGAATCCAACGCTTCCAAAATCGATCCTTCAACTGTTGCGCAGTTCTCCACTGCTTTCGGCCACATACGGGCGTATCTTCGACCAGGAAATGATTGGGAGTCAATGGTTCGTCTTCTTCCGAGCCGAGTCCAATGGTAGATCTGTTAAGGGCCGGGAGTTAACAATATTTTCGGCCTCCATTAGCAGGCTTCGTACCGTCTCTACTCGTGGTGCCTCTTCTCTCAACGTTACAGTCAGCACCTTCTTGACCGATTGCACTATCTGTGCAATCACTGGGATTTAAAGGGCAAATATGTTTCCACTCGATACCTATATTGGTCATCCCCTTCTGAAATTTATTGTTGTCAAAAAATCTGGATTCAAGTGGAAGCTCCTTCCGTGCTCTGATAAAATAAGTTGCATTAACGAGTTATCGCTTCTGATTCGAGCTGGTGTTCCACGACGATTGATAGATTTTCTCGAGCATAGAATGAAGGTATCGGTTGATAAGTCTATGATAGCTCCATGCGAGGGACTGAGAAAAGTTTCTTTGGTGCACACCTTGTCTTTTCACATACGAATCCCGACATCTTTTTCGGAAGTAGCCCACTGCAGCAAATACACTTCCGCTAGAGTCGGTAAAGATGTTTAATTCCACAATTTGTGCACTAAACAGTTTCGGTAAACAACAGCGATTTAACCGGAATTGGCTTTCATTCTCGCTCACCAAAGTTTCCAACGACAATGAAGATTCTGAGGAAGTGGATCATCCGATCCGATGCCATTTCTCCAAACACTCTGCAGTAATATTTTGGAAAATACCAAATAGTCGGCGAGAAATCCGAAAGGGTCGAAAATTGCCATAACAATTCCAAGCATCTCTCTTTTCGTTGGTGGCTTTGTTGATTTGAGTACTTTTTTAGCAATGCGGTTAAACTTGAAACGGAAGAGAAATGTGTCATCTTGTGTATTCCAATACATATTTTGTTATTGGTTTTGTCTGCTTCCAAATGTACCAAAGCTTCAGGACGGCATGACGTAATATTCATTCTAATTCGTTCGGTTCCGGCTTGGCTGGGGAAACTGCATACAAAGTCATCCACGTAGAGATTAGTTACGATTGTGTGGATGGCACCTGGAAACTGACTCTTGAAGGAACTGGCATTAAGGTTTTCAATATATTTGGCTACGCAAGGAGAGCTCGTGGCACCAAATATCGTCGATTTTATGGCATAAATGCGAACTGGTTGGTCTCGAGGTCCATCTCTCGAGAAGAACGTCTGAGCATTGACATCTTCGGCACGAATTTTAACTTGACAAAACATCGCTTTGATGTCGGCGGCCAACCCAATGATACCTTGGTGAAATTTGGAAAGGATTGACAAAAGCGGCTTGGCTTGATCTGGTCTTCTTGGCAACATAGAATTTAGTGAATTCCATTATTCTTTCTTAGTTTTGATACTCCAAGAATTTCGACGGTAAAGTAGCACAACCAATTTATCGAGTTTACTTAGTTTATCTGTTTTACGAATGTATAGAACAATTGGTTGTTGATTTTTGCCATCACTCTGTCCATAGGCAACCTAACCTAGCTTGGTTATGGTAGGTTTCTCCGATGGCGGCGCTTAAAGAAGCTCTCAGATGGCAATTGTCCAATCCAATGAGCAGAACCGGTTTGTAATCTTTGTAACTTTTGACAGGGATGTTCCTTAGATGATGTAATTTTTCCTTGCCAAGGGATTGAATCGGCGGGCCGAGCTTTGGAACCGTTCTCCCGTTTCTCATTGAGAAACTATGGGACTCATTCTCAATTCCACGGATGTCTACGACCACATTAAGGGTTCTGGATGACTCGGTGACGACATTATCTCCAAACCATTTTTAAGTCAAAGATCCCGACTTACCCGAGATCCCTAACTCCGTTGCTATTTCATCTTCCAAAATCGTGAGCAATAAGCCTTCATCAAACACGGCATGCACCCGCTATTCTCCTCGTGGACCCAATTGAAACTACAGTTAAAACTCGAAATAGATGACAGTTAGAATGTTGTGTACGACAGCTATGTAATCTCTCTGGCACAGACGGTGAGAATTTCCGATTACCTTCATGTAAAAGTTGGTGGTGGAACCTACGGCATCCATTTACATCGCACATTTTGTGACTGCGGCAAGAGGCACGAGAAACAAATTTGCTTATCCTTGACGAGTATCCACCGCTCCACAATGGCTAAATGTTTAAATGAATTACAGACACACGGCTGTATGGCAACGGCATGTCTCGCCCAGTGAAATATCTTGGTCATTGGTAATTTTGTGATAAGCTCATCGAGTAGTGTGGGTTTGGCTAGATGTTGTTCGCAGTAAGCGGATCCTAAAACGGTCACCACATTCTCGACCATCAAGGCGAATGGAATAAGTTGATCAACTCGTGCATAATTAAACGACGGGAACTGTTGTACTCTGGTCAGCTAAGCTTTAACCAGTTGATATGGTCGGCCAAAACGAAACGAAAGAGTTTTAATTACCTGGGTTACGTTCTTGGGGTGGATGAGCAACGCTGACACTGCATCCCTCGATTATCCTTGCAAGCATTTCTGTAGGCGGATGTTGTTTTCCATGGCTGAGTATTGGAAATTTAAGGTTGTTTCTTCATAGCTGGCACGAAAGGCGGCCAATCTTCAGGCCTACCGGAAAACATAAGTAGATCATATAGCTTCTTATATTGTTGAATCATTGCAAGTCCATCCTCGGTTGGCTGTGATTGGGCCATTGATTGAGTTCCTGATAAGGACAAGTTTCCCTCCGCACGACGCCGATTTACCTCTTAACTATTACAATCGATTTGACGACCGACTGCCTCACGCAAACGCTGTGTTTCGTCTTGCGAACATGTGCCGTTGACTTCTAATGTTGTTTATGCTGACGATGTTGTTTGTTGATACTTGTGTGAACTTATGCTGTGTTAATTTATATGTTCACATGTCAAAATGACAGCGCGGAATAGAAAACCCGTCATATGAATAATAATCTTTGGGCATAGTATGAGACATTCTTTATATCTTTCAGCTCTTTCCTTTTTCTAGAGAAGAGTTAGTCATATTTTTAGCCGAGTTGGAACATTTTTTTCGGGGCCCCCTTACCCAATTGAACTCATTTTTTAAAGCCAATTGAAAAACGAAAGGTAGTTACAAACAAATCAAAAATTTGTTTGGAACAAAAAGTGAGAGAGAGTTGATTCTTATCAACGAGTCAGAAAAAAAAATTAACTTACTCTACTATCAGAACTGGTCTAAAAACTAATATGTATGTACATATCGCTCATTTATTTGAAGACTGTCAATTTAAAAATGCGAGGGAAAGGTGAATGTTAAACTGCTCCGCCATCTCCATTAGAGATGATCGACAGTCCATGACTGTTCTTGAATTTAGAGAGCATGAGTCCAGGTTTTTGATAGCGGCCTGACTATCGGAATAGATGCGGATATCCATTGCAGGCATTACATTTTTCTTCAGCCAGAATAGGGTTTCCCTATTTGCCAGGATTTCCGCCTGGAACACGCTACACTGATTGGGGAGGCGGAACGAGAGGCTAAGTTTAAGCATTTCGGCAAAAGCTCCACCACCAACCCCACTAACAGACTTTGAACCGTCGGTGTAGAAGTGGATTAAATTGTCATCCATAAAGGCATTTTTCTCCCACAAAGATCTGGAGGAAATGCTTACGTGGAAGCTCTTGTCAAACCATTGTTTGGGTGTGGTGTAGTCGATGTTTTCTGGTAGGATTCCTAATGTGTTAAGAATATTTGCGTGGTCAACTATATTTGTCCACTGTGAAGTCGTGTTAAGGCGAATAGCTGCGTTGGTGGCTACTGGTCTGCTATAAATGTCGAGGAGTGTCAGGTGAAGCAGAACGGCCAGAGTAGCGAAGAGAGTAGTGCTTAGTGCTCCGCTTACGCCCAGACATGCTGTTCTTTGGACTTTACTTAGCTTTATGCAGTTTACTGTTTTGTCCAAGGCCATCCACCAAACAACCATCCCGTATGTGAGCATCGGTCTTATAACCGAGATATATAGCCAGGGTAGAAGCCCCATGTGTTCCCGATGGCTTTATTCAAGCTAATGAGGCTTTCTTTAGTCTTTTTTGAATGTTAGGTTTCCAGCTTAGTTTCCTGTTGAACATTAGATAATTCGCTGTATCAGAGAAGACCAAGCTAGTACCGTTGATTGAGCGAGGGTCTATAATCGGAATTTTGTATTTCGTAGATAAGAGGACAAGATCAGTTTTATGGGAGTTCATTCCGTCGTTTTGATTGCGGGTATGTTGACGTTGTTAAAGGCGCCTTCCATGTCTAGGAAAGTTACCATTGTATATTCTCTATAATGTAGGGATCGTTCAGTGTGGCTTGTTAGTGAATGTACAACCGTCTCCACCGACTTTTCTTTACAGTAGGCATGTTGTGCCGTGGATAGGAGTCTAGGATTAAGGCTAGATCGTATATGGATATCAATCAGTGGTTTCAGGGTTTTCAGAAGGAAATATGATATGATATGAGGTCTTAGGTCCTTGGGGACAACATGAGAACATTTTCCGCTTTTGGGAATGAAACTACATTTACTTCTCTCCATGGCAGAGGTATGTGGGATAGTTCTACGCAGTACCTCATGATATTTTCAAGCGATGGCAAGATTATATCCGACGATCTTTGTAGCTCGGCTGGAATTATACTGTCCGGCCAAGTAGACTTATATGGTTTGAAGCTATGCAATGCCCAGAGCAGTTTATCTCTAGTGATAAGGCCAGTAAGTTTTGTGACGGCTGCAATAGTTCCATTATGATTGTTGCTAGCCGTGAAAGGGGAGCTACCCGGAAAATGAGTATGCCGTGAGCCGTCGCTTGATTCAAGCAGCTAGATATCGAAGGACTTGTTGAGAGGATTTTTCTTAGTCGTGATGCCTCAGAGGCTTCAGTGATTTTATTACAAAAGGGCTTCCAGGATTCACGCTTTGCCGTCATCAATTCTTTTTTATATGTTTTGAGGAACTCTTTGTATGAGTCCCAATCCGACGATTTTCTTGAGGTTTTGTTTTGTTGAAAAGTTTTGCAAGCGTGTTCAAGCAGACTCAGTGTGGATGTCCACCAGTATGGCTTTTTCTTGCCTCTAGGTTTAATTAGAGTATAGGAGTTGGTCAGTTTTCCGATAGTTGTGAAATGCTGTTTGGCGGAGGTAGCTTTCTTTAAATTGAATTGGATGTAACTGTGATCTGTGATCTGAAAAGGAGTATTCAAACGATACCATCCAGTTCGTTATTAAATGATCGATACGTTCGAGGACATGAGTTATGTCAAGTATTTCTTGTCGGTTTGTTGTAATGAATGTTGGCTCATTACTGGTGTTACATACAGTGAGGTAAGTACTAATAATGTATTTAAAAAGTAACTCACCTCTATCGTTGGTAGTTTGTAATTTATAATGTTTATAAATTTACTTTCGTAGCACATAATATTTCATATTCTATGGTACTTTACCCATTTTATTCTGTTTTATCTTTTCGAATAATATGAGGTAAGAACTTTCTTTACATCTTTACTTAAACAGTTCTAAGTTCTCAGTGAAAATTTAAAGTAAATATCCAATTATGACTTATGTAAAATATAGAAACGTAGTACCTAGAATCTGGAACGCGCTCTTTCACTCAAATATTCTAAAACAAATTATAAAACGATGATTTGATACTCTCTGCTCGTATTAGTCTATCTTGGAACTTAGTAGCTGAATTTCGCAGTGGATTCTAATATTTTGCAACAGATGTTACAAATTTAAAGAAAACACAAGAAAACACGATCATATCTATTGAATATTGTGAATGACACTGTATCAACTCGTTTTTTTTCAACTCTTTTTTTTAACACTCATATCGGTGGGTATTATATTATTATAATGCTTCATCATCTGTTAATGGCTCAGTGGTTAATTCGCTCCATGGGTGGCATCCAACATTTAATGACAAGACAGGATTATTGGTGAGTGTTGGCTTGTTTTTGTTTTCTAGTCACCTAGCCATCTTGCTTTTGTTGACTGACTGACAGGCATAGTTGGGGTTCTGAAAACCGAATATTGCGAATTAAAATCCAATTCAATCTTACTACAGCCATGGCCACCCAGCTCTCTCTCTCTCGCTCTCTCTCTCTCTCTCTCTCTCTCTCTATCTCACTCAGTATCTTGAAGAGTAATGGACTTGAATGTGTAGTTAACCCACACTATCTCGGCACAAGGTAGTTTGATGCTTGTGCCGTATGACATTCGTTTATACAGCCCCACAATTGGCAACGGAATGAGCCGGCATTGTGATAGTCCGACGCCTAAATGTCTGACGTCAACCAATGAAATTCCTAAGAATAATGTTTGCTCGGCCGTGTAACTGTAAGTGTAAGAAGTGCGAATGAACGAAAAAATTGATTGTATACCTCACCCTGCAATGCCAGAATATACCTCAGTCAGTCACCCGCTTGCATGTAGGTATGAGAACTGCCGTTGAACCATTTCTATTTCACCTCCCTGAGTACCTAGTCCTGAAAATCCTTACTGACCTCTGCCTCAAATACGTTGAAGTAGCCCATACTGACTGCTGTTTCAACGGTTTGATTCATAGTCCCAGAGTTATACAAACATTTATATACATAAATATCACACGTTGAAAGGAAAGAAAACGGCACGCTTTCAGTTGCCCTCTCCAACATTAATGATCAAAACTATAATCAAAATTGGAGCGATATGGAAAATACGCGATGCAGGTAACCCTCCTTTTCCCACTTCAACAAAAAGCATTCCCTCTCTTTCGGACAACTTACTTGCCCAATCCAATGTCAAAGCTAACCAGTGTCGACTTCTTGCTTCATTTCACTGTTCCTTCGTCGTTGACATTTAAGAGCCGGGGCAGTGATAGATCATAGGAAGTCCGGAAGTTTGGCGGAACCAAACTTCTTTGCATTCAAATAGTTCTGAAGAAACCGAAACAGATGATATACTGAAGGAACAAGGTCGAGCTGGGAAGTGGATCTAAGCTTCTTCAAATGATGAAATGTTGTCGAGTATTCTATATCAGGTCTCTTACTAATCTTCCCAGTTGAAATCTTCACTTTATTTTTTATTGATGCTCGTCATCCCTTTCAAAAGGCTCTCCAGAGATCATCCAGGAATGTGCCAAACCAATTTTTAACAATCCTTGGATCAGGAGCACGTTCCCAATAAACGCTCTGTATGTTTTTTTGTTGCAGTTTCAACACTCGCTCCTTTTCGAAACTCGTACAACATTACATGGCGAAGGTTTAACTTTTTTTTTTTACACACAATTCAACTCAACGGGGGCTGGCGATACAATTTCGTCTGATGCCACGACTTATTCACTGGTATACAAAAAGTCCATAACACAAGCAATAGTTACGTCATACAACAAAGTTTCCGCGACGTATGTAGATCGGGCATGAGCTTTTGCAATGATCCAATACTTCCTCAATTACTCACATATTTGATATGATCGCACTATTTGTATCGGAGACCGCAAAGATACCCACTCCAAATTATCCACGAACTTCACTACTCAACGATCGAACGAATAATGATAAAATGAAATTGGGCACGAACATTTCAAGTTTGAATCGTGACTTTTCTCAATTTTTATATTTTTTTCATGACTCTCCCTCTTTCCTTCCGTATACTTCACAGTTCACACATACTATTGACATAGGAGAGCCGTGAGCACAACATATGAATTAAACAGTAGGTTCACTGGGCAATATTTTCCTTATCTTTTTGAGACGTTGGTACAGTTATCCTTTCTGTGTATTGGAATTATGAAAAGGATACAAAACAAGGTAAAACACATCTTGAAATCTGAAACATTTCAACAGGGTCTAATCAAATACAATCAATGACAATCATTTACATGCATTTACTCATAGTTAACAATTTCGGGGACAGCCAATCACGAATGCATTTAACAAAACGAGAAAAACCAGTCTGTTTCCACTTTGTCCGTAGTTTTGCACTCTGAGGAGGAAGAAAAATTTCTCACAAAAATTTCTGGAGGCAACTAAATTTCCATATAGAAAAAATGACGGCTAACTCAGGAAAAATTAAAGGGGATTTGGAATTTGAAACAAGGCAATAGATCTGCACTATTTGATCTAATGAGACGTTGTTGTTGGTTTTTTGTACGACGGGTGGGGGAGTGATCCGTCTTATAAATTAACAATTTTTAATCAAAGACCAAAAGAAAATAGGGATTTGAAAACAAAAATCCAGATAAATGACACGGACACGACCTATTGTCAAATAAGAAGATTGAAGCATTAAAACTCTTCAATCAACATTTGATCTTCCAGTAGGCAACATTAAGGTTTCAAGAGACATGCCTTAAATACGAGTATAGCACACACTATCATTTTTCAACTGATATTCTTGCTGGAATGATGTTAAATGATAGTGTGTAGCTTAGAATGAAAACTGACGATTGAAATGATGAGGGTTGAAATTTGTCGTGGATTTTGTAGGAATGACCGAGCATGATGCATCATCTGGGCCACTCAGACGAAGTTAATAGTGGAATTATATCATGTTCGTTTTTTTATTTTTTGATGCATGTGAATGGAGAACAATTAACCCTTTCTCTAAGAATATTTTTGTTGTTGTTTTATTCATTTTAGGTCCGCACCCAGAAAGTATAAATTCAACAATGAAAAGAAAAAACTGTGAAAATATTTGAAAAAATATAATTGCTGCAGTGATAGTGTATAGCCTAGATTGAAGTGATAAGAACTGACAGTCTGGGAATGTCAGACAAATTCACAACATTTAATTTTCATCGCGGATAAAGTTCCGACTAATAAGTACAGGGTCATTTATTTCGCAATTTCAAGTTGGTAGTGCTAGCATTTGACACCTGCCAAACTGAGCTGTTATTTGAAGTGTCCTAATATTAGTTGAATGTTTGCCATTTATATTAATGGATTGCAAGCAATCGGTAAAATTGTGAAGAAATTTGAAGAGAGTGGAAGCGTAACTGATGTCGTAAGGCCTTTGCATCACCGTAATGCATGCTCAGTCGAAAATATTGCTGCTGTAAGTGCAAGTGCTGCTGATGATCCGAATTTATCGATTATCCGGAGTTCGCAGCAATTGAACGTGTCGTACACCTCACTATGGCGTATTTTGTATTTGGATTTGCATCTCCATCCTTATAAAGTTCAACTTACGCAACAATTGAAGCCTGCTGAACATTCACAACGCCGTAGGTACGCCGCATAGGGGGCGCAGTGATCGAAGAGGTGCCGTTGCATCCAGACCTTCTATGGTCGGAAGGTCTCAGGTGTACCGTGTTTAGGCGAATAATCCCTGAACGAATACGAATACCAACATTACTCAAGTTATGGCCGAGATAGCGTGAAAAAGTGGTAAAAAATTACCTCGAAAGAATCGAATGCTGAGAACCTTCACGAGGCGGCCATTTGAATGATATTATTTTTCACACCTAACGGCAAAGTCCAAACTTTATAATGAATTAAAATCTTCATCAAAAATGTATCGCTGTGTGTGTTTTATTTATCCTTGCTTTCGAAATCGAAAAATTAATGACCCTTTACCTATTCATTTCCGATTTTCTTGAAATTTTTTGGACGTGTAGTCTTGTATGCCAGAAGTAAAAATCCAGATGGGTTTTTGGCTCAAACTACTGGAAACTATGCAAAGTTTGAAAATTTTGGGGAAAAAAAAGCTGAAATATCTTCAAAACTATAACACATAGGTACCTATACATAATAGTCCGTGACTTTTGGATTAAAACACAGATTTTTTGATAAAAAAATAGTTTTATTTTTCAACGTAGTCTCCCTTGAGCTCTATATACTTTGTCCAACGCTTCTCCAATTTTTTTATCCCTTCCAAAAAAAAAAAATGATTTGTCGAGGTCCTCAAAATAGGCCTTTGTTTGCGAGATGACTTCATCATTGGAGTCAAATCTTTTTCCACCAAGCCATTTCTTCAGGTTTGGGAACAAGAAGTAGTCGCTCCGAGCCAAATCTGGAGAATAGGGTGGATGAGGGAGCAATTCATAGCCCAATTCATGGATTTTTGCCATGGCAACTGCACATGTGTTTGTGGTCGACTGTGAGCAAACGCGGCACCCATCTTGCGGAAAGCTTTCTCATGCCCAAGCGATCATTCAAAATTGAAACCACTGAGCCATGCGAGATCCCTACGGCTTTCACAATCTCTCGCACTTTCAATCTTCGGTCGGCCAACACCATATCGTGAATTTTTTCGATTGTTTCGGGTGTAGAGACCTCAACTGGGCGTCCAGAACGTTCGGCATCTTCAGTGCTTGTACGGCTACAACGAAGTTCAGTAAACCACTTTTTTACCATTCGATGGTGCAGTATTTATCAAGCTTAGCCTTGGTCTCGGTAATGGTTTTTTTTCGCAAGAAATAATGCTTAATAAGCACACGAAATTCACTTTTTTCCATTTTCTCCTCAAATTAGTGAGTAGTCTGATAAAAATAGCTGTCAAACACAAACTAACTGACGCAGCAAGTTTAAATTTTGACAGAAGTCAACTGACAGATGCCTGTTGACAGGAGGAGTGTTGCTGTTTCAGTAAAGAGGTCAGAAATTCAAAAAGTCACGGACTTATTGACCCGCCCTCGTATATACATAAAAGGTATCGCAAATTAAACCTACAATTAAGGACCTTCAATTGAAATAAAAAGCTGTGTAATCAAATTTACAAGTTTTGAAGATATAATCTCTTTTTGGAAAATGTTCTCGTATTTTTAGGGAAAAAGCTTTTATTTTTTAATTGCAATTTTTTTAAAGAAATTCTTACAACATTTTAAAACCTTTTAACGATACCAAACACGCTATATTTCTTGCAACATAGTAAGTACGTATGTACTTAATGTGAACAGTTTATTTCTACAGAAATATGTAATGATTGTTTGACGGTTGGCCGGATTCGCGGGAAAAAGAGATTTAAGCCCCCTCTCCGCAGAGCTTAACCGCGCACGTGACTTCATCGCTCCGCTAAGGGTATGTCTACAACTGTCAAGCAGGCGCAAGATACCTTTATAATAAAGTGATTGGACCCAAGTATCTTTCTTTTTGGAATGAAATGACTCCCAGGGTGTTTATTTCATTGCGAACAACTCATCGGCTAGTTTTCGTCATAAGTGTGTTGTCTTTTAAGAATTTGTTTGCGATTTTCAATTACTGATATACCATACGTACATACAAAATATTACAATTCATTTGTAAACATTATTGCTTCCTTTAATTTGCACGCACTTGTATTTGATTTTCAGAATGTCTAAATGTTCATACAACGATTGTGACAATATAAAAAAGATATTTTCCTTGTCGTGTTTTACAGTTCCTAAAGATCGTAGAAGGGATGTTTGGTTAAAGCATGCTCAATGTAGTACATTGAAAAAAACAAATTTTCATTTGTGAAACCCATTTTTATAGGAAAGATGTAAAGGTTGGAGCACATCGGAAACTGCTATCTAAAAATGCACTGCCAATGTCACCGATGTCAGTGTGCTCTGATCTATCGACCAGTCTTGGCTTAGAATCATGGATAACATCAGAGATACAAATTTCCTTCAGCGGTAATTTCAGACTGTTCTAGTCCATCTAATGTACTAAATATCAGCCAAAATTTGATTGAAACTGACAATACTGCGATTTTTCCAACTACACTTTGTGTTAATAGAGTTTCCAACCCTCTGACATATACAGTGCTGTTCGACACATAAGCAACAAAAATTGCCTTCACAATTAAATGCGTACATTTTCTTCTGTAGGGGTATTTGGAAAAATTTAATAATGTGCATCAAAAGAACATTAAATCTCCTTCATAATGGTATATTTACAAAAACAAAAGCAATTCAATAATAAAAAAAAATTAACAAAACAAAAAAAAGTACTTAAATAGGTTGTGCGAAACAAAACATAAAAGCAAGAAAAAGTTAACGGTACTCTACTTCCGTACACTTTTTGCTTAGACAAAGCAAAGTTTATTGTATGATCAATCAACTGAGGTGATAACCAAGCGGTGAGAAGATTGATTTAGTGAAAAACTATGGCGGGAAATAAATACGGCAAAGAGTTTAAAGTTAAAAGTAAAGAGTTTAAATGGAATGTCACAAAGTTGCGTTGCGAAAAAGTACAAAATTAACCGGTCTATTGTCTATCGGCTTTTAAAAAAATTTAGACAAACGGGACACACTAAAGTGGTGCATTTAGGCGGTCGACCACAAAAAACAACAATTAAAACCGATAAACGGATTAGTAGATTGATTAAGAAGGAACCGTTTATCACTTCAAGATAAATTGTGGAAGACCTAAATTTAAATATTCATCCAAGCACAGTCAGGAAACGTGCTTTGGAAAACAATTTAAAAAGTTACAGGCCAGCAAAAAAACCAATGTTAAAAAAAATACACTTTCGTCGAAGGTATTTTTAAAAAACCTAAGTTTCTATCGAATATTTAATTGATTATTAGATTTTCGATTATTAGGTTGGATTTTGCAAAAAAATATGGAAGTTGGTCTATCGAGAAATGGAAAACCGTCCTTCTCAGTGACGAATCAAATTCAATTTGGTATGTATGCTCAGATGGTATGGCTACAGTCAGGCGTACCAAAGGACAGCGTACGGTAAAATACGGCGGAGGAGGCGTTATGGTTTGGACATGCTTTTCGGCTCACGGTGTTGGTCTTTTTTATGAAATTAAAGGCACTATGGACCGCTTTGTTTACAAAGATATTTTAGAAACACATATGATGCCTTACGCAGAGTGGAATATGCCGCTTCGATGGGTGTTTCAGCACGACAATGACCCGAAGCACACATCGAAGCTCATAAAGGACTATTTGAACGACAATGGGGTTCAAGTTCTTGATTGGCCGGCACAATCACCGAACTTAAACCCCATTGAGAACCTTTTTGGAATTCTTAAGCGAAGAGTTGGGCGCAAACAATTCAGGAATAAAAGAGAGTTGTTCCAAACACTAAAAAGTGAATGGGAACAAATTCCTGAAGCAACAATAGATAATTTAATATGTTCAATGCCCCGAAGATGTGCAGGAGTAATTGCAAGGGTTCATACACAAAATATTGATTTTGTTGCTTTTGTTTCGCACAACCTATTTGAGTACTTTTTTTTGTTTTGTTAATTTTTTTTTTTATAAATGAATTGTTTTTGTTTTTGTAAATATACCATTATGAAGGAGATTTAATGTTCTTTTGATGCAAATTATTAAATTTTTCCAAATACCCCTAAAGAAGAAAATTTACGCATTTAACCGTTAAGGTAATTTTTGTTGCTAATGTTTCGAACAGCACTGTATAAGAAATTTCTCTCTATCTAACCTTGAAAATAATAGTTTGCAAATTTTTCCTTCACAGTTTCCTTCTCCCGAATCTCGTTTTCATAATGAGCGAATGGTAAATACCATACCTCGGTACATTTTCGAAACGCCAAAACGATTAAAGATTGATAAGAACTATAACTTATAGAAAAACGTTGACATGCAATTGCAAAATAAGCCAGTCGACGTAAAAACTTTTGTAAATATGCAACTTTTTCATAAGGCAAATGCACATTGGACGAATGACGAAAAAGATTTGTTTCTGAAGTTTTTTTATAAGTCTCCCTCATTATATTCCCAAATGGTGAGCTCGGGATTTAGTTTACCATCTATAAGAACAATCGATCGATGGCATTCTTCCTTAAGTTTACCGGCCGGTTTTTCAAACCAAATGATTAATCTTTTAAAGAGCAATGTAGAAACGATGTCAAGCATAGAGAAAAGGTGCGTATTAATTTTTGATGAAATGGCAATCAAACCTGAACTTGATTACAATATTAAAAATGACATGGTATACGGTTTATCTGATTTTGGGGAGCTGGGTAGACGCGCCACTGTAGCCCCCAAAGTAATCATTTTTACTCTTAGGGGATTAAATAAAAATTGGAAGCAAACCACATCTTATTATATAGGATGCCCGAATGGTGATGAAATTGCTGAGATATTAAAATTTACAATATCAAAAACTTTAGAGTGTGGTCTGCAAGTTATTGCTGTTTGTTGTGTCCAAGGCAGCAATAATAGAAGACAAACGAAAATAAGCCTTTTTTCGATATTGAAAATCAACGAATTTTTCTTCTATATGACTACCCTCCCTCACTTATTCATAATTGTGCTTTAAGCTAACCAAGAGTCATATAAATCCGAACAACTTTGAAAAATTGTCCGTGAAATTGGCTACCCAAGTTTTTAGTGCTAATGTTGCTGCTGGAGTCTTCAACGCAATGTCAGCAAATTGTTTTATAACTGAAGCCGATAAGAAGATTGCTGTCTCAACGGCAATTTTTTTAAGCAAAATGAATGATCTTTTCGACAACTTAAACAGTTACAGTTTAAATACAAGCAACCTAATCGACACCCTATTTCACTACATAGCGAGACTCTGCAGTCCATTAAAACTGCTAGACAGTGGATATCGTTCGTTATGGGAATCTACCGGTAAGATGAAGAAGCGATATTGCTTTGGCGGGTTACTACAACCTTTACTTGCTATAGAACTAATATGGGAAAAACTTAAAAATGACCAGCATTTCCTTCTAATTGCACATCTTAATACTGATGTTGCAGAAAATTTATTTTCAATGGCCCGATCAAATAACAGATAATACGAACGGAACCCTTCAGCCTTCAGACTTATTCGTAATTTGAAGCAAATTGTTTTCAAAAATTTAAAGTCGCCAGAAAATTTAAGTTACGAAGATTCTGGGGCTGAGTCGTTATTGCACGAAGCTGTTTGCGAAGATCTTAAATGTGATGATAATGAAGAATTCCACACTGAAGCTCCAGTAGAAGATCATTTAATGGTAAAAGTTATTCTGAGCAGTATCGAATACCATACTAATAGTTGCGATGATCAGTTTGATGCTGATCAGAAGCTGCAAGAAGCGGCACTTACATTTTATGTCGGGTTTGCAGCTTTTAACTTGCACAAGAAACTTAATTGTGAATACTGCACTCTGTACATGATAGGCAAAACAGACAAATTTCGAGAACAAGCTCTGTTAATAAAATTACGAGCTCATAACACTTATGACACATCATCCGAATTTTGAAAGTTAACTGTTCCTTCTCTAGCATTTGAAGCTAATGTCAAAAGTATGCAAACACTTTTTGAAAGCCAATTTTCAAAAATACGACACGAAGAACACTTGATTGAAGCTTTGCTCAAGTCCGCACTGAAAGTGTATCCACTTTGCACGTTTTGGTAATAGTCCATTTTTAATCATTTTAATATTTGGTCCATAAATCTTTATTCTTGATGACACTTTTTATTCGCTTTGGCATACTTTCAACCAATTTTTCAATGATATCATTAGTAATATTTGCCCATTCAGCCCCTACTCTGACCCACAGCTCTTCCATATTGGTTGGTGCTCTATCGTGTTCTGCCAACTTTCTTTTTGCGATAACCCACATATTTTCAATTGGATTCAAATCTGGGCTTTGACTTGGCCTCTTCATTGTTTTGAAAATTTTAAGGTCTAACCAATTTCGAACAATTTTGGCAGTGTGTTTGGGATCCCCGTCTTGTTGGAAAATTATTTCTTCTGTCGGGTACGCACTGTCTTCAATGAAGTTGGAAAATTTGGATTTTAATATACTGAGGTATTCTTCTTTTCTCATTATTCCATTTATTTTTACCAGTGGACCAACGTGCCACCAAGTAAAACAACCCCAGACCATAAGACTTCCTCCACCATGTTTTACTGTCTGCTTAACTTGGTGTTTTTGGATCGTTTCGTGGGGCCGATGCCAAAAATACTACTTTCCATCTGATTGAAAACGATTTATTTTGGTTTCATTGGACCAAATAACTCGCTTCGAGTCGTCGGCTGTCCAGTTCTTATGTTCTTTACAGAACTTAAGTCTGGCTTTAATATTTTTTTCTGATAAAGCCGGTTATTTTTGTTTCATTGCCGATACTAATCCGGTCTTTCGAAGGACCCCTCGCGCAGTCCACTCACTGACGTTCTTGTTTATGGCTTTTGCTGCCTTTTTGGGTGTTTTTGTGTCCTTGTTTTTCATCAGCCGCTCCATTAAACGCGCGTCCCCATCTGTTATAAGTCATGGCCGTCCTCCGGCGTTCTGTGCACACTTTAAATTGTTACGTTTTCTGACCGTTAGTACGGTGCGGTGGCAAACATTAAGCGCTCTTGCGATTTGTCGTGCTGTGTGACCACTTTCACTCATAGAAACGATACAGTTTGCGATATCAACCGTAATTTTCCACATTTTTCTTTATTTCTTTTGGCCAAATCCTTTTATTTAAAAAAATATGAAAAAAAATCCCAAAAAATTACAAGTACTTAATACGATAATACCAAATACGCAAATGAAGAAAATTACACAAAGCACGATAAGAAAAATTGAATATTAACGGTTAACTAGAAGAAAGGCAAACTTAAATAAAAACGAGCAAAAGTGGATACATGGAGTTATACAACATTTTGGAAGAATTAAGGCTTATGTTAATTATTATTTGTTAATTTTTTTTGTAATAATTTTTTTAAAGAATAATAAGAAAACTGAATTTCAAACTTTTAAAGTATTTGATTTAGAAGAAAATGTTTTATTCCTTAAAAACTATGAAATGACCAATTATGTATCCAGTTTTGCTCGCCACTGTAGGTACTAGACTATAAGCACAGAAAATTTTAAGAAACGTGGAGATGAGTACTGTTCGGAAGTACACCAGTTTGACAGATACTTATAAGGGTTACCTACTTTACCATACATATTTGGAGCTGAGGTCTGTAATAGTCGGGCGCTGAAATATAAATGGTGGCGGATGAAAATACATGTAAAATAAGTCAGTGGCACTTCTCATACCCCTCGGCATCATAATAAGCTCGCTATTACGAAGCAATTAAAAACCTCGGTTAAGGATAGATCCGCTGTTGACAACTCCCCAGAACAAAAAAGGAAAAAGAATGACACTAGCTTCCTTAATCGACTGTCAGAGACTGTCAGATTAATCACAAAAATTGCAGGTTTCCTTGCGATCTCTCTCTTTCAGTCGTGTTCATGTGTTTTCTCTTCTCCCACCTTACCAATACACAAACATTCATTCTGGTTTTAATTTTTGTCTTTCATTCTCGCTCTTTCGCTTTGCAGTTATACGGATGATTAACCAGACTTCTTAAGAATTTCATTGGTTGTCGTCAGACTGTCGCCATACTTCTCGTTTCGTTCCCTATAAACAAGTTTCAATAGGAACAAGTATCTAACTGCCTTTACCAAGTTATTGTGGGTTATCTACAGCATTTCATTATTCTTCAAGTTGGTGGTTGTCTTTTTTTATATATCTTTATTATTGGGCCAGTAAGTTAGAAGAAGATGGTATACGGTGTAGGCTATTTTTGTTTGCCTCGCTCATATACACGCGCTAATGAATTGCCCAAACATTTAACAGGATGAAACTGTGTGTGCATGGGTATTGTTATAAGAATCGAAATGTCGTTATAGACAGTGTTTGGCTCATCCGGCCGAAAACCACGTTGCTTCTTATTAGTAACATTTTTTAAAAAATTCTCTACAATTCTCTACCATCTATCTAAGTACCACTTTTTCCCGTATATCTTCATCACAATTTTTCTCTTCTTCATTTCCATTTCTCTCTTAATTGCTGTTGTGTTCGAATTAAAATAAAAGTGAAAACCTTATTGCGAAGGACGAAAATAAATTCAATTTGGATTTCAGTCTAAATTTAAATAAACCCAATACCTCATAATCACCTACCCTATATTGTGGAAAGTTCCACATCTGTTGTCAAACGTAAAAAATTTAAGCTTGAATAGCGACAGCATCCACAACGTGTTTCCATTGACAGTTCACAGGAACATAATGTAGCATGTAGCTTAACTCCAATCACTGGAAAGTCCGTAATGAAATTCTGGAAAGTTGGCGATCAATGTTTGTCTATGTCCATTTAAGATACAAATACGGCGTCCTTAAACAAAAACAACTGCCCACAACAACCATACCCGGCGTAAGTTTTGTGTTAAATAGAATATTTAATAGAAAATTGTTAATATAAATATTGAAATGGCCAACTCAATTGCAGAAAACGGAAATCTTTTTATTGGTGTGTTTGGATTTTCGCCCTTGTAATACAAAATTACAAAAACAAACTCGGTTTTGCTCTTTTTTAGTGAAGGAGTTGACAGATGAAATTTTGGAAGCATTTAAAAAACTAAGCCTCGGGGATGAAAACTCAGCCAAAAACACGGAGACTTCAAGGCCAACGCAATTTAGTATGTTTGCTTTATTTATTTGTTTTTGTTACTTTTCCTAGAAAACCATTTTTTTTTTATAGGTCAAATGATGCAGTTTGAATCCTGGCATAAGCGAGTACGCATTCTTAACGATTATGAAAGGGAAAGGATATTCTTAGAAAACCAAGAACGTGAAAGGAAAGAAAGACTGTTCCTTAGAAAGGAACAGTTCTTCAAAATCTTGAGGCTGTTAAGGAAGCGAAAATCAGAGAGTAGAATATATCTGCCAGCGAAGAGGCAGAAGATGTCGTCGCGAAAACGACGTCGCCCAGCAGAATAAACGTTTTCCCTTTCAGAAATTTATTTTCATTTTTCTTTCTAATTTTGCCAACACTTGGCCCATGTTAATACACAAAAGAAAACCTTTCATTACTGAATAAATTTTAAATTTTATTAAATACCTTTAACTCAAATGTGATCAAGTGAACATTAGTGGCAAGTACTAGGAATATTAGTTCTTAACAGCTAGAGACAAGTGGTTTAGTGGTTCGGGGGTGTAACGTCATTCTATGAACATGGTTGAACGAGAGCTGAGCGACAATATTAGCAAGAATACTTTGAATTTCACCAGCTTTGTGCGTGCAATTATATACATATGCTGGGAAGTTCTCCAAAAAAATTGTGAAATGGGTTAAGGTGAGAACGGGAATGTACAATAGTTCGCTAGACAAATGAGTATGAAAAATATACGATACAAGGAGTTTTTGGACATTTATCAATATTTTACATTAAAGAGGACAAGGAGGAGTAAGCTAAGCTAACATGTTGGTTAAACTTAAACTTAAAGTAAAGAATTTGGCACAGAAGTAGATAGTAGTTCTGTACTTCTGTTGCCTAATATTTGAAGAATACTTTACAAGAGGCGTACGTGTATTTTGCATATATACGCCCACCACAATTATTGTTAACTTCAGCAAGAAACAAGTTGGTGTAAAGCTGTTTAAATTTAGTAAAAATTCATGAGTAATTAGTTTTTCTTAGATGTGGTCAGCTGCCAAGTAGTTAGCATAAATACGCCTACATGTCACTCCCCTTAACACCACCTCTTACCAACCATTGTAAGTGCACTACCTGCAACCCTAAGTACGAATAATTGAAGCAGCGCAATTAAATGCTGGAGGTCTGCAATTTGTATTAAGTATTGCATGTACCTGATCAGTCATTTTAAACGTACATATACATATGTATGCATATATCACCACTCTTCTGACTGAGTCCTTTTGCGCAGCATGCAGGGACAGCAGTTAATGAATACTTTCTCATGCCATCTACCATTGGTCAGAAGGGACAAATGAAAAACTACCCTTATTCCAGCATCACACTCGTAGTTATTGGTAGATTATAGAATTTCATCTGATTATGCCATGCTTCAATCCATTTCAATAGATCAGATGAATTCTTTTGCCTTTAAGACCTAGTTCACACAAAACAATCATTCTGCCATCAAAGCCACAAACTCTTATTTATTCATTCTACTGCGGGTTAATCAATTTCGTAGCTCCCCATGTGCCACATTTATTGACTAGAGCAGACTATGCGCCGCTGAAAAGTTGATGGAGGAACACCATAGACTCCATCGCACAACTTCTCCGTGTCATTCAACAGCTCCCATAGGCATCCACCACCCCTTGTTCATAACATTGAATCTCAATTTGGAGTATGTATCTCTTGGCACTGCCAATACAATTGCCATACCAACCACACTACTTACCAAGTTATATGTGTGCTGAACTTGTACCTAATAACTGAGAAACCGGCAGCATTAAGAATCAGCCACCTATTCGATTCTTCAGAACAATATATGCAAATCCTGCTTCATTTGTGCTTGCCAAGCCTCTATTTAATGAGCGACGAAGATCTTTTGAGCTGTCCTTACAGGCTTCCGTGCTTACCTACATCGTATCAAAGTTTGTAACCTCTATAGACACTTACCGAGTAGGTAAGTATCAAACTATACTAAACCTCTGACTTCGATACTTCGACGAAATAGCAACGTATGTATGTCTATCACTGCAAACTACTAAAGGTAACTCTATCTCAGGCAAAAAATAATAGTCAATCCAGTTTATATGCAGATTCTATAATTTTTATTATTTTTAGTTTCAACGACAACAGACTAAGACAACTGTTAACGACCAGCTTGAGCTGGAGACAACTACTGGCATTGTGCGCTTTCTTTTGAGAATTCCATCATTTCATGCATTTTTGTTTCAGCAACTCTCCCAACAATTCTATTCAGTTTAACATGAAAAAGAAAAAGAAAATAACAATACAATTGCTGATTTATTTTACCAATTTACCGTGTTAAATGGCTTTCGATTTAATGATAGACTTTCGGATGAGTGGGCCTTCACAAGAATTCGCTCTTTGAATACTTGTTCTCATTTCCTTTACGTCACAATTGTGTTTGACGCAAATCAACTCTGAATTAGTGTAGCCTTAAACGCCAATGGGCCACTTTGTAATGTCGTTTCCATCTACAGCTCAAACTATCGTTGAATATCTCTCAGGTTTTCTCCTTGTCAACTAGTGGCATCATACGAGGGACAATTATCGGCGACTAATTACTTCGAAAAGGTACCTTCCTGGATGAATATTCCTCCTATCTGTTGAATAGAAATTAAATAAATAAAACAAGGACCGTTACATTTACCCCGAAATGGAAAGGAAATCCACTCAGCACTTGTAAGCCAAATGAGTCTATGCTGTTTCAGGTGAAGTCTCCGAATGGACAGTGGACACTGCAATAGCAAATTTAGTTCAATTCTAACAATTTCTTTTCTGCCACCTTGCACTACATAAAGGCATTTCATAAAGATCATTTCTATCCCTCCAACTTCCTAAAGGACAAGTATTGTACTTACGTCACTGCTCATTCACAGATGACTTGTACGAAATGTAAACGAAATACCTGACAAAAACACTATCTAACGCTTTTGTTTACATATTAAGTCCTCTTGCAATTATTTTAGACAAATAATTTAAAGAAAAACCAATTACAACATCCACAAACGAGTACATGGAAACCCAGGTACAACGAGGGCTTCATCGCCATCCTAATATCTCTCCTGGTAGCCATAAAATCAGCAAAAAAATATGTTATATGCTCTAACACCCGCTCAACCATAAAAGCTAACAAAAACACAAACAGCAGCACAAGTCTAATCATCAACATCTGTAACAAACTGGGTACAAAGTACCAGGTAACCTACATAATGTTTGCAACACTACACGGACATTAGGAGACGAAATCGAAATATTACAGAACACAAACAAACCCACAGCGAAAGGACTACTGAACTGTTAATATGAACCGACATTCTTGTGTCGTGTGTTGTGTGGACGCATAGGTAGATGATAGCTGGATGAAGTCCTCCCAATTCAATATGCTCAGATCGAAATTAATCATTTACCTTCACATATTCGACACCTAGGGATGCTTGTTTTCGTATATTAAAATCACCACAATCAGTATTGGTAGATTGCATTCCACTGCAATCGACGTGTCGGTAAATAAATCTCAGGTGTCAGACATTCTAAGGGCTACATTAGCATCATTCTTTTGCACATTTGTTTCCTAGGGGTACTTTAGAGTTTAAATCACATAAAATCTCGTTTTTAAGGTATAATTTGGCTCAGCTTACTGTTGCGAGGGAGGCGACTCCCGCTCACGAAATCATGTGGGCCTCTTCGATCGCCACAGTATAGAACGCCCTAAATGAGCAGGAGTTTGGCAGATTTTGCATTTCTAATCGAATCTTTTCAGCAACATAAGCCGGCAGTAGTGTTGGGCTTGTTAGACTTCTTAAATCTGGAATGTAATTAAAATTGATCAAAATTATGTTAACAAATTTAAATCTGTCCATTATGACAGATCCAACTCATAATGACCGGGCACACGGTCTTCATGTGGTCCGTTCGTTGGGTCTGCGCATTCATTAATGTTGAATACCAAAGACAATAATATTTTGCATTCTCAGTTGCAGTGGACGAGTTGAAATAATTTATTGTATAGGCTACATACCCCATGAAGAACAAGAGTATTTTTTCATAAGATTACTTTTCTTCATCTTCATTTTAATATTCCCACACCTTTTCAAGGCAAACGAACATGATCCGACATGTTCAACGATTTTGATTTTCCCAGACCTCTTCAAGGTAAATGAACATGAAGCGACAATATGCAACGGTATCAATTATTGCATAGCGAGTCACCACGCGCAATGCAGAAACTAGCTGAGTTAGCAACGTAAGAATAGATATAAGGGGGTGACAGATTGTCATCCAGTTAGTTAGTAAGTTCCACCATTGTAAATAAGAAGTAATAAATAAAAATCTTTTTTTTTCGAGCGCGGCGAGATTGTTTGTTTAATTGGCGCAGTCGGTAGGATTCAAACAAAGTGTTGAATCCATATGAGAACGAACACAAAAAAAAAAACGCTCAAAACAAAAAGATCAAATATTTTAATGTGAATTAAAACTTTGATCAAGCAGAGCCTTTACAAATCAGAGAAAACGCACTACCTCTGGACCCTTTTAATTTTAATGAAAAGTGTATCTTTATTCTAAGAGTGTACCACTCCACATCGGATTTATTGCAAGTAAGCTATTCCAGTGACAATACTTACTAACTCAATAAAAAAAAAAGAAAAAAAAAAAATCCAAAACTACCACCATTCAAAAAAGAGACAGGATAACTAAGTTTTTCTGAGAAACTATCCGAAGGGAAATGGACGCAGCACTTATGGAGCGACTCACAGCGGCGCTAGAAGCATTGTCTAGCCGCAGTCCCGCACAAAGTCGAGCAATAACTGTGATGAAAGAAATACATTAAGGAATTTGATGGCAACCGAGAGAAGTTAACGCAGTTTATAAATGTGGGCCAAACCCATATGGATGCAGTGGACACTAATACAGCACACGAACTATGGCAAGCAATATACAACAGCAAAATAGGCGGACCAGCGAAAGAACTAATACTCAACAACCAACCGACAAACTGGAAAGAGGCGAAGCAGCTCCTGCAACAATATTTTAGACCAACTGTTAACTACAAAGACATATCGAGAAACATCAGTCACTTAAGGGTAAGTTCCATTTCTGATTTAAACTATCAAATTGAAAATATTATAAAAAAAATTAATATCTTTGCAACGTATGAAAAGAAATCTACAGAAACTAAAAAAGCATTATACACCGTGTTAGTTGATAAGATTAAACAAATCGCAGCGGGAAGTTTATCCCGAGAGATAAAAGATATTTTTGAATTACACGAAATAAAAGAAATATTGTATACTTATGTATTTATGTTATGGAATTTCCTAACACCAGACAGACAATCTACGTCAAACAATAAAACTAGAAACAAACATGACAATAGTCCCCGAACCCAAAATAACCAAACAAAATAATTCCCCTTTAAATAACCAAAGTAGAAACACAAATTATAGAGAAAAATCAGGGCAAAATAAGCAATACCAGAACAAAACACCTCAGAATAACTCAGGTTAGTTCCAACAGAATCATCATAGAACAAATTTAAATACAGGACAAAATAATCAACCCGTTTTTAACAAATCATAGCAGGTTCACATACAACCTATGGACGTAGGACAAATTGTATGGAGGAGGAGCACCAATTGACGAGGCAGTCTTAATTAAAGAAGAGGTTCATAATATTGAACCAGCATTTTTTCTAAGCTAGGCATCGGAAACAAAATATTTACAGATCTAACCATTGACGGACATAAATACGAGGGACTTATTGACACAGGCTCAACAATGAGCATAATTAATTCCAGTAGGGTAGATTGCAGGAGATTCAAAGTTTACGAAAGAGTCAACCTGAGACTTCAAACTTATAACAGCGCAACAATATAAAAAATAGATAGGGTTATAACAAGTATACCGACCGAATTTAATCTCGATAAAAGAGGTGCAACACGATGGTATAAAAGGGATCTTGGTGATAAGTCTTATGATCTATTAGTAGGCATGGACTTACTGAGTAAGATTGTTAAAACGCTTGATTTTAGCAATAAACGACTTATTCTAAAAAATGAGACAATCATACCAATTTATTCAGCTGATAGTGAAAAAACTTTCGATTGTTTCGAACTTAATTCAACTAAAAAAGAATCAGATTTAAGCCACCTGAACGAAGAAGAACGCAAGGAAATAAAAAAAAATCTTGCAAAGGGTTATCATCAAATCAAGATGAAGCCAAGTGACATCCCAAAAACAGCATTCGTCACACCTTGTGGGCTGTATAAATATGTCCGTATGCCGTTCGGGTTAAAAAGATGCACCGGCGACATCTCAGCGTTTGATGAATGACATCCTAAGGGATTACATTAACAAAATATGCGTCGTCTACCTTGACGATATCCTGATATTCTCAACTAGCTTACAGGAGCATATTAACTCTCTAAGAATAATATTTAATAAACTATCCGAACACAACCTCAAAGTGCAATTCGATAAATGTTCTTTTATGAAAAAGAATACTGAATTCCTAGGTCATGTCCTAACATCCGAAGGCATGCAACCTAACCCAACAAAAGTAAAATGTATTGAAGATTATCCTTTACCAAAAATGGAGAAACAGCTTAAGAGCTACTGGCTACTATAGAAAATTTGTAAAGGATTACGCCAAAATTGCTAATCCTATGATAAAATATCTATAAAAAAAAGATAAGAAAATAAATACAAGCGACCCAGAGTACATTCAGGCTTTCGAAATCTAAAATTAAATATTACAAAACATCCCATGTTAAGATTTCCTGACTTTACTAAAAACTTTACACTATTCACAGACGCAAGCAATTATGCAATTGGAGCGGTGTTAACACAAGATGGCCAATCTGTGTGTTACGATTCAAGATCCTCAATGATCACGAAAGAAACTACTCTGTCACCGACAAAGAGTTTTTAGCGATCGTATGGGCAGTTACGTATTTCAGGCCATATTTATGGGGGAAAAGATTCCTAATTATTACAGATCACTTACCAATAAAATATTTGAGTAAAAAGTTTACAGGAAAACAATTTAGCCAACGGAAGCAAAGATGGTTACTTAAGCTACAGGAATACAAATTTGATATAGAATATCTTAAAGGTAAAGAAAATCGAGTAACAGACTTCCTAAGTAGAATCCCCGTGAACTGCAAGGAAAACGAAATCAGTGATAACCAATCAATAAATAATTTATCCGATAATGCAACCATTCATTCACATGAAGAACAACAACTCGACCATATCTCAATAAAGGAAACAATAGTAAACAAATACAAAACCCAGTTGGTTCTGACAAACGACACTGATAAAGAAATAAAAGTATTACACAACAGACGTATTATATTTATCAATATGACGAAAGACAAAAACTATTGGACAGACATTTTAAGAAGATTTATAAAACCAGGTCTCATAGGAATTTATACCGAACTGTCTTACCACGAATTCAATAAAATACTGCAGCTTCTTATAGAACTTTTTGGACACGATAAACATATCAATTTTGTGAAAGCAACACTAAGAGCAAGGGAACTTACAACCGTAGAAGAAACACATAAACAAATCTCTTTATACCACACTCAGGAAAGTGCCCACAGTGGAATAGTAGAAACCTATCACAGCTTAAAAAACGAAATATATTACCCTCATCTCATCAAAGAAATCAAGACATTTTTAGAGACCAAATACGAATGCAAACCTCTAAAACCGAAATATCAAATTAGTGAAACGCCTAGTAAGCCTAACGAAGTTATTCATATGGATATATTTTATTTTAAGAAACAACCATTTCTAACAATGATTGACAAACTGACTAAAAAAGCATACGCTTATTCGTTACCCAATAGGAATTGGATAAAGAAGTTAGAAGTCTTAGACGAGCATTTCTCTAAATTTGGAAAACCACTTAAAGTTATAACAGATAATGAATTTAAGTCGGAACATGTGAAAGAGTTTTTTAGAGCGCAAGAAATAGAACTTCATCTTACCAAACCTAACACCCATACAGGCAATAGTGATATAGAAAGATTCCATTCAACCTTACAGGAAATATTAGTAGTCATGAGAGATTTAGACCTAACACTTACTCAAAAGGTACAGAGGGCAATCCAAAAATATAAGCGCGACGAGATTGTTTGTTTGATTTATATGACTTTGTCCTCCCACTAGGATTTTATCTATACAGCTGAAAGATACATGTCCTGCTGGCCACATTCACTATGTACTTGCATACATGGTATGAGCATACGCTAAGATACACCAAGGTACCTGCAAATACAATAGAAATCAAAATACAATTTGAAAACATGAACTCCTTAAGCATCAAATACCTCTTTGGAAAACATATGACATCGCTGCGAATTTCATCTAGGATTCTCTTTAAAACGCATAATATGGTCCCCGCTTAATTTGATGTTTAATTTGTGCTAGAAATTCTAATTTACGCTCGCCAATCGACACTTTAGTATTTGTTTTTAGTTTTTCAAAATATTTTTTAAATGACACTTTCATTTGACTTCTTACCGCAGCTAAGTGACATCCGCTTCCAATGGAAATTGAATAATTAAATTTCTGGCTGTGTTCGCAGTGAACTTCAAAATTCCTCCGCATGGACACACTTATTTGTCAGTAAAAGCCTTTTGTTATATATTCAATGAAAAAACTGCTCTCTTTCATGGATACACATTTATTTTTTGCAAAATCTATAAATCGAAAAATTAAATGTTGAACAATATTTGGCGTTTGACATATTGGGAGCTTGTTCGGAGATGAAAATTTTCATAAAAGAATTAAAAGGATTTGTAACAATCCTTAATATGACATATAGTATAGATAATTTTATTTTTTGATTTTAATGTCTAGGCTATAATTTCACTACGGAATCATCCTTCTGTCTGCATGAAAAAATGCGTGAGAGAAATAGAGAGGCTATATCTGGGAGAAATAATAACTGAATCAAGTTGAATCAGTTCCAATAATAAAAAACAGCTGTTAAGCATGTTAAAACGTAATTATTCGATTATCATTATTCTTCTTGTTAAAGATGTCCTGTATTGTTGTTGTGCTTTGAATGTGCTAACTCGTTTTAAAATAGCTCAGGTGTGTTTACTTTAGATAATTACCTGCGATTGTGGTATATTATAGTTTTGTTTTCTCTTGTTTATTATACCTTACCAGGTATAACCGTTGACTGACTACCATGGATATTGCCGTTTTATGGGCGAAAGTGCCACCGATTTTCAACCGATCCTCTTTGCATGCGTTAATTGCAGGATAAAGGTGTGGCTGCTTCTCACAATTTCCCATTTCCTTTATTAAAAAAAAATAAACGTGAAGACTACGAACTCGAAATATCTGAGGCATCAAACTGTAATAAAAAAAAAAACTTTTGAAATTAGGTAATTTATTCTTAGTTCAAGTGAATTTTACCACTTTTATTGTTTGTTTTTTATGAATTTATATATCAGATTTTATTGGAGAAATATGTTGTTTTTTAAAATTGCGTTCTTTCTGTGCTGCTTGTTACGGCGAATGAATTGAAGTGTTTAAAAGCGAGGAAAAAAAAAGAAAAGCGCAACGAACAAAGCTGTCACGTTATTTAAATAGAACGCCTCTTCCCGTTGGCTAGCCAATTCTAACGCAGTTTTATCATATATGTGGCTCCCTCTTTTGATGATCCACGCAATCCTGATCAGTGCTTCCAATCTGCTGCGACATCCCAACCTCCGTGAAGCTCCAAAGGGATTCACCACCAATTTGAAGCAGAGCTAGTTTCGAAGTTGGTCGGCGAAATGTACCTTGGGAAGTTTTGATGTCAGCACTTCTCACTTGTCAATCCTTTGCTGAATGCACTTGAATAATCCGTCCTCACTGCCATTTGCTCCTCGGCTGGCTGGCGTCACACACTATAACCAAGTTACAGACTTCAGGAGGGGAAACATATCCGTGCCACTTACTCCTTTTGGTCAGCATGGGCAAATATTCATGAATCCAACGCTTCCAAAATCGATCCTTCAACTGTTGCGCAGTTCTCCACTGCTTTCGGCCACATACGGGCGTATCTTCGACCAGGAAATGATTGGGAGTCAATGGTTCGTCTTCTTCCGAGCCGAGTCCAATGGTAGATCTGTTAAGGGCCGGGAGTTAACAATATTTTCGGCCTACATTAGCAGGCTTCGTACCGTCTCTACTCGTGGTGCCTCTTCTCTCAATGTTACAGTCAGCACCTTCTTGACCGATTGCACTATCTGTGCAATCACTGGGATTTAAAGGACAAATATGTTTCCACTCGATACCTATATTGGTCATCCCCTTCTGAAATTTATTGTTGTCAAAAAATCTGGATTCAGGTGGAAGCTCCTTCCGTGCTCCGATAAAATAAGTTGCATTAATACGTTATCGCTTCTGATTCGAGCTGGTGTTCCACGACGATTGATAGAATTTCTCGAATGAAGAAAGAATGAAGGTATCGGTTGATAAGTCGGCGGCTAGGTTTAAGTGGATTGCTCTCGTCGTGAACAAAGCCACCCATCGTTTCTCTCTTCTGCGACCAATACAGACTTGCAAAGGAATTAAGTAGTCCAAACCGGTGTATGTAAATGGTCGAACGAATGGTGTCAATCGATCCTCTGGCAGCTGTCCAATTGATGGAGTTACAGGTTTGGCTCGTCCATGTTTGCATTTATTACAATTGCGCTTAATGCGGTTGAGTACTAACACAAATAGCTCTCTCCTAGGCACGGCAATGATGCTTTTATACGTTTTACTTTAATAAACGACGAAAAATCAGTAATGTTAAATAAAGGGCTACTTGCCTGATTGATATGAAGAGCTCTAGGGCGAAGCTCTTCCTCGTCCGACTCTGCAATCAGGTAATTCACACAGTGTGGCCATTGATGTTAAGCGAGATAAAGAAATTTGGGACCGTCCAACAATCGGCTGTTTATGGTAAACTTTAGTATTTTGGCAGCTCGAGAGGCATTATCGGCAACATTCATATTTGTTGTCAACCAGGGCCAATCAGAGGGCTCCGATGTGTCCAGGATCACTGCTACTCTATGGGCAACGAATGGTTTATACATGTGCTCAGAAGAACGAATCCAACCGATTGTAAGTAACTCGAGACACTCCAGTAAGTAACTCGAGAGATGGTGAATTCATGAACAGCTTGAATAGTGGCCTGCAAACGGCTTCCCAGGGCTGCAGCCTGTAGCTCCATACGAAGGACTGACAAAAGTTTCTTTGGTGCACACCTTGTCTTTTCACATACGAATCCCGACATCTTATTCGGAGATACCCCACTGCAGAAAATGCACTTTCGCTAGCGTCGGTAAAGATGTGTAATTCCACAATTTGTGCACTAAACAGTTTCGGCGAACAGCAGCGATTTAACCGGAATTGGCTTTCATTCTCTAGCTCAGCCCACCAAAGTTTCCAACGACAATGAAGATTCCGAGGAAGTGGATCATCCCATCAGATGCCAGTTCTCTAAACACTCTGCAGTAATATTTTGGAAAATACCAAATAGTCGGCGAGAAATCCGAAAGGGTCGAAAATTGCCATTACAACTCCAAGCATCTCTCTCTTCGTTGGTGGGCTTGTAGATTCGAGTACTTTTTTAGCAATGCGGTTGAACTTGAAACGGAAGTGAAATGTGTCATCTTGTGTATTCCAATACATACCTAGTATTTTGTCATTGATTTTGTCTGCTTCCAAATGTACCATGGCTTCAGGACGCATAACATATTATTAAGTTTGGCCTGTGCGTCTTTGTTGTTGCAAAGAAAGTTCCGGAGAGTAAAACCAGCTTCGGCGTGGATGAGCTTGACATCTAGGCTAATTCGTTCGGTTCCGGCTTGGCTGGGGAAACTGCATACAAAGTCATCTGCGTAGTGATTATTTGCGATTGTGTCGACGGCATCTGAAAACTCACTCTTGAAGGAACTACATTAAGATTTTCAATATATTCGGCTGCGCATGGAGAGCACGCGGCACCAAATATCATCGATGTTATGGCATAAGTGCGAACTGGTTAGTCTCGAAGTTCATCTCTCCACAAGAACTACTGGCTACTCGTATTTACATGTTGGGAAAACTCCAACTTATAGTAATGAATCTGGGACAGAAGTAGGTAGTAGATCTATACTCTTGTTGCCGTTTATTTAAAGAATACTCTACCAGACGCGTACGAGTATTTTGCATACAAACAAGTTGGTGTAAAGCTGTTTAGTAAAAATTCATTAGTAATTAGTTTTTCTTAGATGTGGTCAGCCGCCAAGTAGCTATCATAAATACGCCTGCATGTTACTGCCCTAAACACCACGTCTAACCACCCATTGTAAGTACACTACCTGCAACCCTAAGTACGAATACATGAAGCAGCGCAATTAAATTCCTTGTACCTGTAATTGCTGGAGGTCTGCAATTTGTATTAAGTATTGCATGTACCTGATCAGTCATTTTAAACGTACATATACATATGTATGCATATATCACCGCTCTTCTGACTGAGTCCCTTTGCGCAGCATGCAGGGACAGCAGTTAATGAATACTTTCTCATGACATCTACCATTGGTCAGAAGGGACAAATGAAAAACTACCCTCATTTCAGCATCACACTCGTAGTTGTTGGTAGATTATAGAATTTCAACTGATTATGCCATGCTTCAATCCATTTCAACAGATCAGAAGAATTCTTTTGCCTTTAAGACCTAGTTCACACAAAACAATCATTCTGCCATCAAAGCCACAAACTCTTATTTGTTCACTCTACTGCGGGTTAACCAATTTCGGAGCTCCCCATGTGCCACATTTATTGACTAGAGCAGACTATGCGCCGCTGAAAAGGTGATGGAGGAACACCATAGACTCCATCGCACAACTTCTCCGTGTCATTCAACAGCTCCCATAGGCATCCACCACCCCTTGTTCATAACATTGAATCTCAATTTGGAGTATGTATCTCTTGGCACTGCCAATACAATTGCCATACCAACCACACTACTTACCAAGTTATATGTGTGATGAACTTGTACCTAATAACTGAGAAACCGGCAGCATTAAGAATCAGCCACCAAGTCTCCATTGAATGAGCGAAGATGTTTGAGCTGTCTTTACAGGCTTCCTACATCGTGTCAAAATTTATAACCTTTATAGACACTGCTGACGATGAGTAGGTAAGTGGCCAACTGTACTAAAGCTCTGACTTCGATACTTCGACGAAATAGCAACGTATGTATGTCTATCACTGCAAACTACTAAAGGTAACTCTATCTCAGGCAAAAAATAATAGTCAATCCAGTTTATATGCAGATTCTATAATTTTTATTATTTTTAGTTTCAACGACAACAGACTAAGACAACTGTTAACGACCAGCTTGAGCTGGAGACAACTACTGGCATTGTGCGCTTTCTTTTGGGAATTCCATCATTTCATGCATTTTTGTTTCAGCAACTCTCCCAACAATTCAATTCAGTTTAACATGAAAAAGAAAAAGAAAATAACAATACAATTGCTGATTTATTTTACCAATTTACCGTGTTAAATGGCTTTCGATTTAATGATAGACTTTCGGATGAGTTGGCCTTCACAAGAAATCGCTCTTTGAATACTTGTTCTCATTTCCTTTTCGTCACAATTGTGTTTGACGCAAATCAACTCTGAATTAGTGTAGCCTTAAACGCCAATGGGCCACTTTGTAATGTCGTTTCCATCTACAGCTCAAACTATCGTTGAATATCTCTCAGGTTTTCTCCTTGTCAACTAGTGGCATCATACGAGGGACAATTATCGGCGACTAATTACTTCGAAAAGGTACCTTCCTGGATGAATATTCCTCCTATCTGTTGAATAGAAATTAAATAAATAAAACAAGGACCGTTACATTTACCCCGAAATGAAAAGGAAATCCACTCAGCACTTGTAAGCCATGTTGGGCTTGGTTGACTTCTAAAATCTGGAATGTAATTAAAACTGATCATATTTATGTAAACAAATATAAACCAGTTACTCCCCCATTACCTCCTGTCTATTATCACAGATCCAACTGATTGAAGAATGGGCGCACGGTCTGCATGTGGTCCGATCGTGGGGTCTGCGCATTCATTAATGTTGAATACCAACCACAACAATATTTTGCATTCTCAGTTGCAGTGGACGAGTTTTAATAATTTATTGTATATGACTTTGTCCTCCCACTAGGGTTTTGTCTGTACAGCTGAAAAATCCATGTCCTGTTGGCCACATTCACTACGTACTTGCATACATGGTATGAGCACACGCTGAGATACACCAAGGTACCTGCAAATACAATAGAAATCAAAATACAATTTGAAAACATGAACTCCTTAAGCATCAAATACCACTTTGTAAAACATATGACATCGCTGCGAATTTCATCTAGGATTCTCTTTGAAACGCATAATATGGTCCCCGCTTAATTTGATGTTTCATTTCTGCTAGAAATTCCAATTTACGCTCGCCAATCGACACTTTAGTATTTGTTTTTATTTTTTCAAAATAATTTTTAAATGACACTTTCATTTGACTTTTTACCGGAGCTAAATGACATCCGCTTCCAATGGAAATTGAATAATTAAATTTCTGGCTATGTTCGCAGTGAACTTCAAAATTCCTCCGCATGGACACACTTACTTATCAGTAAAAGCCTTTTGTTATAGATTCAATGAGAAAACTGCTCTCTTTCATGGAAACACATTTATTTCTTGCAAAATATACGTATCGAAAAAATGTGTAAATGTTAAACAATAATTGGCATTTGACATTTTAGCAGCTTGTTCGGAAATGAAAATAAAGAAGATATGAGAGACTCTAACATCATACATAGTGTAGGTTATTTGATTGTGTAGATTGTAATATCTTTACACTGCGTTTCCACAGGCAATATTTCATACCATACTATCTGTTATTTCTCATAAAAAGAAAGAATTATAGAATGATATAAAACTTAGGGTGAGCATTTCATTGCTTACTATTTTAATCGTCAAATGTTGCAAAGCAAAACATTTCGATGAGTTCTCGCGTTAGAGGCATTAAAAACAATTGGGAAAAATTGCGTAAATAAACGCTGTTCATTGGAATAGCAAATAGTTATAAATAAATTTCATAATTTCATTCATTCTGCACTCAGCCATGGGGAAAAAAACAAAAATGTCAAACTGCATTAGAAATGAGAGCCCATAAAATGATATCTATAGAACGCTTTGAGCTAAGCAATATCTTAAATGCAATTTCTCATAGCATATTATTAATGGTCTCCACAAGCAATTTTCATAGAATGCTATATGGCATGCGGTGGAGACGCCGTGTTATGGAATAATCCTTCTGTATGCAGGGAAAAATGTGTGAGAGAAAGAGAAAGCCTGTGTCTGTGAGGAATATTAACTGCATCAATTTGAGTTAGTTTAAATATAATTTAGAGCTGTCATTAAACATCATTGGTGGAACTTCACCATACCATTTGCTTTGTTTTATCATTGTTCTTCGGATGTCCTTACCTGTTTTGAAAGAGCACAGGTAAATTTACTTAATGCTGTCCTTACCTATCGTTGTGGTATACTTCTATCCGTTCCACCCATATCCTTTGTGTCTTTGTTTTCTATGATCGTTGTTTGTTTACTTTGTTGTCTATTTTGTTATTTAACTAACACTTGATTTGTATCTGTTAGTCTATTTATTAATTTCCCTTTTAATTATGTTACAAATGATTTACCGAAACTTATACCCGCACTGCTAATTACTTTATTCTGTTGTGAACTTATTGGCTACCTCGATTTATGCATCTTTTGTGTTCAGCTTACAATTTTAGTAATTGTGAGAAATTTGTCACAGGTGTCGTGTGAACCTAGTTCGTTGTCTAGGATAACATGCTGACTTAGCGTCTGGCTCATACAAAACACTTGTTGAGTTGGTTTTTTGTTTCTCAACATACACTCACAACAGAACATATTTTTTGACGTTCGGTGTTTCGTTCACTATTTAAAGACTCGGATGTGAGGGTTACATTTGTATCTGCATATGTTAACATAGAAATACCTACAGTTTAGTCCAGCAGGTTCTATCGCACTTTCTAGTTTTGTTAAATACAGTTCACGCAAAGAATCACTAAATGGAGCTCTCAGGTATAAACACCAGTTCTTTAAGGTGTTTTGGTGTCATATCAGTAGTTCACATGGCTCTTAGAGAATGAGCAAAGTTATGGTGTGAACATTAAAAGAAACAACAGTATTGCTTGGACTTGTAGCTGTTACCTGAATCAGTGATTACCTATTATTATATAGATTTCTGGATGCAGAAAGTGTCCCAAATAAACTGTTAACGTTTTGAGGTACCACAAGATTACATTAACCTTTATGAGTTGCTTTAGGATGCATCACTGACATTAGTTTGTCTCGGCGTCAATTCTTCAGTCTTCAAGTTAATGAAAGGATTGAAAATCAAATTTGTCTAAGAATTTGTCTGATATAATAAAAAGCGAAAAGTAGTCTCCTCCAGGTGTACGCTCGGTTACTGATAAGAAATGTAACAAACGTGGAGATATAGGACCCTAAAAAGTCTTGTGCGTGTTGAAGAAACGATCGTCGGGAAGTGATAGTCTTGAATCAAATGTTAAGTCATGAGGATCGAATCTGTCGACCTGACAGAAAGATATGAATCTCTTATCTGTGGTGGACAATACCACAGTTGTAGCCATCAATGGGAAATTAATTCGTTGTTTACATGTATAAGACACCGGTTTAGCTTGCTCTTTGCGACAATTGTAGAATAAATACCTTCCAAATCAGTGAAACCTAGTATCTGAAGAATGAGCTAGCCTCCCTCTCTCTCTACCAAATTTTTCGAAAAACTAAACACTTGCCGAGATTAACCATAGGCGTGGCAAAGGGTAAACGACCATTTTTCCTAGTACATCTTCAACAGGCAGAGCAATATTATCCTAGAATTTGAATAAAATTAAAGGGAACACGTAGTTCACGGCAATATATGTATGTACAGTGGGAAGCAAAACTGTCCGGATGCTTTGCATCTCCATGGTTATGTTCTCACAATGAGTAAGCCAATAGAAATTTGAAATTAATTTTGAGTTTATTTTGAATATTTTTCTCGCTATAAAAACCAGTAAAAAATTCATTTATTAAAAAAAATTAACAAGAAACAAAAAAATTCTCTATTCGGGCAGTTTTGCACATTTGTAATTTGTATAGTTATGGTTGTCTTATCGCCATCAATTTAAAAAACTAATATTTTGTTCAAAGTGTTTTCTTTATTTACATGTTCTTAAGTCATTTGGACATACTTTCTACCAATTTTTCTCTGATTTCGTGTACAATATATTGCCATTTCCTTCGGACCCTTTGCGAAAGTTCGTCGATAGTTTTGCGTGGAAAACATTTCTTCAGCTGAATACGCGCACTCATCAACAAAATCGGAAGATCGCTAGTAAATACTACTTATATTTACTAACCCGTGCCGAGTTAAACCATATTCACATACCCCGTCATCGTATGGCTGGCCACATGCATCTTGCATTTTGGTTGTTGAGCATTATATCTTGTTTTTTCTACGTTCCTGAAGTATGCACATCTGCATTTTGCTGATTATTACGTCGTTCATAGACCTTTGTTTGTTTCGGGGCTTGTCAGGGATTGTTTCAATATCACATATACCCCATATACCCATGTGTATATGTGTCTATGTACTTCTCAACTTTTTCTGACTATTCAAAACAAAAGGAATAAGTACCGTAGAAACAAAACAACTTTGGCTATCCAAGTATTTTACATATATAGTCATAAGATAAGATTACAATGATGCAGTAATTAAATGTTGAAACAATGTCAAACTTCGACATCAATGTTCTCATAGTTTGACACCTCAGATATTTCGTAGTTTTCGTGCTTGTTTTCTTTTTTTTTAATCAAAGACTGTGAAAACTGTGAAAAGCAGACACACTTTTCTCATGCAACTAACGCAGCACACCTTTATTCTTCAAGGAGAATCGCTTGAACATCGATATCACTTTCGTCCATAAAACGGCAATACCAATGGTAGTCAGTCAACGATTATAACTAAAAACCAAGACAAAAGAGAACAACATAATAATATACCTCAACCGCATGTAAATATCTAAAGTAAACAAACATTAAAACGAGTTAGCACATTCAAATAACAACAACAATACAGGGCATCTTTAACAAGAAGAATAATGATAATCGAAAAATGACGTGTTAATATGCATACAATACTTCTTTACAGCTATTTCTTATTATTTGAACTGATTCAACTTGAATCAGCTATTATTTCTCCCAGATATAACCTCTATATTTCTCGAACGCATTTTTCCATGCAGACAGAAGGATGATTCCGTAGTGAAATTATAGCCTAGACATTAAAATCAAAAAATCAAATTATCTACACTATTTGTGATATTAAGGATTATAACAAATTCTCTTAATTCTTTTATGAAAATTTTTATTTTCGAACAAGCTCCCAAAATGTCAAACGCCAAAGTTTTGTGTACCATTTAATTTATTTTTGATTTAAAGATTTTGCGAAAAATAAATGTGTATCCATGAAAGAGAGCAGTTTTTTCATTAAATCTATAACAAAAGGCTAAGTGTGTCCATGCGGAGGAATTTTCAGGTTCACTGTGAACATAGCTAGAAATTTAGTTATTCAATTTCCATTGGAAGCGGATGTCATTTAGCTCCGGTAAAAAGTCAAACGAAAGTGTCATGTAAAAATTATTTTGAAAAACTAAAAACAAATACTAAAGTGTGGATTGGCGAACGTAAATTAGAATTTCTAACACAAATGAAACATCAAAGCGGGGACCATATTATGCGTTTCAAAAAGAATCCTAGATGAAATTCGCAGCGATGTCATATGTTTTACAAAGTGGTATTTGATGCTTAAGGAGTTCATGTTTTCAAATTGTATTTTGATTTCTATTGTATTTGCAGGTACCTTGGTGTATAATTATATCACTCTTGTGATATTTAAAAATAAAAAAAGAATTATATCACTCTTGTGATATTTTAAATAAAAAGACAACTGCTCTTATTTCAACAACTGTTCTTTATTCCGTCTATCTTAAGACTTCTCTGTTCCGTCTATCTTAAGACTGTTCTCTGTTCCGTCTATCTTTAGACTAACTTACTTGTTTATATTTCTGTCCACCAAACTTCGTAATCAATCCGAATCAGAGGGAATCGGTTATTGATCTTTTTCATAAATAATTCATAATGACCTAGTTCTAAAGACGCTAGTTAAGGGATAATTCACTTGTGTATGCAAGTGTGTTTATTTGGGGCATGCATAGTCATTGATCCAAAGGCACTTGATCATTGACCATTTGATTGGATGCTTCATAAGCGGTTATTATAATTGCTTCGATTTTGAGTGGAATGCAATTAGAGGAAAAGTATGTAATTAAATTGTGAAGTATGTGACATGCGCATTGCACTATAACAGTGTATCTTAGCGTGTGCTCATACCATGTATGCAAGTACGTAATGAATGTGGCCAGCAGGGCATGTATTATTCAACTGTACAGATAAAATCCAAGTGGGAGGGCAAAGTCATATACAATAAATTATTAAAACTCGTCCACTGCAACTGAGAATACAAAATATTGTTGTGTTTGGTATTCAACATTAATGAATGCGCAGACCCAACGATCGGATCACATGCAGACCGTGCGCCCATTCTTCAATCAGTTGGATCTGTGATAATGGACAGGAGCTAATGGGGGAGTAACTAGTTTAAATTTGTTAATATAAATTTGATCAATTTTAATTACATTCTAGATTTTAGAAGTCAACCAAGCCCAACACGACTGCCGGCTTATGTTGCTGAGAAGATTCGATTAGAAATGTAAAATCTGCCAAACCTAAAACTCCTGCTCATTTCGGGCGTTCTATACTGTGGCGATCGAAGAGGCCCACATGATTTTGTGAGCGAGAGTCGCCTTCCTCTGGGCAACAGTAAGCTGAGCCAAATTATACCTTAAAAACGAGATTTTATGTCATTTAAACTCCAAAGTACCCCTAGGAAACAAATGTGCAACAGAACGATGCTAATGTAGCCTTTAGAATGTCTGACACCTGAAATTTATTTCCGGGCACGTCGATTGCAGTGGAATGCAATGTACCAATACTGATTGTGGTGATTTTAATATACGAAAGCAAGTATCCCTAGGTGTCGAATATGTTGAGGTAAACGATTAATTTCGATCTGAGCATATTCAATTGGAAGGACTTCATGCAGCTATCATCTACCTATGCGTCCACACAATGAATTGCAATCCCTTAGTTGCAAATTAATGATAAAAGAATGTCGGTTCATATCAACAATTCAGTAGTCCTTTCGCTGTGGGTTTGTTTGTGTTCTGTAGGTTACCTGGTACTTTGTACCCAGTTTGTTACAGATGTTGATGATTAGACTTGTGCTGCTGTTTGTGTTTTTGTTAGCTTTTATGATTGAGCGGGTGTTAGAGCATATAACATATTTTTTTGCTGATTTTATGGCTACCAGGAGAATTATTAGGATGGCGATGAAGCCCGTGTTGTACCTGGGTTTCCATGTACTCGTATGTGGATGTTGTAATTGGTTTTTCTTTAAATTATTTGTCTAAAATAATTGCAAGAGGACTTAATATGTAAACTAAAGCGTTAGATAGTGTTTTTGTCAGGTATTTCGTTTACATTTCGTACAAGTCATCTGTGAATGAGCAGTGACGTAAGTACAATACTTGTCCTTTAGGAAGTTGGAGGGATAGAAATGATCTTTATGAAATGCCTTTATGTAGTGCAAGGTGGCAGAAAGTAAATGTAACGGTCCTTGTTTTAATTATTTAATTTCTATTCAACAGATAGGAGGAATATTCATCCAGGAAGGTACCTTTTCGAAGTAATTAGTCGCCGATAATTGTCCCTCGTATGATGCCACTAGTTGACAAGGAGAAAACCTGAGAGATATTCAACGATAGTTTGAGCTGTAGATGGAAACGACATTACAAAGTGGCCCATTGGCGTTTAAGGCTACACTAATTTAGAGTTGATTTGCGTCAAACACAATTGTGACGAAAAGGAAATGAGAACAAGTATTCAAAGAGCGATTTCTTGTGAAGGCCAACTCATCCGAAAGTCTATCATTAAATCGAAAGCCATTTAACACGGTAAATTGGTAAAATAAATCAGCAATTGTATTGTTATTTTCTTTTTCTTTTTCATGTTAAACTGAATTGAATTATTGGGAGAGTTGCTGAAACAAAAATGCATGAAATGATGGAATTCCCAAAAGAAAGCGCACAATGCCAGTAGTTGTCTCCAGCTCAAGCTGGTCGTTAACAGTTGTCTTAGTCCGTTGTCGTTGAAACTAAAAATAATAAAAATTATAGAATCTGCATATAAACTGGATTGACTATTATTTTTTGCCTGAGATAGAGTTACCTTTAGTAGTTTGCAGTGATAGACATACATACGTTGCTATTTCGTCGAAGTATCGAAGTCAGAGGTTTAGTATAGTTTGATACTTACCTACTCGGTAAGTGTCTATAGAGGTTACAAACTTTGATACGATGTAGGAAGCCTGTAAAGACAGCTCAAACATCCTCGCTCATTCAATGGAGACTTGGTGGCTGATTCTTAATGCTGCCGGTTTCTCAGTTCATAGGTACAAGTTCATCACACATATAACTTGGTAAGTAGTGTGGTTGGTATGGCAATTGTATTGGCAGTGCCAAGAGATACATACTCCAAATTGAGATTCAATGTTATGAACAAGGGGTGGTGGATGCCTATGGGAGCTGTTGAATAACACGGAGAAGTTGTGCGATGGAGTCTATGGTGTTCCTCCATCAACTTTTCAGCGGCGCATAGTCTGCTCTAGTCCATAAATGTGGCACATGGGGAGCTACGAAATTGATTAACCCGCAGTAGAGTGAATAAATAAGAGTTTGTGGCTTTGATGGCAGAATGATTGTTTTGTGTGAACTAGGTCTTAAAGGCAAAAGAATTCATCTGATCTATTGAAATGGATTGAAGCATGGCATTATCAGATGAAATTCTATAATCTACCAATAACTATGAGTGTGATGCTGGAATAAGGGTAGTTTTTCATTTGTCCCTTCTGACCAATGGTAGATGGCATGAGATGTATTCATTACCTGTCAGCCCTGCATGCTGCGCAAAAGGACTCAGTCAAAAGAGGAGTGACATATCCATATATGTACGTACGTCTTAAATGACTGAACAGGTACATGCAGTACTTAATACAAATTGCAGACCTCCAGCAATTACAGGTACAACGAACTTAGAGTTGCAGGTAGTGTACTTACATCTGAACCCCTTTTTCAACAATGGGTGGTAAGAGGTAGTGTAAGGGCAGGGACATGCAGGCGTATTTATGCTACCTACTTGGTGGCTGACCACATCTAAGAACAACTAATTACTAATGAATTCTTACCAAATTTAAACAGCTTTACACCAACTTGTTTGTTGCGTAACAATAATTGTGGTGGGCGTATATATGCAAAATACTCGTACGCCTCTTGTAAAGTATTCTTCAAATATTAGGCAACAGAAGTACAGAACTACTACCTACTTCTGTGCCAAATTCTTTACTTTAAGTTTAAGTTTAACCAACATGTTAGCTTAGCTTACTCCTCCTTGTCCTCTTTAATGTAAAATATTGATAAATGTCCAAAAACTCCTTGTATCGTATATTTTTCATACTCGTTTGTTTAGCGAACTATTGTACATTCCCGTTCTCACCTTAACCCATTTCACAATTTTTCTGGAGAACTTCCCAACATATGTATATATGCACGCACAAATCTGGTGAAATTCAAAGTATTCTTGCTAATTTTGTCGCGCAGCTCTCGTTGAACCACGCACAAATCTGGTGAAATTCAAAGTATTCTTGCTAATTTTGTCGCGCAGCTCTCGTTGAACCATGTTCATAGAATGACGTTACACCCCCGAACCACTAAACCACTTGTCTCTAGCTGTTAAGAACTAATATTCCTAGTACTTGCCACTAATGTTCACTTGATCACATTTGAGTTAAAGGTATTTAATAAAATTTAAAATTTATTCACTAATGAAAGGTTTTCTTTTGTGTATTAACATGGGCCAAGTATTGGTAAAATTAGAAAGAAAAATGAAAATAAATTTCTGAAAGGGAAAACGTTTATTCTGCTGAACGACGTCGTTTTCGCGACGACATCTTCTGCCTCTTCGCTGGCAGATATATTCTACTCTCTGATTTTCGCTTCCTTAACAGTCTCAAGATTTTGAACTTCTCTGCTTTTAACAGCAACAGTTTTGCTTTCCTTTCACTTTCGTACTTTGCCAATGATTTCCATCGCCTTTCATGATCGGCTTGAATGCGTATTCCCTGGTGCCAGGAATCTAACCGAACCATTTGACCTATACAAAAAAAAGATGTTCTAGAAAAAAGTAACAATAATAAATAAATAAAGCATACTATAACGCGTTTGCCTTGAAGTCTCCGTGTTTTTGGCTGAGTTTTCATCCCCGAGGCTTAGTTTTTTAAATGCTTCCAAAATTTCATCTGTCAACTCCTTCACTAAAAAAGAGCAAAACCGAGTTTGTTTTTGTAATTTTGTATTACAAGGGCGAAAATCCAAACACACCAATAAAAAGATTTCCGTTTTCTGCAATTGAGTTGGCCATTTCAATATTTATATTAACAATTTTCTATTAAATATTCTATTTAACACAAAACTTACGCCGGGTATGGTTGTTGTGGGCAGTTGTTTTTGTTTAAGGACGCCGTATTTGTATCTTAAATGGACATAGACAAACATTGATCGCCAACTTTCCAGAATTTCATTACGGACTTTCCAGTGATTGGAGTTAAGCTACATGCTACATTATGTTCCTGTGAACTGTCAATGGAAACACGTTGTGGATGCTGTCGCTATTCAAGCTTAAATTTTTTACGTTTGACAACAGATGTGGAACTTTCCACAATATAGGGTAGGTGATTATGAGGTATTGGGTTTATTTAAATTTAGACTGATATCCAAATTGAATTTATTTTCGTCCTTCGCAATAAGGTTTTCACTTTTATTTTAATTCGAACACAACAGCAATTAAGAGAGAAATGGAAATGAAGAAGAGAAAAATTGTGATGAAGATATACGGGAAAAAGTGGTACTTAGATAGATGGTAGAGAATTGTAGAGAATTTTTAAAAAAATGTTACTAATAAGAAGCAACGTGGTTTTCGGCCGGCTGAGCCAAACACTGTCTATAACGACATTTCGATTCTTATAACAATACCCATGCACACACAGTTTCATCCTGTTAAATGTTTGGGCAATTCATTAGCGCGTGTATATGAGCGAGGCAAAAAAAAAATAGCCTACACCGTATACCATCTTCTTCTAGCTTACTGGCCCAATAATAAAGATATATAAAAAAAGACAACCACCAACTTGAAGAATGATGAAATGCTGTGGATAACCCAGAATAACTTGGTAAAGGCAGTTAGATACTTGTTCCTATTGAAACTTGTTTATAGGGAACGAAACGAAAAGTATGGCGACAGTCTGACGACAACCAATGAAATTCTTAAGAAGTCTGGTTAATCATCCGTATAACTGCAAAGCGAAAGAGCGATAATGAAAGACAAAAATTAAAACCAGAATAAATGTTTGTGTATTGGTAAGGTGGGAGAAGGGAAAACACATGAACACGACTTTCCCCAGGGTTACACAGTTTTGTTAAAAATCTGTATTATCATTGTGTTGGTTTTTTTTTTTCAAAGCTTGTGTTTTTAGAAAATTATTCTGTAATTGAACGTCATCAGCGACGGAGGTAAAACGGAAAAAATCATAAAAAGGTGCTGAGAAAGGAAACAGACAAAACAAAATGAGTTATTGGTACATATGTGGACAGATCCATTTTTATTAACCTCATCGAGATTTGAAGCGTAAAACAATATTTTGAGCAATCTGCTATAAGGTGATGGGTATTGGGTATCTTCACCCTCAAAATTTAATGAATAAAGATCTGCAGGTAGAATTACATGCTTGAAAATGAAAAGAAAATTTGAATGTATGTAATTCACATTTTTGTTTTTCCATAGCAGCGACATGACTAGGTACCTACTCGTACGAAATCCTAGATTGGACTGGTAAATTAGCCTGTATGTGTGTGATTTTAATTGAACAAAAAAAAACCCTAGATGCACAGCAAAATCCACCTGCACTGAGAATTTCAAAATTTTCACCCTAAAAGTGAAATGAAATCGTTTAAAAAAAGAGAATCCTAAAACGAAACAGAATGAAATCTGAAGAAGAAAGCAACACACAAAATTTCTCAAATTTTAGAATCTCTTCAATTGCGGGCAATTCAATTCGGCTGCCAATAGACCTACAATAGACTACAAATTTCCTCTCTCGTGTACTCAACACATGTAAATATTTCTAGTTTCAATTGCGTGTGCGAACGTTAGAAACCTCGGTCTCCGCTGAAAAGGTGATGGAGGAACACCATAGACTCCATCGCACAACTTCTCCGTGTCATTCAACAGCTCCCATAGGCATCCACCACCCCTTGTTCATAACATTGAATCTCAATTTGGAGTACGTATCTCTTGGCACTGCCAATACAATTGCCATACCAACCACACTACTTACCAAGTTATATGTGTGATGAACTTGTACCTATGAACTGAGAAACCGGCAGCATTAAGAATCAGCCACCAAGTCTCCATTGAATGAGCGAGGATGTTTGAGCTGTCTCTACAGGCTTCCTACATCGTGTCAAAATTTATAACCTTTATAGACACTGCTGACGATGAGTAGGTAAGTGGCCAACTGTACTAAAGCTCTGACTTCGATACTTCGACGAAATAGCAACGTATGTATGTCTATCACTGCAAACTACTAAAGGTAACTCTATCTTAGGCAAAAAATAATAGTCAATCCAGTTTATATGCAGATTCTATAATTTTTATTATTTTTAGTTTCAACGACAACAGACTAAGACAACTGTTAACGACCAGCTTGAGCTGAAGACAACTACTGGCATTGTGCGCTTTATTTTGAGAATTCCATCATTTCATGCATTTTTGTTTCAGCAACTCTCCCAACAATTCAATTCAGTTTAACATGAAAAAGAAAAAGAAAATAACAATACAATTGCTGATTTATTTTACCAATTTACCGTGTTAAATGGCTTTCGATTTAATGATAGACTTTCGGATGAGTGGGCCTTCACAAGAATTCGCTCTTTGAATACTTGTTCTCATTTCCTTTTCGTCACAATTGTGTTTGACGCAAATCAACTCTAAATTAGTGTAGCCTTAAACGCCAATGGGCCACTTTGTAATGTCGTTTCCATCTACAGCTCAAACTATCGTTGAATATCTCTCAGGTTTTCTTCTTGTCAACTAGTGGCATCATACGAGGGACAATTATCGGCGACTAATTACTTCGAAAAGGTACCTTCCTGGATGAATATTCCTCCTATCTGTTGAATAGAAATTAAATAATTAAAACAAGGACCGTTACATTTACTTTCTGCCACCTTGCACTACATAAAGGCATTTCATAAAGATCATTTCTATCCCTCCAACTTCCTAAAGGACAAGTATTGTACTTACGTCACTGCTCATTCACAGATGACTTGTACGAAATGTAAACGAAATACCTGACAAAAACACTATCTAACGCTTTTGTTTACATATTAAGTCCTCTTGCAATTATTTTAGACAAGGCGATTTCCATCGCCTTTCATGATCGGCTTGAATGCGTATTCCCTGGTGCCAGGAATCTAACCGAACCATTTGACCTATACAAAAAAAAGATGTTCTAGAAAAAAGTAACAATAATAAATAAATAAAGCATACTATAACGCGTTTGCCTTGAAGTCTCCGTGTTTTTGGCTGAGTTTTCATCCCCGAGGCTTAGTTTTTTAAATGCTTCCAAAATTTCATCTGTCAACTCCTTCACTAAAAAAGAGCAAAACCGAGTTTGTTTTTGTAATTTTGTATTACAAGGGCGAAAATCCAAACACACCAATAAAAAGATTTCCGTTTTTTGCAATTGAGTTGTCCATTTTAATATTTATATTAACAATTTTCTATTAAATATTCTATTTAACACGAAACTTACGCCGGGTATGGTTGTTGTGGGCAGTTGTTTTTGTTTAAGGACGCCGTATTTGTATCTTAAATAGACATAGACAAGCATTGATCGACAACTTTCCAGATTTTCATTACTGACTTTCCAGTGATTGGAGTTAAGCTACATGCTACATTATGTTCCTGTGAACTGTCAATGGAAACACGTTGTGGATGCTGTCGCTATTCAAGCTTAAATTTTTTACGTTTGACAACAGATGTGGAACTTTCCACAATATAGGGTAGGTGATTATGAGGTATTGGGTTTATTTAAATTTAGACTGAAATCCAAATTGAATTTATTTTCGTCCTTCGCAATAAGGTTTTCACTTTTATTTTAATTCGAACACAACAGCAATTAAGAGAGAAATGGAAATGAAGAAGAGAAAAATTGTGATGAAGATATACGGGAAAAAGTGGTACTTAGATAGATGGTAGAGAATTTTTAAAAAAATGTTACTTATAAGAAGCAACGTGGTTTTCGGCCGGCTGAGCCAAACACTGTCTATAACGACATTTCGATTCTTATAACAATACCCATGCACACACAGTTTCATCCTGTTAAATGTTTGGGCAATTCATTAGCGCGTGTATATGAGCGAGGCAAAAAAAAAATAGCCTACACCGTATACCATCTTCTTCTACCATCGAGATTTGAAGCGTAAAACAATATTTTGAGCAATCTGCTATAAGGTGATGGGTTGGGTATCTTCACCCTCAAAATTTAATGAATAAAGATTTGCAGGTAGAATTACATGCTTGAAAATGAAAAGAAAATTTGAATGTATGTAATTCACATTTTTGTTTTTCCATAGCAGCGACATGACTAGGTACCTACTCGTACGAAATCCTAGATTGGACTGGTAAATTAGCCTGTGTGTGTGTGATTTTAATTGAACAAAAAAAAACCCTAAATGCACAGCAAAATCCACCTGCACTGAGAATTTCAAAATTTTCACCCTAAAAGTGAAATGAAATCGTTTAAAAAAAGAGAATCCTAAAACGAAACAGAATGAAATCTGAAGAAGAAAGCAACACACAAAATTTCTCAAATTTTAGAATCTCTTCAATTGCGGGCAATTCAATTCGGCTGCCAATAGACCTACAATAGACTACAAATTTCCTCTCTCGTGTGCATGTACTCAACACATGTAAATATTTCTAGTTTCAATTGCGTGTGCGAACGTTAGAAACCTCGGTCTCTCGTGTACAGATACACATCCTGATTTTTAAGAAGTCCTGTGCGACCCTGGGGTGAGTTAGAATGCCTACCCGTCACTTTTTCCCTATGGAAATTTACTTGCCAGCAGAAATTTTTGTGAGAAATTTTTCTTCCTCCTCACAGTGCAAAACTACGGACAAAGTGGAAACAGACGGGTTTTTTTCGTTTTGTTAAATGCATTCGTGATTGTTCCCGAAATTGTTAACTATGAGTAAATGCGTGTAAATGATTGTCATTGTATTGTATTTGATTAGACCCTGTTGAAATGTTTCAGATTTCAAGATGTGTTTTACCTTGTTTTGTATCCTTTTCATAATTCCAATACACAGAAAGGATAACTGTACCAACGTCTCAAAAAGATAAGGAAAATATTGCCCAGTGAACCTACTGTTTAATTCATATGTTGTGCTCACGGCTCTCCTATGTCAATAGTATGTGTGAACTGTGAAGTATACGGAAAGAGGGAGAGTCATGAAAAAAATATAAAAATTGAGAAAAGTCACGATTCAAACTTGAAATGTTCGTGCCCAATTCCATTTTATCATTATTCGTTCGATCGTTGAGTAGTGAAGTTCGTGGATAATTTGGAGTGGGTATCTTTGCGGTCTCCGATACAAATAGTGCGATCATATCAAATATGTGAGTAATTGAGGAAGTATTGGATCATTGCAAAAGCTCATGCCCGATCTACATACGTCGCGGAAACTTTGTTGTATGACGTAACTATTGCTTGTGTTATGGACTTTTTGTATACCAGTGAATAAGTCGTGGCATCAGACGAAATTGTATCGCCAGCCCCCGTTGAGTTGAATTGTGTGTAAAAACAAAAAGTTAAACCTTCGCCATGTAATGTTGTACGAGTTTCGAAAAGGAGCGAGTGTTGGAACTGCAACAAAAAAACATACAGAGCGTTTATTGGGAACGTGCTCCTGATCCAAGGATTGTTAAAAATTGGTTTGGCACATTCCTGGATGATCTCTGGAGAGCCTTTTGAAAGGGATGACGAGCATCAATAAAAAATAAAGTGAAGATTTCAACTGGGAAGATTAGTAAGAGACCTGATATAGAATACTCGACAACATTTCATCATTTGAAGAAGCTTAGATCCACTTCCCAGCTCGACCTTGTTCCTTCAGTATATCATCTGTTTCGGTTTCTTCAGAACTATTTGAATGCAAAGAAGTTTGGTTCCGCCAAACTTCCGGACTTCCTATGATCTATCACTGCCCCGGCTCTTAAATGTCAACGACGAAGGAACAGTGAAATGAAGCAAGAAGTCGACACTGGTTAGCTTTGACATTGGATTGGGCAAGTAAGTTGTCCGAAAGAGAGGGAATGCTTTTTGTTGAAGTGGGAAAAGGAGGGTTACCTGCATCGCGTATTTTCCATATCGCTCCAATTTTGATTATAGTTTTGATCATTAATGTTGGAAAGGGCGTCTAAAGAATAGGAAAAAAGGTGTTTAACCCCAACTGTTCCAGTTCAAAAATGCTCCAATTCAAGTGTTCCGGTTGCTAAAATGTCTTTCACCCCCTTAAGAACACGACGTGCATGGGGTTAAAACAGAAACAACACCCGGTTGCACGATTGTGGGATTAAGAGTAGGTACACGGAGTACACGGGCAACTAAAAGCGTGCCATTTTTTCTTTATCCTGCAACGTGCGATATTTATGTATATAAATGTTTGTATAACTCTGGGACTATGAATCAAACCGTTGAAACAGCAGTCAGTATGGGCTACTTCAACGTATTTGAGGCAGAGGTCAGTAAGGATTTTCAGGACTAGGTACTCAGGGAGGTGAAATAGAAATGGTTCAACGGCAGTTCTCATACCTACATGCAAGCGGGTGACTGACTGAGGTATATTCTGGCATTGCAGGGTGAGGTATACAATCAATTTTTTCGTTCATTCGCACTTCTTACACTTACAGTTACACGGCCGAGCAAACATTATTCTTAGGAATTTCATTGGTTGACGTCAGACATTTAGGCGTCGGACTATCACAATGCCGGCTCATTCCGTTGCCAATTGTGGGGCTGTATAAACGAATGTCATACGGCACAAGCATCAAACTACCTTGTGCCGAGATAGTGTGGGTTAACTACACATTCAAGTCCATTACTCTTCAAGATACTGAGTGAGATAGAAAGAGAGAGAGAGAGAGAGAGAGCTGGGTGGCCATGGCTCCAGTAAGATTGAATTGGATTTTGATTCGGAATATTCGGTGTTCAGAACCCCAGCTATGCCTGCCAGTCAGTCAACAAAAGCAAGATGGCTAGGTGACTAGAAAACAAAAATAAGCCAACACTCACCAATAATAGTAGGTAATGGGATGGTTTGAACTGGGAATTCGGCGTTAGAGTGAGACGGTAAACAGATGTGCGAGTGAGAGTTGTGTGTTATTGTGTAATGATTTTCGGTCATGTGAATTTTGTTTGTTGGGGGGAGGGGGGAAATTGTTGGGAGGTTTCTTGTGGCGGCGGTTTGTTATCGAAGCAGTGGCACTTGGCTGTGGCTTGCTATCAAAGCGGTGGCGCTTGGTGGGATCTGTTTGTTTTTGGTAGTTTGTATGGTGAGTAATTGTGATGTCATTAATGGTAAATGAACTTCGGTACGTACGCACATATATACATATGTATGTATGTATGTGGATATGAGTGACATGAGTTACTCATTATAATTATTTTACTATTTGCTTCATTCCATTTGCTTCATACTATTACTCATTTTGCTTATAACTTAGACGGAATATGTTTATAACTTAGGTTACACTCTGCGCGCCATGCAATGATGACACACGACGGAATAGATATTCAGCCAGCCAATAACCCAATAAGTTCAATGGGGTAATAAAAAACCATCCAATACAGATGAATTAACGATACCCCAATAGAAAAGTGACCCAGTTAAGTGGGGTAATAAAAGCATTTAAAACAGATGAAGTGTCAACAAAGGCAACGTATCCCCATGGCCAATTGGAAAAAAATTGTGTTGCTCGTTGCTGGATTTGTCATCTTGTGTATGATTTACTCATGGTGCTCAAAGGCTTGGGCCCTGTATAAGGTCCTAAGTTCTTTAGGGGTCTGGTGGCTGTAGTAGCTGTTGAGGAAAAGGGAGAAGCCCAGACGAAGCAGTCCGTATTTTACCAGCAGCGTGGTCGTGTCGGCAGTCTCTCGAATACGTTTTTCTCTCGTTTATATATTTTGTATTATCTTATCTTATAATAAAATAACTAAAAATCACACTCTGTTCCATTTTTATTTCCTACATGTATGTAGATATGCGGAGGAAATGTCCGAGGTAGGCTCATATGGTAAATATATCAGAAAAAATATTTTGTACTGCTTTATCTCGCTAACCATATTGTTTATGGAATTGGGGCGGGTTTCCATTTTTTTTTCTCGTTTAAAATGGCCTAAAAAACATAAATATAATATTTATTTGAAAAAATAAACAACAAACTTTGATTTTTAATTTATTTTATCAATTTTTTCGCAAATTACTATAGTCATACACTATCCCTTTAAGAAGTTCGTCAAACAACAGTTCGATTAGTCCGTTACATAAATACTTCGTTAAATTTTTGCAAATTTTTCATTTATTCAGAACTGCGCTGCCAGTTTTAAAATGAAAGTTTTAAGTGAAAATCTCCAGATGATGCCCCCTGCAACCCCCCTGCTAAGGATCACTGTTGGATTTGGGGTGTGTGCAAGGTTTGGTGTATGCAACATTTGGGGTATAATGCAGTATATTTTCGAAAACTCATTACGAAAAAAAATCGAAAAACAGCTATATATGGACTTTTCTAGTGAAAATTATAAACTTTAAAAATAAAAAAAAAATAGAAAAAAAGTTTCCTCACCAAAATTCTTTTACAGAACATCTTAGAATAATCCATATTAAATAAAAAAAATATTAAATATTAAATAAAACGAGGGCGGGTCAATAAGTCCGTGACTTTTTGAATTTCTGACCTCTTTACTGAAACAGCAACACTGCTCCTGTCAACAGGCATCTGTCAGTTGACTCCTGTCAAAATTTAAACTTGCTGCGTCAGTTATTTTGTGTTTGACAGCTATTTTTATCAGACTACTCACTAATTTGAGGAGAAAATAGAAAAAAGTGAATTTCGTGTGCTTATTAAGCATTATTTCTTGCGAAAAAAAACCATTACCGAGACCAAGGCTAAGCTTGATAAATACTATGGGGACTCTGCACCATCGATTTCAATGGTAAAAAAGTGGTTTACTGAATTTCGTTGTGGCCGTACAAGCACTGAAGATGCCGAACGTTCTGGACGCCCAGTTGAGGTCTCTACACCCGAAACAATCGAAAAAATTCACGATATGGTGTTGGCCGACCGAAGATTGAAAATGCGAGAGATTGTGGAAGCCGTAGGGATCTCGCATGGCTCAGTGGTTTCAATTTTGAATGATCACTTGGGCATGCGAAAGCTTTCCGCAAGATGGGTGCCGCGTTTGCTCACAGTCGACCACAAACACATGTGCAGTTGCCATGGCAAAAATCCATGAATTGGGCTATGAATTGCTCCCTCATCCACCCTATTCTCCAGATTTGGCTCCGAGCGACTACTTCTTGTTCCCAAACCTGAAGAAATGGCTTGGTGGAAAAAGATTTGACTCCAATGACTTTGACAAAGGCCTATTTTGAGGACCTCGACAAATCATTTTTTTTGGAAGGGATAAAAAAATTGGAGAAGCGTTGGACAAAGTGTATAGAGTTCAAGGGAGACTACGTTGAAAAATAAAATTATTTTTTTATCAAAAAATCTGTGTTTTAATCCAAATGTCACGGACTTATTAACCCGCCCTCGTAATAACCAGAGCCATGGAATTTGTTAAGTCAGAAAATAATAACACCAAATGGGCAAAGTGAACTCAATTGTTCGAGATACGAGGGCGGGTCAATAATTCCGTGACTTTTTGAATTTCTGACCTCTTTACTGAAACAGCAAGACTGCTCCTGTCAACAGGCATCTGTCAGTTGACTCCTGTCAAAATTTAAACTTGCTGCGTCAGTTATTTTGTGTTTGACAGCTATTTTTATCAGACTACTCACTAATTTGAATAGAAAATAGAAAAAAGTGAATTTCGTGTGCTTATTAAGCATTATTTCTTGCGAAAAAAAACCATTACCGAGACCAAGGCTAAGCTTGATAAATACTATGGGGACTCTGCACCATCGATTTCAATGGTAAAAAAGTGGTTTACTGAATTTCGTTGTGGCCGTACAAGCACTGAAGATGCCGAACGTCCTGGACGCCCAGTTGAGGTCTCTACACCCGAAACAATCGAAAAAATTCACGATATGGTGTTGGCCGACCGAAGATTGAAAGTGCGAGAGATTGTGGAAGCCGTAGGGATCTCGCATGGCTCAGTGGTTTCAATTTTGAATGATCACTTGGGCATGCGAAAGCTTTCCGCAAGATGGGTGCCGCGTTTGCTCACAGTCGACCACAAACACATGTGCAGTTGCCATGGCAAAAATCCATGAATTGGGCTATGAATTGCTCCCTCATCCACCCTATTCTCCAGATTTGGCTCCGAGCGACTACTTCTTGTTCCCAAACCTGAAGAAATGGCTTGGTGGAAAAAGATTTGACTCCAATGACTTTGACAAAGGCCTATTTTGAGGACCTCGACAAATCATTTTTTTTGGAAGGGATAAAAAAATTGGAGAAGCGTTGGACAAAGTGTATAGAGTTCAAGGGAGACTACGTTGAAAAATAAAATTATTTTTTTATCAAAAAATCTGTGTTTTAATCCAAATGTCACGGACTTATTGACCCGCCCTCGTAATAACCAGAGCCATGGAATTTGTTAAGTCAGAAAATAATAACACCAAATGGGCAAAGTGAACTCAATTGTTCGAGATACTCGCATACTCATATGAGAAATATACCTACTTATCTCACCGAACATATTGTTTAAGAAATTTGTTTTGAAAGTGTGATGACAAATTTTTGAATCAGTTTCACTGGTAAATTGGTTCAAAAGTCTTTTATTTCCGTGGTGTGATAAAATAATAAAATATCAACTTTCCTGATGAAAATTTTACTATAAAAACCCGTATGTTGTGCCTTTTGAGCATTGGTTTCAAATAAACACATACCAAACCATCACACAAATTCTATTAAAATGGAAAGTCTTAATAAACTTGGAAAGGTAAGGTCCTTGCAAAGCTTGAAAACCTTGGAGCTGAGGAAGGAGTATTGCATTGTAGATGTGAAACAATGCGATACTTAGTATGGTGTCAGGATGCTGGTCGAACTGGACAAAATCAAGGTATTTTTGCCGGTGCGGTTCAACACCATGGAGGAGGACACCATAAAGGCAATGAGATCATGTCAGCTGGAAGTGGTCCAACCTGTTGGGGTCTCGTTCGAGCTAGCCTTCTACCATGTTTCGGACGAAGAACCAACCGTAGAAGAGGTGGATATTTTATTTATGAACTGTATTTGAAAAATTAATAAATACTCGTACTTGGGAAGAACTAATTTGTTTTGATTGTTTTCATTTATTTTCTTTTTATTAAAGAACTTTGAGGTTGTTAGCGATCATTCGACTCGAGTCAGGAGATATAAATTATAAGGACGGAAAATCGAATTTCGCATTAAGTAGGTAACAGATAATGTGGAACCAACAGCATGGATTCAAAATGCAATCAAGGGGGTATTTAAATCTGCAACTGAGGATTTGGATTCTTCCGATATGGTGGGGATAACATTTTGAGGAAAGGAATTCGAGTATCAAGGGCCTGGTTGGATTAACTTTAGAAGAGTGTCGCAGCTAAATTACCATGACCTTTGGGAAATGATCTCCAAAATTTTCCAAAGCAATTCTGCAGGGATGAACACAGATACTTTCCGCATCAGTGTCACATCGGTGAAGCTTCCTTTTGGAAGAGAAAATCCACGAAAACAAAATTATAACACTTTCGATGAATAGTGCGTAAAGAGAAAAAGTATTGTCGTGATAAAAAATACAGACAACCTTTGTTTACCCCGAGCATTAGTTGTAGCAATAGCTCTAGTGGACAAAGATCCTCAATATAAACAAATCAAAAGAAACATCAATAGAGAAGAGTACGATAACTTTGGTGCCAAGAATTGATAACGGTATTTTGTAGAAGGATTAAAAGCTAGTATTTTTTACTATCGGAGAGGGGGTCTATCTCGCCCTGTTCAGGAGTTAGGGGTAATTTTAGAAAAAAATGACTTAAAATGGGAAAGAAATTTTTAAAAAACAACGGCAACACTTACAATAAATTAATATACAGGATTTGAAAGCCCGAAACTTGTTCTTTAATACAAAATTTACATCAAATTATTCGTGTCAATAGTTTTTAAATAATTCACATTCAAACTCAAATTCTTGGTAAAAAATTAAAAAAAAAATTTTTTTACCAATATTACTCAACATTGTGAAATTGTAAGTTTATTGTAAGTGTTACCGGTGTTTTTTAATAATTTTTTTCCCATCTTAAGTCATTTGTTTTTAAATTGCCCATAACTCCTAAACGGGACGTGATGGACGCCCCCCCCCCCTTCCATAGTAAAAAATGCTAGTTTTTAACTCCTCTACAAAATACCGTTATCAATTCTTGGCGCCAAAGTTATCGTACTCGTGCCGCAGAGACATTGCCAACTGCAAATGTGTGTATTGCAGCTTATACAAATGCACCAGCTCGCTTGAAATTATACAGTTACCTAGAAATGCTGGGAGATAGAGTTTTATATTATGATACCGATTCGGTTATATATATTGATCGTGAAGAGGAAACTAGTCCGAAGACAGGAGAATTTATTGGTGATGTGACTGACGAATTATCGTAGCAATCCGCATCATGGCTAAATTCCCCAACATCAGCCTTATATGCGCGCATGCCCCCAAAGAGGAGAAAGATGACGACCCCAAGGATGCCTTCTACGAGCTCCTTAACAAGACCTACGAGCAATGCCCTAGCTATGACATTAAAATTGTCCTCGGTGATTTTAATGCAAAGCTAGGAAGAGAGGGTATCTTTGGTGGAACAATCGGAAAGTATAGCCTGCACAACACCACCTCCGATAACGGATTCAGGCTAATCGACTTTGCGACGGGGCGATACATTGTCGTGGCTAGCACGCGGTTCCCACATCTCGACATACACAAGGAGACTTGGAGAACTCCTGGTCAATCAACAGTCAACCAGATTGATCACATTCATCGACGCAAGACACTTCTCCAGTATGATGGATGTCCGTACGTTCCGAGAAGCCAACATCGACTCGGACCATTACCTTGTTGTAGCCAAGGTATGGTTGCGAATATTCCAAACTACGCCAAGACAAACTAATGCTGTGAGAAAATTCGATGTCAGACGGCTACAATCGCAAGAGATCGCCAAGTCCTTTTCCGATCGAGTGTCTCTTAATCTCTTAAGAGGTTCAATGGCGCCAGCATCAAACATCAGAGACCATTGGAAACGATGCCAAAACGCCATCAGAGATACCGCTAGATACGAAACCACTGGTTCGATGATGACTGCCGGCAAGCACATGCACCTAAGCAAGATGCATATAACGCGACGCTGCTTAGAAAGACCAGAGCTGCTCATGAGCTCTATGAGCGGAAGAGGAGAGACGAACACCGATTTCTCAGGAGGAAGACAAAAGAGCATAAGAAGCGCGCGATCGAGGAAATTGAGAGATGCTACTCCAGAAATGAGGTTTCGGAAGTTTTACCAAAAGGTAAAAATAACATGCCATGGAAACAAACCCCGAACCGAAGCCTGTAGAGATGAACAAGGGAACATCGTAGTAGAATCGCAGTCGATGCTGAGGACTCGGAAAGACCATTTCTGCAGACTGTATAACGGCGATGACGGACCAAATACCGCTGTCAGGCAGAATCAATCTTTCAACTTGGATGATGATGACCAACAATTCCACCCGCCCTGGATGAAGTGAAGATAGCTTTATCGAAGCTTAAGTCCAACAAAGCTGCTGGAGTGGATGGCCTGACTGCCGAGCTCTTCAAAGCGGCAGGCGATGACTTGGTAAGGAGCATACACCAACTCATCTGTAAAATATGGTCGGACGAAAGTATGCCCGATGAATGGAACCTCAGCATTGTTTGTCCGATTCTCAAGAAAGGAGACCCTCTGAACTTCGCCAACTACAGAGGCATCAGTCTCCTTAACATCGCATATAAGATCTTATCCTTATCTTATCTTATCTGTGTGAACGCCTGAAGCAGTTCGTCAACAACCTGATGCGTATGACAGCATCTATGGAGACGAGCTATACAGAGCAATGTCTTGTTTTGGCATCCCTTCCAAACTCGTCCGTCTCTGCAGGATGCCGATGGAGAATGCACGCAGCTCCATCAAGATCGGGAAAGATCTCACCGAGACCTTTGATGTCCAGAAAAGGATTTAGGCAAGGCGATGCGCTGTCATGCGATTTTTTCAACATCGTACTTGAAAGAATAGTGCAAAACTCACGAGCAAACACAAGAGGCACTATGTTTCAAAAGTCCGTCCAACTACTCTCATACGCCGATGATATTGACATAATCGGGAGAAAGCAGCGTGATGTCAGTGGCGCTTTCAGGAGTATTGAGACTGAAGCGGCGAAAATGGGAGACCAAGTATATACTGTCAAGCAAAAAGGACAACTAACACCGACGTCTCGGGCAGAACGTCACCCTCGACAGATATAACTTTGAGGTTGTTAAGGACTTTGTCTACCTAGGCTCTGCTATAAATACAGACAATGACACCAGCGCTGAGATCAAGCGAAGAATAACTCTTGCCAACCGCTGTTTCTTTGAGTTAAGAAGGCAACTGAGTACCAAAGCCCTCTCTCGGACAACAAAAGTCATCCTTTATAAGACCTTAATAATCCCGGTCCTGCTCTATGGCGCAGAGGCATGGACATTATAAAAAATGGATGAGGGTGTTCTTGGTTGCTTCGAGAGAAAAATTCTTCGGGCGATCTTCGGTCCCGTCTGCATTGACGGTGAGTGGAGGAGGAGATACAACGACGAACTGTATGGACTGTACAGCGACATGGACCTAGCCAGAAGAGTGAGGATCCAAAGACTGAGGTGGCTGGGTCATGTAGAGCGCATGGACACCAATGCTCCGGTCCGAAAAGTCTTCGAATCCGCTCCCGAGGGACAGCGCAGTAGAGGAATGCCAAGACTCAGGTGGCGCACGCAAGTGGATGAGGACCTCAGCCAACTTCGCGTGCGAAACTGGAGGCAGCTAGCCAGGGATCGAGCTGGCTGGAGAAGCTTGTTGACTGAGGCCCAGGTCCACCCCGGACTGCAGCGCCACTTAAAGTAACTAAGATCTCTTCATAATGGTCCTCAAGAATAGAGTGTTGATTATTCTTCAAATATTTTAAGATCTTAACGAAAATTAACGAGGTATTGATATGAAAGATATGGCAGACATGATTTCAGTTTCATTTCCAAATAAAAACTAAACTAATTTTAAATTGGTGGGAAATTTATTCTATTATTACTTTCAACATTTTGAAGTTTAGTGTTAGTGCTTTCCTTAAATTTGTAAAGAACCTTAGAAAAATATTCTCTAAATTCGTTTAACAAATTAAGCTTGTTTAGATTTTGTTCATCAGTATATGATTGTAAGGTTTTATTATTTTTTTTAAATTTTTCTTCGATTACTTGAAGATATCTTTTATTTAATTCATTTTTGTTTTTATCAACATACTTTCTTGTTGCAACATCATCAATATCAGTAGGTTCCTGAATATTTTTCAAAGTTTTATGTTCGCCATCGAAATAGCCATTAATGTGTAACTTTAATGACTTATTAGTTTCCATATCCAGGTTTGACTTGAGTGCATTAAAATTGCTATCGATATATTGTTGTAGAACTGAAATAGTTTGATTTTGAAAATCAATAATATCATCAACATATTCTTTATTAGCAGCTCGATGGGTCTTAATAGGTTTTCCAATATTATCTAAACATTTTTCCCACTTCTTGTTAATTAAATCCTTCACCGGGAGGTCCTTGTGGACCTGGTGGTATTCTGGACACCCTATTAAAGCTTCTTCCGAATTTGTCAACGCTCATTTTATTAACAATATATATTTGGGTAGAACTTTGGTTAATAAATGATATTTGATTCACGTAATTCTTCGATAATTGAATTTATTTCGTTTTGATGATTATTGTTTCCAGCTTCTTGCGAAGCAATTAAAAGTTTAAGTCTATCTACGATTGTCCCAGTAAACATAATCGATAGGGTTTTCAGAGTTTATTATATAATTGTCTGATTTCCCAATTTTATCTTTTGTGTGTTGTTGTTGTTCTTCTTCTTATCCATTTATTAACCCTTTACTCGTTATACGAACTTATCCGTAACGAGTTTCCCATTTTTACTGCATCGCTGCTGCTCCGCTTATGGGGTTGGCATATGTCGCAGACCGCAGAACGCGTCTACATAATGCTCGGTCTAGGATCGCTTCAGTGGTTAGCCCCAGGCATTGTTGCGCATTTGCTATCTGAGAAATCCAGAAATTCTTTTTCCGACCTCGTTTTCTTATAGTTGGAGTGACCGAAGTTGCTAGTGCCTTTTTAACCGGATTTTCCGCAGATCTTCTTTGAACGTGGCAATACCAACTTATTCTATTTGCCTTAAGCTGTTCGGTTACCGAATTCTTTTTATGTAGACTTCCTCTTATACAATCGCGTTTAGTGACTCCACTAGACATCCTTAACATTTTCATTTCCGCTGCCGTCATTTTATTTTTAAACGCTTCGTACATTGTCCAGCACTGTGAGCCGTACATAAGAGCTGGTCTAACAACCGTGGTGTAGAGTTTTCCCTTTAATTTAAGTGGAAATTTTCGGTCGCAAAAGATTCCCACACTCACTCTGTGGTTTACGTCGTCGTCACATTTCGCTTCCATGTTAACGATTGATCCTAAGTACTTAAAGATAGTGCTTTTTGGAAGAACTATTCCGTCTAACATTATATCCAGAACAGGTCGGAACGGATGCGCAAATGGGCACATCAAATGCTCGGTCTTTGAACGACTTATTTTAAACCCGTTTCTCTCTAGCGCATTTCTCCATGAATCTAAGGCGTTCTGTAAATCTTCGACGTTATCGCTAAGTATAACTGCGTCGTCAGCGAAGAGAATTGGCGTTACATTTGCTTCGCGCATGCAGTCTTTTAAAAGATAGTCGAATACTACGTTAAAGAGGAAAGGGCTAAGTACGCTTCCTTGATGCACTCCGACATTAACTGGAAATTCTCTCGTTAGTCCAGCAGAGCTTTTAACCGCAGTTTTCACGTTTCCGTACATGTCTTGTATTATTCTAACATACGTTTCCGGTACATTTTGAGACCTCAGCGCGGCCCATATGAGATCCCTAGGCACTCGATCGAATGCTTTCTCGAGGTCGATAAATACCATGTGTAAATCCTTAGACGAATCTCGGTGCTTTTCCATTATTATTCGTAGGCTTTGGATAGCGTCCACCGTCGATCTTCCTTCAACAAATCCACACTGGCTATTATCGAGCTTTATTATTTGCCAAAGACGTTCGTTTAAGACTCTTTCGACGATTTTCATTGTGTGTGTGACATAAGCTTGATTGAACGGTAGTTGTTGCATTCTCGAGTGTCGCCTTTTCCTTTGTATAATGGAACCAAGAAGCTACTTCTCCATTGATTCGGCATGGGTTGTCCACATTTTAATTTATTTAAAAGTTTCGATAGCCAAACGCTGCCGATCCCCTCCAACTTCGACCAAAACTCTGATGGAATGCTGTCTGGTCCCGCCGCTTTCCCCCGCTTCATTTTTCCGATTGCTATACTTATTTCTTTGATTGAAAAGTCCGAAACTTCCTCCTCGAATAGACCAGCTGTCGGCACGATATCACGTGGAAACTGTTTGTTAAGCAACTCCTTGCAGTATTCAAGCCACCGGTCACAATTTCCGGTTAGTAAGCGACCGTCTGCGTTTTTGATGTATTTCGGCGAGGTTATTTCCATTGAATTTTTTCTCCTCTGTGCAGCGAGCTTAAAAATATTTGGCATTTTAGTACTGTACGACGTTTGAACTTCTTGGAAAGCTTGTCTTCTATCCGCCGATCGTGAGGATATTTGTTCCAACTCCTACAGGTACAGGTACAGGTTTTCCGCTTCTGCCGCTCGAGTTCGAGCCAGGACTTTCTTTGCGATCTTTTTAAGACGCTCGTATTCAAGAGCCAGTCGAGCTTTTTCGATATCGTCGCTCCGATCGCATTTTGTCCACGCTTGGAATGCACTCTTCTTGTCGGCCACAGCTCGTTTGGTTTCGTCATTCCACCACCATGTTTCTTTGCCGACGTAATGGTATTTCGATATAGTCCCAAGATGGGACTTTGCGAGTGTTATGCATTCCTCGTGCATGCTGTTTCACATTTCTTGCGGGCTAAGTGAGTCTGCCATACCATTTATATTTTGAAGTACTTCTTTAGCCAGTGCGATAAATCTTGCGCTTCGTTCCTTCGATAGATTACACCACCGGATTTTTGGCTTTCCAAACGATGCCCGTGTTTTCGGAGGTTCCGCTGTGAAAAATTGTGTGTGTTGTTGTTGTTTATGAAGTAAATGTTGAATGAATTTGATTTAATTTCAAAATACAGACCATAGATTTTATCGAAATTCAGATCTAATTGGGGTGTTTGCTTCAAAGAAGTACTTAAGACTGACTGTGTATTGGTGTTTTAATTTAATCCTCTGAAAGCGGTGATAGGAGACTTTCAAACTGCAATCTTTGGCATGATTTATTTGTTTTTGCATTTTTATCATCATTGATATAATTTTTCTCAATGGTTCAACTATTGGCTTAAAAGTATTTTCAAATTCAGCTTGTTTAGAAATTATGTCTTTTTCTCTCAAAGCTTTTGTAATCTTTACAAGACCCTTAATTATATTTTCATCTGATTTCATTGTGATTAACAACTTAGGGGTTTTATTTGTGGTTCGTACGTTAATAAATAAGTTGTTAGATTATTGAAAAGCGGTTAATTGTACTGCTAAGCAGTTAAAAAGCGGTTCAAAGCTGTTAAAAAGTGGTTTAAAAACGGTTTAAAAGCAGTTAAGATTATTGATTATTTAGCAAGTCTATGCAAGTGCTTCTATTAACGAGTCTTTATTAACTGATAACTGCAACATCTTTAAGTGATCTATTATACTGTCCTTTATCCTTGTCAATTATCAAGAATCCGTACGAATCGTTCCAACATTTAGAACATAATTTTCTAAATTGATTGAATGACATATCAGAATTTATATGATCGTTGTATATGTGCTTTAAATTAAGATCATCCTGTTTGAAAAGAATAATAAAATTTGCATTGTCCCCTTTGGAATGTGTTTATATGACTGACAAAGATAAAAGCTATCAACATCATTATGACGACCCATGCAGAAATAGTCTCGAATATAATTTGTGTTTATCACAAGTCACATCAAATATAAATATTAAATTTCGTTTTACTTTAGAAGGAGATATAATTTCGCAATTATTCGAAAATTCATTAAATTCCATACCTTTGATTGATTTTTGTTTTTTTTTAAATATATATATTTTGAATAAATGTAAATGTTTTCAAATTTTGGTGCTAGGATCCAGAAGAATACAGTCCGTTTGATAAGATCGTACACGGCAAAACTCGTTTATGAAAACCGGTTTGGAAGTGGCATTTGCATTAGCAGATAAAAAAATACTTCTGCTAAGATGCTTTCAATGAAAAAAAATTAAAGAGTGTTCAATTTTTGTCAGAGACGGAAGTATTTTAAAATGAGTGTCGCGTTTGCATCACGTTATGAAGCAGTATTCTTGTGCACGCATCCAAAAGGACCGAAAATGTCACCACTGCTGCTGCTAAATACATGAAAAAGTCAAAAGCATTTGTTAGCAAGTGGGTGCACCGTTATTCCCAAGTTAAAAATTTGGATGATTTGCCGGATCCTGGGTCTACGCCAAAAACAACAAAAAAACAGGACAAAATGATTCTACGCGTGTTTGAAAAAAATCCTCTTCTATCGTTACGTGGAGGACCAGGCATTTTACGTAAAAGGGGTCTAAATGTGTGTTATGATACGACAGAAACGTTAACTAGCTAATAATGTAAAATTTCGAAGCACAATAAAGAAACCACTACTGTCAAAAAAGCACATAAAAAAACGACTCAGTTGGGCCAAGGAGAATTTGGACAGAGATTGGAACAATGTTATTTTTTCGGATGAAGCTTATTTTTGAGCATGGTCTCCTTTCACTCATACCTGGTGTACACAATCCAATAAATAAATCCAGGGGACCGTCAAACACTCGGCAAAGGTGCACGTTTGGGGATGCTTCTCAAAACAAGGATGTGGCAATTTGTTCATGTTTACAAATAATTTAAACGCACCCAACATGGTCAAAATTTATAAGAAGGCTTTATTACCATCTGCCCAAAGGTGGTTTAAAAGAAGGAATGAGAATTGGTTACTGCAAGAAGATAATGACCCGAAACATCGCAGTCGTTTGTGCAGTGCGTGGAAACAAGAAAATGACGTCGATGTTTTAGATTGGCCATCACAGTCGCCGGATGGAAATCCCATTGAAAATGTTTGGGTATTCATGAAGCTCAAGGTCCAAGGAAAGAAGATCGCGACGGTCAAACAATTATTACGAAAAATACGAGTTTTATGGAGATCTTTATCTCAAGATTATGCTATAAGATTAGTAGAAAGCATGCCTCGAAGACTCCAAGCAATTATTGATAATGGAAGAGAGTGGACAACATATTAATTGAAAAGCATTCAAGTAAATAAACAAAATAAACCAGTACAATTGATTTTTTTTCATTATTATATGTTCTTCTTTAATTTTTGTAGTGTACGATGTTATCAAACAGACTGTACTTGACATTACATTTGTTTTTCCACAGTTTGACGGACCCATTCCTTATTATTCCTCGAACACTTTCAGGAAATAGCATTCCATATTTCCCTTTCTTTTCTTTCTCATTATCAAAGTTCTTAACTTTTATAATGTCTAACTGTTTAATGAACCTCATTTAAATGAATGAGATGTTTCAAAATAAAACATAATGTTTTATAGATTATCTTTTCATATTTACACGGAAGTAAGGAGGTATAAATGATTGATTATAGCGTAAAATCTATCAGTTTTAAACATCCCTTTCAAGGCTACGGTTTGGCAAATTCATTAATTAACAAACTACCGTTTGAATTACATCCTTCATCATATAACTTTTGTGGTCATGGAACAAAGTGAAAAGAACGTCTTGATAGAGGCGATAGAGGCATTAATCAATTGGATGAAGCTTGTCCTGTTCACGATATTGCATACGTTAATAATAAAAATTTAGCTGATCGTCATACTGCTGATGAAATTCTAACAGAAAAGGCTTGGCAACGAGAAAATGCAAAAGATTCATCAGTATCTGAAAAACTAAATAGCTAGCTAGTTACTAATATTATGAGGCAAAAACAACATTTGGAATGTAGGTTAAAAGGAGAAGACAGTGTAATTTATTCAAAAAGGCTATGTCTGAAGTTAGAGGAGCTCTCAAAAATTAATAATACCGAAAATCCAAATGTTTTAGCTACAACTGCTTTAAAGGCTGCCAGAAGAGCTATTAAAAAAAACTCCAAGAAAAATATAAACATTCCTAGAATAATACCATTACCAAAAGCTGGTGGTGTCTTACCATTATTATCAATCTTTGCTGGACTATCAGCAATAGGTGCACTAGCCGGAGGAAGTGCTGGTGTGGTTAAAGCAGTTAATGATTCAAAAATTGCTAAAAAAAAAAAAAACAATTAGAAAAAAAAATATACGTCACAATCATGCTATGGAAGCAATAAAAATCAAACAGGGCAACGGCCATTACTTGCAACCATATAAAAATGGGTTTAGACTTGCTTTAAAATCAAAAAAACTGCTAAGCTAACTACCTAATCGTCCCCTCACCAACATTGATATAACACAATTTGGAAAAGAATACATATCAAACTTCCGAGGTGTTAATGAGACTGGATCAGGAACTCATTGGGTAGCCTATGTAAAACATAAAACTATAGCAAAATATTTTGATAGTTTTGGTAATTTAAGACCTCCTATTGAAATTGTTAATTATTCAGGAAAAAATATTAATTATAATTATAAAAATTATCAAAAGTTTGAAACATTCATTTGTGGAAACCTATGTTTAAATTTTTAATCGAGCATAGTATAAAAGAATAAAGCAATGATAATTTGTCTCATTTCAATTTCAACAGCAATGTCGTTAACACTTACGCTAAACGGAAATCAGTCTACTTTAACTTCAGAATACTTTCCTCCAATCCTATTGAATTCTGATTACGTATGTGGTTTAATAGACTTTCAGACTTATAATTCTATACCATATGTTAAATAAGTTTTTTCATTTTGGGGAGAGATTTGTATTACTTCTTATTGGATCCTATGAAATTGAAGATATAAATAACTGTATTCAAGAGGTAATAAAATTACATAATGAAAATAACCCCAAGAAAGTAGACATAAAAATAAAAAAAGGAAATTTTTACCAATATAGACATTGATTTCTCTAAGCTTAATTTCATTGGTAAGAAATAAACAAGTTGCAAATAAAATCCATGAATCAGATCTTCACGTTGATATAAAAATAATGAATATTGTAAGAATTGAATGCAATTTAATTGATGGTACCTATGTATATCAAAAGTCGAGCAGCACATATACTCCATGAGTTTTCTATTAAAGTAAGTCCGGGGTATAAAATAATTGAAGTTCCTTAAAACGTTATCTGTTTACCATTGAACACAAAGAGGATAAGTTCTATTACATTAAATCTATTCGATTAAGAAGAAAACTTCTACTTATTCATTATATATTGTTGCTCCTACTTTCCTGGGGTAAGCACATCTGCATTTTGCTGATTATTACGTCGCTCTTAGACATTTGTTCGTTCGTTCGTTTTCGTTGGGTTTTTTCTTTATTTTCCTCGTTTTAAACACTCTTACACAATTTATTCGCCGTAACAAGCAGCACAGAAAGAATACAATTTGCGATGTAAATGTGTGCCGTAGGTTCCACCACCAACTTTAACATGAAGATAATGGAGAATTCTCACCGTCTGTGCCAGAGAGATTACAGAAAATTCCAATTGTCATCTATTTCGAATTTTAACTGTAGTTTCAATTGGGTCCACGAGGAGAATAGCGGGTGCATGCCGTGTTTGATGAAGGCTTATTGCTCACGATTTTGGAAGATTAAATAGGAACGGGGTTAGGGATCTCGGGTAAGTCAGGATCTTTGACTTAAAAATGGTTTGGAGATAATGTCGTCACCGAGTCATCCAGAACCCTTAATGTGGTCGTAGACATCCGTGGAATTGAGAATGAGTCCCATAGTTTCTCAATGCGAAACGGGAGAACGGTTCCAAAGCTCGGCCCGCCGATTCAATCCCTTGGCAAGGAAAAATTACATCATCTAAGGAACATCCCTGTCAAAAGTTACAAAGATGCGAAACCGGTTCTGCTCATTGGATTGGACAATTGCCATCTGAGAGCTTCTTTGAGCGCCGCCATCGGAGAAACTTACCATAACCAAGCTAGGTTACGTTGCCTATGGACAGAGTGATGGCAAAAATCAACAACCAATTGTTCTATACATTCGTAAAACAGGGAAACTAAGTAAACTCGATGAATTGGTTGTCCTACTTTACCGTCGAAAATCTTGGAGTATCAAACTAAGAAAGAATAATGGAATTCACTAAATTCTATGTTGCCAAGAAGACCAGATCAAGCCAAGCCGCTTTTGTCAATCCTTTCCAAATTTCACCAAGGTATCATTGGGTTGGCCGCCGACATCAAAGCGATATTTTTTCAAGTTAAAATTCGTGCCGAAGATGTCAATGCTCAGACGTTCTTCTCGAGAGATGGACCTCGAGACCAACCAGTTCGCATTTATGCCATAAAATCGACGATATTTGGTGCCACGAGCTCTCCTTGCGTAGCCAAATATATTGAAAATCTAAATGCAAGTTCCTTCAAGAGTCAGTTTCCAGGTGCCATCAACACAATCGTAACTAATCTCTACGTGGATGACTTTGTATGCAGTTTCCCCAGCCAAGCCGGAACCGAACGAATTAGAATGAATATTACGTCATGCTGTCCTGAAGCTTTGGTACATTTGGAAGCAGACAAAACCAATAACAAAATATGTATTGGAATACACAAGATGACACATTTCTCTTCCGTTTCAAGTTCAACTGCATTGCTAAAGAAGTACTCAAATCAACAAAGCCACCAACGAAAAGAGAGATGCTTGGAATTGTAATGGCAATTTTCGACCCTTTCGGATTTCCCGCCGACTATTTGGTATTTTCCAAAATATTACTGCAGAGTGTTTGGAGAACTGGCATCGGATGGGATGATCCACTTCCTCAGAATCTTGATTGTCGTTGGAAACTTTGGTGGGCGAGAATGAAAGCCAATTCCGGTTAAATCGCTGTTGTTTTCCGAAACTGTTTAGTGCACAAATTGTGGAATTAAACATCTTTACCGACGCTAGCGGAAGTTTATTTGCTGCAGTGGGGTACTTCCGAATAAGATGTCGGGATTCGTATGTGAAAAGACAAGGTGTGCACGAAAGAAACTTTTCTCAGTCCCTCGCATGGAGCTATCATAGACTTATCAACCGATACCTTCATTCTATGCTCGAGAAAATCTATCAATCGTCGTGGAACACCAGCTCGAATCAGAAGCGATAACGCATTAATGCAACTTATTTTATCGGAGCACGGAAGGAGCTTCCACCTGAATCCAGATTTTTTGACAACAATAAATTTCAGAAGGAGATGACCAATATAGGTATCGAGTGGAAACATATTTGTCCTTTAAATCCCAGTGATTGCACAGATAGTGCAATCGGTCAAGAAGGTGCTGACTGTAACGTTGAGAGAAGAGGCACCACGAGTAGAGACGGTACGAAGCCTGCTAATGGAGGCCGAAAATATTGTTAACTCCCGGCCCTTAACAGATCTAACTCGGCTCGGAAGAAGACGAACCATTGACTCCCAATCATTTCCTGATCGAAGATACGCCCGTATGTTGCCGAGAGCAGTGGAGAACTGCGCAACAGTTGAAGGATCGATTTTGGAAGCGTTGGATTCATGAATATTTGCCCATGCTGACCAAAAGGAGTAAGTGGCACGGATATGTTTCCCCTCCTGAAGTCTGTAACTTGGTTATAGTGTGTGACGCCAGCCAGCCGAGGAGCAAATGGCAGTGAGGACGGATTATTCAAGTGCATTCAGCAAAGGATTGACAAGTGAGAAGTGCTGACATCAAAACTTCCCAAGGTACATTTCGCCGACCAACTTCGAAACTAGCTCTGCTTCAAATTGGTGGTGAATCCCTTTGGAGCTTCACGGAGGTTGGGATGTCGCAGCAGATTGGAAGCACTGATCAGGATTGCGTGGATCATCAAAAGAGGGAGCCACATATATGATAAAACTGCGTTAGAATTGGCTAGCCAACGGGAAGAGGCGTTCTATTTAAATAACGTGACAGCTTTGTTCGTTGCGCTTTTCTTTTTTTTTCCTCGCTTTTAAACACTTCAATTCATTCGCCGTAACAAGCAGCACAGAAAGAACGCAATTTTAAAAAACAACATATTTCTCCAATAAAATCTGATATATAAATTCATAAAAAACAAACAATAAAAGTGGTAAAATTCACTTGAACTAAGAATAAATTACCTAATTTCAAAAGTTTTTCTTTTTAATTACAGTTTGATGCCTCAGATATTTCGAGTTCGTAGTCTTCGCGTTTATTTTTTTTTTTAATAAAGGAAATGGTAAATTGTGAGAAGCAGCCACACCTTTATTCTGTAATTAACGCATGCAAAGAGGATCGGTTGAACATCGGTGGCACTTTCGCCCATACAACGGCAATATCCATGGTAGTCAGTCAATGCTTATACCTTGTAAGGTATAATAAACAAGAGAAAACAAAACTATAATATACCACAATCGCAGGTAATTATCTAAAGTAAACACACCTGAGCTATTTTAAAACGAGTTAGCACATTCAAAGCACAACAACAATACAGGACATCTTTAACAAGAAGAATAATGATAATCGAATAATTACGTTTTAACATGCTTAACAGCTGTTTTTTATTATTGGAACTGATTCAACTTGATTCAGTTATTATTTCTCCCAGATATAGCCTCTCTATTTCTCTCACGCATTTTTTCATGCAGACAGAAGGATGATTCCGTAGTGAAATTATAGCCTAGACATTAAAATCAAAAAATAAAATTATCTATACTATATGTCATATTAAGGATTGTTACAAATCCTTTTAATTCTTTTATGAAAATTTTCATCTCCGAACAAGCTCCCAATATGTCAAACGCCAAATATTGTTCAACATTTAATTTTTCGATTTATAGATTTTACAAAAACTAAATGTGTATCCATGAAAGAGAGCAGTTTTTTCATTGAATATATAACAAAAGGCTTTTACTGACAAATAAGTGTGTCCATGCGGAGGAATTTTGAAGTTCACTGCGAACACAGCCAGAAATTTAATTATTCAATTTCCATTGGAAGCGGATGTCACTTAGCTGCGGTAAGAAGTCAAATGAAAGTGTCATTTAAAAAATATTTTGAAAAACTAAAAACAAATACTAAAGTGTCGATTGGCGAGCGTAAATTAGAATTTCTAGCACAAATTAAACATCAAATTAAGCGGGGACCATATTATGCGTTTTAAAGAGAATCCTAGATGAAATTCGCAGCGATGTCATATGTTTTCCAAAGAGGTATTTGATGCTTAAGGAGTTCATGTTTTCAAATTGTATTTTGATTTCTATTGTATTTGCAGGTACCTTGGTGTATCTTAGCGTATGCTCATACCATGTATGCAAGTACATAGTGAATGTGGCCAGCAGGACATGTATCTTTCAGCTGTATAGATAAAATCCTAGTGGGAGGACAAAGTCATATAAATCAAACAAACAATCTCGTCGCGCTTATATTTTTGGATTGCCCTCTGTACCTTTTGAGTAAGTGTTAGGTCTAAATCTCTCGTGACTACTAATATTTCCTGTAAGGTTGAATGGAATCTTTCTATATCACTATTGCCTGTATGGGTGTTAGGTTTGGTAAGATGAAGTTCTATTTCTTGCGCTCTAAAAAACTCTTTCACATGTTCCGACTTAAATTCATTATCTGTTATAACTTTAAGTGGTTTTCCAAATTTAGAGAAATGCTCGTCTAAGACTTCTAACTTCTTTATCCAATTCCTATTGGGTAACGAATAAGCGTATGCTTTTTTAGTCAGTTTGTCAATCATTGTTAGAAATGGTTGTTTCTTAAAATAAAATATATCCATATGAATAACTTCGTTAGGCTTACTAGGCGTTTCACTAATTTGATATTTCGGTTTTAGAGGTTTGCATTCGTATTTGGTCTCTAAAAATGTCTTGATTTCTTTGATGAGATGAGGGTAATATATTTCGTTTTTTAAGCTGTGATAGGTTTCTACTATTCCACTGTGGGCACTTTCCTGAGTGTGGTATAAAGAGATTTGTTTATGTGTTTCTTCTACGGTTGTAAGTTCCCTTGCTCTTAGTGTTGCTTTCACAAAATTGATATGTTTATCGTGTCCAAAAAGTTCTATAAGTAGTTGCTGTATTTTATTGAATTCGTGGTAAGACAGTTCGGTATAAATTCCTATGAGACCTGGTTTTATAAATCTTCTTAAAATGTCTGTCCAATAGTTTTTGTCTTTCGTCATATTGATAAATATAATACGTCTGTTGTGTAATACTTTTATTTCTTTATCAGTGTCGTTTGTCAGAACCAACTGGGTTTTGTATTTGTTTACTATTGTTTCCTTTATTGAGATATGGTCGAGTTGTTGTTCTTCATGTGAATGAATGGTTGCATTATCGGATAAATTATTTATTGATTGGTTATCACTGATTTCGTTTTCCTTGCAGTTCACGGGGATTCTACTTAGGAAGTCTGTTACTCGATTTTCTTTACCTTTAAGATATTCTATATCAAATTTGTATTCCTGTAGCTTAAGTAACCATCTTTGCTTCCGTTGGCTAAATTGTTTTTCTGTAAACTTTTTACTCAAATATTTTATTGGTAAGTGATCTGTAATAATTAGGAATCTTTTCCCCCATAAATATGGCCTGAAATACGTAACTGCCCATACGATCGCTAAAAACTCTTTGTCGGTGACAGAGTAGTTTCTTTCGTGATCATTGAGGATCTTGAATCGTAACACACAGATTGGCCATCTTGTGTTAACACCGCTCCAATTGCATAATTGCTTGCGTCTGTGAATAGTGTAAAGTTTTTAGTAAAGTCAGGAAATCTTAACATGGGATGTTTTGTAATATTTAATTTTAGATTTCGAAAGCCTGAATGTACTCTGGGTCGCTTGTATTTATTTTCTTATCTTTTTTTTATAGATATTTTATCATAGGATTAGCAATTTTGGCGTAATCCTTTACAAATTTTCTATAGTAGCCAGTGGCTCCTAAAAAGCTCTTAAGCTGTTTCTCCATTTTTGGTAAAGGATAATCTTCAATACATTTTACTTTTGTTGGGTTAGGTTGCATGCCTTCGGATGTTAGGACATGACCTAGGAATTCAGTATTCTTTTTCATAAAAGAACATTTATCGAATTGCACTTTGAGGTTGTGTTCGGATAGTTTATTAAATATTATTCTTAGAGAGTTAATATGCTCCTGTAAGCTAGTTGAGAATATCAGGATATCGTCAAGGTAGACGACGCATATTTTGTTAATGTAATCCCTTAGGATGTCATTCATCAAACGCTGAGATGTCGCCGGTGCATCTTTTTAACCCGAACGGCATACGGACATATTTATACAGCCCACAAGGTGTGACGAATGCTGTTTTTGGGATGTCACTTGGCTTCATCTTGATTTGATGATAACCCTTTGCAAGATTTTTTTTTATTTCCTTGCGTTCTTCTTCGTTCAGGTGGCTTAAATCTGATTCTTTTTTAGTTGAATTAAGTTCGAAACAATCGAAAGTTTTTTCACTATCAGCTGAATAAATTGGTATGATTGTCTCATTTTTTAGAATAAGTCGTTTATTGCTAAAATCAAGCGTTTTAACAATCTTACTCAGTAAGTCCATGCCTACTAATAGATCATAAGACTTATCACCAAGATCCCTTTTATACCATCGTGTTGCACCTCTTTTATCGAGATTAAATTCGGTCGGTATACTTGTTATAACCCTATCTATTTTTTATATTGTTGCGCTGTTATAAGTTTGAAGTCTCAGGTTGACTCTTTCGTAAACTTTGAATCTCCTGCAATCTACCCTACTGGAATTAATTATGCTCATTGTTGAGCCTGTGTCAATAAGTCCCTCGTATTTATGTCCGTCAATGGTTAGATCTGTAAATATTTTGTTTCCGATGCCTAGCTTAGAAAAAATGCTGGTTCAATATTATGAACCTCTTCTTTAATTAAGACTGCCTCGTCAATTGGTGCTCCTCCTCCATACAATTTGTCCTACGTCCATAGGTTGTATGTGAACCTGCTATGATTTGTTAAAAACGGGTTGATTATTTTGTCCTGTATTTAAATTTGTTCTATGATGATTCTGTTGGAACTAACCTGAGTTATTCTGAGGTGTTTTGTTCTGGTATTGCTTATTTTGCCCTGATTTTTCTCTATAATTTGTGTTTCTACTTTGGTTATTTAAAGGGGAATTATTTTGTTTGGTTATTTTGGGTTCGGGGACTATTGTCATGTTTGTTTCTAGTTTTATTGTTTGACGTAGATTGTCTGTCTGGTGTTAGGAAATTCCATAACATAAATACATAAGTATACAATATTTCTTTTATTTCGTGTAATTCAAAAATATCTTTTATCTCTCGGGATAAACTTCCCGCTGCGATTTGTTTAATCTTATCAACTAACACGGTGTATAATGCTTTTTTAGTTTCTGTAGATTTCTTTTCATACGTTGCAAAGATATTAATTTTTTTTATAATATTTTCAATTTGATAGTTTAAATCAGAAATGGAACTTACCCTTAAGTGACTGATGTTTCTCGATATGTCTTTGTAGTTAACAGTTGGTCTAAAATATTGTTGCAGGAGCTGCTTCGCCTCTTTCCAGTTTGTCGGTTGGTTGTTGAGTATTAGTTCTTTCGCTGGTCCGCCTATTTTGCTGTTGTATATTGCTTGCCATAGTTCGTGTGCTGTATTAGTGTCCACTGCATCCATATGGGTTTGGCCCACATTTATAAACTGCGTTAACTTCTCTCGGTTGCCATCAAATTCCTTAATGTATTTCTTTCATCACAGTTATTGCTCGACTTTGTGCGGGACTGCGGCTAGACAATGCCTCTAGCGCCGCTGTGAGTCGCTCCATAAGTGCTGCGTCCATTTCCCTTCGGATAGTTTCTCAGAAAAACTTAGTTATCCTGTCTCTTTTTTGAATGGTGGTAGTTTTGGATTTTTTTTTTTCTTTTTTTTTTATTGAGTTAGTAAGTATTGTCACTGGAATAGCTTACTTGCAATAAATCCGATGTGGAGTGGTACACTCTTAGAATAAAGATACACTTTTCATTAAAATTAAAAGGGTCCAGAGGTAGTGCGTTTTCTCTGATTTGTAAAGGCTCTGCTTGATCAAAGTTTTAATTCACATTAAAATATTTGATCTTTTTGTTTTGAGCGTTTTTTTTTTTGTGTTCGTTCTCATATGGATTCAACACTTTGTTTGAATCCTACCGACTGCGCCAATTAAACAAACAATCTCGCCGCGCTCGAAAAAAAAAGATTTTTATTTATTACTTCTTATTTACAATGGTGGAACTTACTAACTAACTGGATGACAATCTGTCACCCCCTTATATCTATTCTTACGTTGCTAACTCAGCTAGTTTCTGCATTGCGCGTGGTGACTCGCTATGCAATAATTGATACCGTTGCATATTGTCGCTTCATGTTCATTTACCTTGAAGAGGTCTGGGAAAATCAAAATCGTTGAACATGTCGGATCATGTTCGTTTGCCTTGAAAAGGTGTGGGAATATTAAAATGAAGATGAAGAAAAGTAATCTTATGAAAAAATACTCTTGTTCTTCATGGGGTATGTAGCCTATACAATAAATTATTTCAACTCGTCCACTGCAACTGAGAATGCAAAATATTATTGTCTTTGGTATTCAACATTAATGAATGCGCAGACCCAACGAACGGACCACATGAAGACCGTGTGCCCGGTCATTATCAGTTGGATCTGTCATAATGGACAGATTTAAATTTGTTAACATAATTTTGATCAATTTTAATTACATTCCAGATTTAAGAAGTCTAACAAGCCCAACACTACTGCCGGCTTATGTTGCTGAAAAGATTCGATTAGAAATGCAAAATCTGCCAAACTCCTGCTCATTTAGGGCGTTCTATACTGTGGCGATCGAAGAGGCCCACATGATTTCGTGAGCGGGAGTCGCCTCCCTCGCAACAGTAAGCTGAGCCAAATTATACCTTAAAAACGAGATTTTATGTGATTTAAACTCTAAAGTACCCCTAGGAAACAAATGTGCAAAAGAATGATGCTAATGTAGCCCTTAGAATGTCTGACACCTGAGATTTATTTACCGACACGTCGATTGCAGTGGAATGCAATCTACCAATACTGATTGTGGTGATTTTAATATACGAAAACAAGCATCCCTAGGTGTCGAATATGTGAAGGTAAATGATTAATTTCGATCTGAGCATATTGAATTGGAAGGACTTCATCCAGCTATCATCTACCTATGCGTCCACACAACACACGACACAAGAATGTCGGTTCATATTAACAGTTCAGTAGTCCTTTCGCTGTGGGTTTGTTTGTGTTCTGTAATATTTCGATTTCGTCTCCTAATGTCCGTGTAGTGTTGCAAACATTATGTAGGTTACCTGGTACTTTGTACCCAGTTTGTTACAGATGTTGATGATAAGAATTGTGCTGCTGTTTGTGTTTTTTTTAGCTTTTATGGTTGAGCGGGTGTTAGAGCATATAACATATTTTTTTGCTGATTTTATGGCTACCAGGAGAGATATTAGGATGGCGATGAAGCCCTCGTTGTACCTGGGTTTCCATGTACTCGTATGTGGATGTTGTAATTGGTTTTTCTTTAAATTATTTGTCTAAAATAATTGCAAGAGGACTTAATATGTAAACAAAAGCGTTAGATAGTGTTTTTGTCAGGTATTTCGTTTACATTTCGTACAAGTCATCTGTGAATGAGCAGTGACGTAAGTACAATACTTGTCCTTTAGGAAGTTGGAGGGATAGAAATGATCTTTATGAAATGCCTTTATGTAGTGCAAAGTGGAAGAAAAGAAATTGTTAGAATTGAAGCTAAATTTGCTATTGCAGGGTCCACAGTCCATTCGGAGACTTCACCTGAAACAGCATAGACTCATTTGGCTTACAAGTGCTGAGTGGATTTCCTTTTCATTTCGGAGTAAATGTATCGGTCCTTGTTTTTATTATTTAATTTCTATTCAACAGATAGGAGGAATATTCATCTAGGAAGGTACCTTTTCGAAGTAATTAGTCGCCGATAATTGTCCCTCGTATGATGCCACTAGTTGACAAGGGGAAAACCTGAGAGATATTCAACGATAGTTTGAGCTGTAGATGGAAACGACATTACAAAGTGGCCCATTGGCGTTTAAGGCTACACTAATTCAGAGTTGATTTGCGTCAAACACAATTGTGACGAAAATGAAATGAGAACAAGTATTCAAAGAGCGATTTCTTGTGAAGGCCCACTCATCCGAAAGTCTATCATTAAATCGAAAGCCATTTAACACGGTAAATTGGTAAAATAAATCAGCAATTGTATTATTATTTTCTTTTTTTTTCATGTTAAACTGAATTGAGTTGTCGGGAGAGTTGCTGAAACAAAAATGCATGAAATGATGGAATTCTCAAAAGAAAATGCACAATGCCAGTAGTTGTCTCCAGCACAAGCTGGTCGTTAAGAGTTGTCTTAGTCTGCTGTAGTTGAAGCTAAAAATAATAAAAATTACAGAATCTACATATAAACTGGATTGACTATTATTTTTTGCCTGAGATAGAGTTACCTTTAGTAGTTTGCAGTGATAGACATACATACGTTGCTATTTCGTCGAAGTATCGAAGTCGGAGCTTTTGTAGAATTGGACGCTTACCTACTCAGTAAGTGTCTATAGAGGTTACAAACTTTAATACGATGTAGGTAAGCATGGAAGTCTGTAAGGGCAGCTCAAAAATAGAGGCTTGGCAAGCACAAATGAAGCAGGACTTGCATATATTGTTCTGTAGAATCGAATATGTGGCTGATTCCTAATGCTGCCGGTTTCTCAGTTCATAGGTCAAGTTCATCACACAGATGACTTATTTATTACCCTGGTTGGTAGGGTAGTTGTATTGGCAGTGCCAAGAGATACTTACACCAAATTGAGATTCATCGTTATGAACAAGGGGTTGTGGATTCCTATGGGAGCTGTTGCATGGTACGGAAAAGTTGTCCGATGGAGAGTCGTGGGCTTCCTGTATCTCCTTTCCAGTGGCATATAGTTTGCTCTAATCAATAAATCTTAGGACTCTACCCGCAGTAGAGTGAATAGATAAGAGTTTGTGGCTTTGATGACAGAACGGGTGTTTTGTGTGAACTATGTCTTAAATGCAAAGGAATTCATCTGATCTATTGAATGCCGGTAGATTTTCTTTTGTCCCTTCGGACCAATGGTAGATGACATGAAAAAATATTCATTAACTGCTGTCCCTGCATGCTGCGCAAAAGGACTCAGTCAAAAGAGGAGTGACATATACATATATGTACGTACGTCTTAAATGACTGAACAGGTACATGCAGTACTTAATACAAATTGCACACCTCCAGCAATTACAGGTACAAAGAATTTAGTTGCGCTGCTTCATGTGTTCATTCTTAGGGTTGCAGGTAGTGTACTTACAATGGGTGGTTAGACATGGTGTTTAGGGCAGTAACATGCAGGCATTTTTATGATAACTTGGCGGCTGACCACATCTAAGAAAAACTAATTACTAATGAATTTTTACTAAACAGCTTTACACCAACTTGTTTGTTGGCAAAGGTAAAAATAATTGTGGTGGGCGTATATATGCAAAATACTCGTACGCCTCTTGTAAAGTATTCTTCAAATATTAGGCAACAGAAGTACAGAACTTCTGTGCCAAATTCATTACTTTAAGTTTAAGTTTTCCCAACATATTAACTTAGCTTACTCCTCCATGTCCTCTTTAATGTAAAATATTAATAAATGTCCAAAAACGCCTTGTATCGTATATTCATATATTCATACTCGTTTGTTTAGCGAACTATTGTTCATTCCTGTTCTCACCTTGACCCGTTTAACAACCTCTCTGGAGAACTTCCCGACTGTATCAGCTAGCCTATGAGTTGTAACCTTACTGATTCCTATATTCATTACCAAACCCGCATGGCTCAGTTAGCCAACTTAAACTGAACTACTTAGAAGTCATCGAGATCGATTGACCCCCGCTCCCTTAACACCATCCCATTCCCTTGTCACGAGGCCCTAGGAACAACGCACCAATTACTTTCTGATGCCAATTGAATAAAACAGATCCAAATACATTTTTAAAATTTTTTGTTTAAAAGAAATTATTTCGCGTGTTGAATTGAAAAAGAGGAGTTGTTAGAAATAAACACATAAATCAACACTTGTTAGTAATTAACGGATAAATGAACATTTGTTAGTAATTTGAGTTAAAGAAACAACGGAGGTTGTGTTAAAAAAAAACAATTAATCAACAAATACTCGTAAAGCTGGAGAAAGGGAAATCATTTTGGAATGTTTAGAATTTTTTCGGAGGAACATTCTTTGTCAGGGCATCAGGAAGAAACAGGAAGTGGGTAGGAATACTAAATACTTACCACTACAGAGCAAGTGGTGCAAGATCCTTGCACCAAGTCACACGTTTAGGATGCATTGGCTTCTCTATGACAACGTGTGGTTTATTTGAGTCACAAATACAAATTCTGCTTCTTAACATAGCCGACGCCTGGATGAAAATGCGCATTTTCTGAAAAGACGATTTTTTTAAAGCCAATTTCGACCCAAAATAATGCCTATTCCATGTAAATTAATAAAGTCATTGGACTTTTTCTTATTAGGATACCCTAAATCGATGGTTTACAGCAACAATCTGTTCATGGAAGAAAATATCCACCTGAAGATAGCGGTATTGAAGCAACGCCTTGCTCTCGCATCCTCACAAATTAAAGTCTTTGGAGAGAAATGGACGTCATTTAGACGACATTTTTTTGAAAACATAACATCCGCATTGTCAAATTCCATTTTGCATAAATAAAATATGAGGTGAGACGATGTAAAGTTCTCCGCTGGACTCCCTTTACTAATGTAGAAATGCTAACGTTTATAAACTGACCCGGAGCACAGGAATTCTTTGAAGTGAACGATGAAACATAGGTCCAAACTGTTGTATTTAACTTGCACAACATACGAGGTGTGAATTTATTATGATCCTTACTCATTTCTGATTGGGAAATACAAAAACATTGTGATATATTTATTCTTCTCTTTCATTGTGTCGAATTTAAGGTTCAGCTCAACAGAGGGTCCCAATAAGTATTTTGCTTGAAGTGTGCATCGGTGTACAATTTTTGATGATATCTTGGCCTGAGATGTACAGATCGTTCCTAATCTCTGCTAGTTACAACATGACATGTACCTATAATTGGAATGTCTAAACAATGAATAAAACGACACCAGGATTCTCTGAAGAAATGATTTTTATTTTTCGTTTTATGAGTGGTTGGTTAGTTAACAAAACAAAACAAAACTAAATAATTGCAAACACAAAATAAAAATTATTACAATGCATTCATCACAAAGTAAAATTTATGGAAAAAAAAGAGAAAAAAATCAACAAACATCTAACCAGGCGGCCTTTTGTAAGCTGTTAGTAGTTAAGCACGAAACGAGACAATTACAAACAAAAACAGAAATAATAATTAAATCGAAATAAATTATTGAAGAAATGGTTGCCTTCTCCATTTTTTAGTAGTCCAACACTTAGTGGTTAGTTAATTAACAAACTGAAAGGCAATAGTTACAAAACAAAAATTATCACATGGTGTCACTGGTGAAAGTACTTTTAAAAACAATTGAACAAAAAAGTACACACAAGCGTGTGTGTAGGAGGTAGAAAATGTTGCACAAACTATTTTGGTGGGTGCTCAGCAGCATCTTCATCTTCAGTATCTTCATAGTCTGCAAACTCCCAATTTTGGCAAAAGTGTTTACACTGCCCTTCCTTGTATCTATCTGCTGATTTGCGTTTTTCTGTAAAAATAATAAAAAAAATATGCAACAAATTTAGAAAACTGTGCAGATTAATTGGAAGTTCGCAAACATACCAATTATGCAATCTATTAAATGTTCCTCCATGTCCGTCATTTGTTTAAGCAGAGCAGCGTCTTCCTCCATTTTCTTCTTCAAATAAGTCCACAATGTAAAATAGAAATATTCCGATTTGTGCAGTGGAAGCTCTTCATTTTATAGAAAACAATTTTCTTTAATGTCAAATAATAAAAATTTATTCCTTGGTGTGTATTCGTACCTTTTTGTTTGCTCATTTTTCAGCGTTTTTACTGAATTCACAATATTTTATTAAATAAACTGCAATGAAATGTTGGAAGACACAACTTAGTTCTTTGCGGGTCGAAGTTTAAATGGGACACGTAACAATTTGCAACCACCAAATTGTTGATCGTCGCTTCTAGCCCCGTCCTTGTCTTACTTGGTGTGGTGAATAGGGAACACACACTTTCATATACATTTGCAAGGGGAAGAAAGGTTTGATAATTTATGTGGCAAAGGATGCATACAAAATATGGCGCCGATTCTAACGGCAATTTGAATGAAATTGTCAGACACGTCATCAAAGGGGAATAAATGAATGCAATGGTAGGGTGTTTAATGGTAAATTAATGTTCCATTCCACATGTGCCATTATGCGAAGTTGTTCGTGTCGTTCAGCTCATACGAAAATACTTGCGAACAAGAAGTGTGTGCAAATCGGTGATTCCCATTTTGTAACCCTTAGCACAGTGAAACTCCCTGCTGTTGAGTAAAACTTAGTGCTAATTTTTCTTCGAGTAACACTGCGTCTCCACGAGAAACACAATCGCAGTCGTCATCCCTTTCCGCTTAAGGTGTACGAGTAGTGTCCCTTTTGTGCAAAACGTCATAAAATTTTTTCAAAAAGATGTAGAAGCACGTGAAAGGAGCCAAATATTATCAAACCACACAAAAAAAGAAGCCAAGAAGCAGTTTATTTTTAAACAAAATACATCACAGGAACAATACTGCAGACACTTGATAGTAATGAGAGGTAAACGAGACATTTTAATTAAATCCAACATCAACAAACATATGTTTATGGTGCACGAAAAAATGGCATTCAGATAGAAAATGCAAAACCGGTGTTGGTAGATACGAGGATTTGAAATGCGACGAATGTTGTGGCAGACATGCAATCTCAAGTATCTACCTACATTAGAGAATGAAAATTAATCTGGCAATTTGGGAAAGGGTGGAATCTGTGTGCGCACATATGCAAAGGATAAAGTTGTTCAAGTGGTTTTTTAAAGATAGCGCATGATGCATAATAACCAGTGCAGGTAGAGACGACGAAAGTCACGTACAAAAATAGTGTTTTTTTAAGATGTGCCGACTTTGTTTTAATAAAACATAAAGAAATTATCTCCAATTTATTTAAAAGACTAGGTATTTCCTGGAATTTAATTTTTAAATAAAAATAGTTTCAGTCATATGTCGACCACAGCTGCCTCATACAAGGTGGCGTAAAATTATTATAAATTTTATAAATTTTGTTTTTGAATTACTTTTTTGCTAAATAAAAAAAATTATTTTGAGTGATGGAAATCTTTATTTGGACCTTTAAAATTGTTTCTGTTAAGTGGCTGCCAGTGTTGATACACATTTGTGCAACGCATTTTCTATGACTTTCCGCAAGATTTCCGGTGATGACTGTTCGCATTCCTGTCGAATATTCTCCTTAAGGACTGCAATTGTCTGAGGCTTGTTGACATAAGTCTGCGTCTTCAAGCAGCCCCAAAGAAAGAAATCGGGCGATCTTGCTGGTCATGCCAAATCGCCAAAACGGGAGATTACGCGACCAGGAAACGCTTTCTTCACAATATCCAATGTGGCTTGTGCTGTGTGTGCAGTTACACAGTCTTGTTAAAACCACATGTTCACCAAGCCCCGCTCATCCAATTCCGGCAGTAAGAAGTCGTTTATCATAGCCCTGTAGCGTTCGCCAGGAACAGTGACCGTATTGCCGATGGCGACCTCAATAAAATACGGCCCAATCACTCCTCCTGCGTGAACGCCGCACCACACAGTGGCTTTGAGTGGATGTAATGGCTCTTCGTGCATCACACGCCGATTTTCAGTGCCCCAGGAGGATGGCTTGACAGTAATTCACACGCGCTCCGTTACTTGACGTAGGACGCCATTTACAAAAATTATAACATCTTCCGATAGGATGATTAATTTTGCGCCACCTTTTACTAGAGATCAAACATTCGAGGGATTGGAGGCATACATATAGGAATATCCCGTATTGCCTACTCAAACAATGTTTTGCCTCAAAACGTCAATCGTCGCTGATTTATCGGCATACACAAGTGACTAGACGTAATCTTACATCAGTTAGTGGTCAAATGATGGTTCATTTCTTGAAATGATTCAATAAAACGATGTTTTCGTTGGTACGAGTAGTAGAACACCATCTTGTTGTTCTTCTAGATTGATGCTGCAGTGTGTGACAAAACTAAAGCAACTTTTAACAATCTACCTCCTACCATTGCTTAATAAAAGAAATATGATGAAAAGTCATTTCTGTACACAACTTTTCGTCTTTATAATACTTTAAATATTATTTATTAAAAAAAATATCAAATTTCTATTGGTTTTAAAATGTTTTACATATCAAAAATAATAAATAAACCAATGCATACGTAAAATGCGACATTGACAAAACTAAAGCAACTCCCACTGAACCTGAGCATCTGGTCAAACAAATCAAAAGTACATAAACATTTGGGTACTGTTAGGTCATATTCCGTTAAACAATACTTGCTGTTGTCTGTTTACATCTATTATTCATTGTATTCATTACCCATTGTTAAGTGTTAGGAAAAAGAAGTAAATTTTATATTTGGAGATTTTTTTTAAGGATAATGGCCAGAAACAAATTTGGAAGTGAACTTAAAAATAAGATTGTTGAAGATTTCCTTAGTGGAATGAAACAAAAAGATATTTGTGCTAAGTATTCCATGGAAAAATCAGTTGTTTGTCGTTTAATTAAGCGATTTCAACAGAGAAGGACAGTACAAACAATTCATCTTGGCGGTAGACCCCGGAAAACAACTGCAAGGCAGGATCAACGCATAGTACGGGAGTTCAAAAAAGATCCTTGAACATCTTCACGGAAAGTTGTCAATGACTTGAGACTCCGCAAAGAAACCATTTGTGTAAAAAAAAAAAAACAGGATAGCGCGCATAAAGTTTGCAAAAGAACACATTAACTGGACGATACAGAAATGGAGAACAGTGCTATGGTCAGATGCCAAATATAACATCAGGGATCAGATGGAATTGCGCACGTTAGACGACCAAAAGGCAAACGCTTAGACCCAAAATATTGCAATGGCACAGTTAAACACGCTGGGGGCAATGTCATGGTGTGGGGTGGTTTCTCCGGCCAGGGAATGGGGCCTATCGACCAAATTACGCACATTTTAAACGCCCAAGGGTACAAAAATATAATGGAGGACATTATGTACCCATACGCGGATGACAACATGCCCTTGCGCTGGATATTCCAACATGACAATGACCCCAAACACAAGTCTAAGCTCGTGGCTGAATGGTTAACTGTCGCCGGAGTGCGTGTTCTGGAATGGCCAGCGCAATCACCTGATCTCAATCCCATAGAAAATCTATGGGAAATTGTAGATTGCAAAATTCGGCCTCAAGATTACTCTTCCAAGGCCTCTCTCTTTGCAGCTATAAAAGAAGAATGGGGGAAAATCCCCATGGGTACAATAAACAATTTAATTGAATCCATGCCCCGTCGATGTTATGCAGTCCTTCAAAATAACGGATATCCAACGAAATATAAATGAAAAGTCAATAATTAAGATTAGTTGTTAAGTTGCTTTATTTTTGTCAACGCCTTACGAAAAGATGATTTTGTTCTCCGTTGAATTTCTTGCTATATGTTACTTTAAAATAAATAAAAAATAATGTTTTTGAAGAAAGTATATTTGAAGTATCTTTATGTTTTAAAGTTTTAGCTTACATCGTTTTACAAATCCTTTTGTAGACAAAGTCCTTTACTACGTCAAAATTATGCCTGTCATGGGTGACGTTTTGTCCGAGACGTCGGCGTTCAGTGTCCTTTTTGCTTGAGAGCATATACTTAGTCTTGCCTGCACTGACCGCTAAACCCATTTTCGCCTCTTCCGTCTCAATACTTGCAAAGGCGCCACTGACATCACGCTGCTTTATTTTATTTTATTTATTTATTATGATTGTGTACTTCTAACACAGTAAGAATACACTTTTAAGTCTGTGAGGGATAAACAATTGGTATTGATTAATTAGAATTAAATTTAAGTAATTAAGATAAAGATACATTTGATAAAATTGAATTGAATAGACTGAAGAGTAGTAGTATTTACATTTTATAATTTCTGTATATACAGTCCGTTTGATAAGATCGTACACTACAAAAATTAAAGAAGAACATATAATAATGAAAAAAAATCAATTGTACTGGTTTATTTTGTTTATTTACTTGAATGCTTTTCAATTAATATGTTGTCCACTCTCTTCCATTATCAATAATTGCTTGGAGTCTTCGAGGCATGCTTTCTACTAATCTTATAGCATAATCTTGAGACAAAGATCTCCATAAAACTCGTATTTTTCGTGATAATTGTTTGACCGTCGAGATCTTCTTTCCTTGGAGCTTTAGCTTCATAAATGCCCAAACATTTTCAATAGGATTTGCATCCGGCGACTGTGATGGCCAATCTAAAACATCGACGTCATTTTCTTGTTTCCACGCACTGCACAAACGACTGCGATGTTTCGGGTCATTATCTTCTTGCAGTAACCAATTCTCATTCTCATTCCTTATAAAGCCTTCTTATAAATTGTGACCATGTTGGGTGCGTTTAAGTTATTTGTAAACATGAACAAATTGCCAAATCCTTGTTTTGAGAAGCATCCCCAACGTGCACCTTTGCCGGGTGTTTGACGGTCCGCTGGATTAATTTATTGGATTGTGTACACCAGGTATGACTGTTAGGAGACCATGCCCAAAAATAAGCTTCATCCGAAAAAATAGCGTTGTTCCAACCTCTGTCCAAATTCTCCTTGGCCCAACTGAGTCATTTTTCTACGTGTTTTTTTTGACAGTAGTGGTTTCTTTATTGTGCTTCGAAATTGTACATTATTCGCTAGTAAACGTCTTCGTATTGTATCACAACACACATTTAGACCTCTTTTACGTAAAATGCCTGGTCCTCCACGTAACGATAGAAGAGGATTTTTTTCAAACACGCGTAGAATCATTTTGTCCTGTTTTTTTTGTTGTTTTTGGCGTAGACCCAGGATCCGGCAAATCATTCACATTTTTAACTTGGGAATAACGGTGCACCCACTTGCTAACAAATGCTTTTGACTTTTTCATGTATTTAGCAGATGCTCCGTATGACATTTTCGGTTCTTTTGGATGCATGCACAAGAATATTACTTCATAACTTGATGCAAACGCGACACTCATTTTGTCTCTGACAAAAATTGAACACTCTTCAAATTTTTTTATTCAGAGCATCTTAGCAGAAGTATTTTTTTTATCTGCTAATGCAAATGCCACTTCCAAACCGGTTTTCATAAACGAGTTTTGCCGTATACGATCTTATCAAACGGACTGTATATTATTTATTTAAGATTTTTACTTAAACATATGAAGTTTGTAAGTTGTATTTGCTTGAAAAGGAGAGGGGTAATTTAAAAATCTAGTTGCTTTGATTTGAAAAGAAAAGCTTTAACTCGCCGTTAAATCGACGTGCATCATTCAGTTCTCTCAGATTACGCGGAAGTGAATTCCAAAGGCGAATAGCAGCAACGAAAAATTGTCTTTCGGATGTTAGGCAAGAGAAATGAGGGAGAATCAAACAGGCAGATCTGTTAGAAGCCGAAAACTGGATTTTATTACTATGAAGGTATGTCGGTTGCGTTGTTTTTATAATGCTAAACTGAATACTAAGAGTACGAAACTTGACGTAGTTCAGAAACGACATCCCCAACAAGTTTTTGCCAAGTGCGAGATGTGGTCGAACCTTCTGAGACTGTAGATATAACGGAGAGTGCTGTTGAACGCTACCTGAAGCTTCTTTTTGCTCTCAGCATCACAGTCATAGAATATTTCACATCCATAAATTAACGCAGGAATAACCAGAGATTTACCAAGAACTAACCTTTTCCTCAGCGGTGTGAACTTTTGACCAGTCCACAAAGTTCGAAGCTCTCCATATGCCTTACCTACAATCGCATTTATATGGTTGCCAAGATTTTTTGAATATCCTTTTTCACTAAAGGAAGAAATTCTAGCAGAGCACCCTCCTGTTTTCTTTCTCTGAGATACGACGAAAGTAACTTTATAGGACAGAGGGACATATTAAAATAATGACGTAATATATCCATAAGAGTGGGGTGGTCGACCATATCGAAAGCTTTGAAGAAGTCTAGAAGGATTTACAGACAAAAAACTTTCGACTACATCTGTGCTTTCTATTCTTGTAAAAAAAAAAAAAAAAAAAACGGTGTATGTGTTGAGACAGCGGGGCCACGATAAGTCCTATTTTGATCTACTGCTGAGGCTATAGGATGAATCGATAAGAACATACGATTTAGTTCATTGTTATCAATATCACTGGGGCAGCTTAATTTTTGTTTACCAATCCCTAGCTCACGAAGGTTACTCCATAATTTGCGGCCATCTTACTTGGTATTCAGGCGATTTGAATAAAACTGTGACTTGGCAGCTCTTATTTCACGAACAACACTATTTCTTAAGTGTTTGTAGACTTGGTGGAGCTCGTCTATCCGAAAGCGTTTCCATCGGCGGTAAGCCTGCATTCTTCCAATTAAGTCAATATCGTCGGTATGTGGATTTTTGGTACTCAGGAAGGTGAAATAGAAATGATTCAACGCCAGTTCTCATACCTACATGCAAGAGGGTGACTGACTGCGGTATATTGTATTCCGGTCCCTTTCATCTAAGTCCCATAAAGGGTCTGGCCTTGCAGGGTGAGGTATACAATAATTTTGTTCGTTCATTCTGACTTTTTACATTTACAGTTACACGGACGAGCAATAATCCAGTCTCGTCATTAAATGTTGGATGCCACCCATGGAGCGAAATAACCACTGAGCACCAATATCTTTCTTCTCTCTGACCATTTTTCAAAAACTTAACACATGCCGAAGCATGATAATATTATATAAGAAAAAGAGGTTAAAAAAAAATGAGTTGATACAGTGTCATTCATAATTTTCAATAGATATGATCGTGTTTTCTTGTGTTTTCTTTAAATTTGTAACATCTGTTGCAAAATATTAGAATCCACTGCGAAATTCAGCTACTAAGTTCCAAGCTAGACTAATACGAGCAGAGAGTATCAAATCATCGTTTTATAATTTGTTTTAGAATATCTGAGTGAAAGAGCGCGAAATTTGCTTGCAAATGCAGGTGACGTTTCTATATTTTACATATGTCATAATTGGATATTTACTTTTAATTTTTAATGATAACTTAGAATTGTTTTAGTAATGATACATATGTACTTACCTCATATTATTATTAGAAAAGATAAAAGAGAATAAAATAGGCAAAGTACTATAAAAAAACAAAAAACACTGTGGCGCTGGCAGCCCGGGATGGGCCATGGCCTAGCTTCTTGACACTCATTTGTATTGCTCATGTTGTTATTTTTGTTACATCTGAGCGGGGCCTACGGTTTATCGCCGAGTCCGAACGGCACTCCTTAGCAGCTTTTTCGTAGGCAATTTTACTTTCGGGAGTTTGCCATTGCCCGCCGAAAGGGTGATGGCGATTTGAAAAATTGTTGGTGACCCAGCTAGGAATCGAACCCAGGCTCTCTGCATGATAGTCCAATGAGCTAACTATCGCGCCATCGCCCAAGTACTATAGAATAGGAAATATTATGTGAACAGTTGTGCTACGAAAGTGTATTTATATACGTTAAAGGTAAAATTATCCTTTTTGTTGCAAACATTTCTACTATGTATTTTACAAAATTTGCGATGCCGAAAGAAAGATTTCGTCGTCTTAAATATATCGACGCAGTGGCTCGAGTAGTACAATATTATACAATACAAATACATTCACATATTCGAAGACGATAACAGTGAAGAGTTTATTTGAGAAGGCTCCAACTCACTGAAAGCAAAGAATAAGGTGGAAGTGCCAGCCGAGATGGATAGCGTTCCCTTTTCTTTAATTTGAAAAGATTTTGTATTTTTATTTAATTTTTTTATTAATTTTCCCAAGAAATATGTACAATTAGAAGTCCTTTACCCGAGTTTCGAACTTGTCTAGACTTTCTCCAGATGAGTCCTGAAACTAAAGGTTGCTCACTTCTCCCACTTTCTCCTCCTTCCTCACCAATCCCAAAATCCTGGACCGGATCAATGTGTCATACGACCCGTGCCGATGACCAACCTGACTGAGGTCCCAGCATTTAAATAGCTCAGTCGTTAACGGAGTATCAAGATACCTGGCGACCTCCGGACTAGCTAGCCTTATCTTTATACAGCGGATCTCTATACAGATGGACCTTCTTTCTCCGATACTCGTGGGACCATTATGGAAAACCTAAAAGAAAAAACAAAACTCGAGGCCCGTACTCCTTTATTACCGGGCGATAATACGGTAACTGGCCCGACTACCAACAGGGCTCCTGCAATGCCGAACAAAAGAACATCTGTGGCGGGCCATGTTAATCTTTTACAAGGCAATAGTAACGACCCCATGTCGCGCCTTACCTGAAACGCCGAAATTGGGTATGCTGTATGCATTATCAAAACCTGCGGATTTATTCTGAAGGAGAGGTCTGGCCAGGTACTAGGCTTGAGGTCGTGGCAAAGGAGGATATCCCTAGTAGACCTAGAACCCTCAACTGGATCCCAGCTGAACTCTCCTCCCCAGAAGACATTCTGGAGATCATTAGGTTCAGTTATTCGATCCTTGCGACTCATGACTGGAAGGTCGCGAAACTTGAAGAATTTTTGATCAATAAGGAATCCCTTAACCATCTAGCGCAGACCAAAGGCATGATTCGGTTTGGTTTCGACTCTATTTACCTAAGGGTCTATAAGAAGGACGTGCTGGATGCTGATAAGCAAGCTGCTCCTCCTTTATCAGAAGCCATAATTTCAGCCTCGGACATCGATGCGACGATATCCTTTCCTAAGTTGGATAGCGACGACTCCAACCAGTCGGGGTTGACTAAAAAGACGTCGGCATCCATCTCTTGTTTTACGTCGGAAATGGATCCTTTACGATCAGACTTGGTGGATGAGCTTTTGAGCTCACCATTAGAATCGGAGGACTCTTGCAGCACCGTGGTAGGGGTTTCTTTGGAGGATTGCAGCAATGACGCTACGATTTCTCCAGATTAACCTCCACCACTCAAAAAAGGCCTCGGCCGTACTCATTCTGCTTCTATCCGAAGGCGCAGATGACATCATCCTAATCCAATAACCATGGATTGCTGAAGGCGTGGTTCGTGGATTAAGGACACTTCTATACGTTCCACTATATACTAAAGGCAAAGGTAAGATCAGAACTTATATAAGTGAAATATAGTCTAAATGCATTTCTACTTCCTAACCTAGGTGATCCCGACTTAACCGTTGCCAAGCTGGAAACGGCCAAAGATACCTTCTGGATAGCTTTGGCGTATCTGGGTCACGATTAAATGGGCCCTCTCTCTAGTTATAACCTGGAAAGGGTGGTAAAGGAAGCAGGAATACACGAAACTGACCTCATCATAGGATGCGATGCCAACGCACGTCACACAATTTGGATATGTACGTATTGTAATGTTGCATGTACCTTGATAACTATTGATAATACTGGTGCTTGAACCAGAATACCAATGCACGTTAAACAAGAGAGTGCTAGCCAACGATGAGATAAGTTTGATCGTGTCACGAGAACAAAATTACAACTTATGTAATGTAATGTTTCTCTTAAATACTCGTACTAATTACAATATTTAATTTTGCCTTGTAAGCATACCGCACGGGCAATGGAAAATCGATACATCGAATGTTCGAGCGGATGTCTACCAGGCATGTGCAGTGCTTACTCAACAAATAGTCATCCGCTCGTGCGGATGTTTACAGCGAGCGTAAGTAAGTTTAAAACAATGAAACAGAAAAATATAAAAATAAATTATTTTTCCCGCTTGCATTTTGTATGACGCGAGCAGTGCAAAGGGCAATGACTTGCTGCCGCCTAAACAGAATACTACAGTACTAGTACTAACTTCATTGTTTGTAACACCGTTATGGCTCATACATCCACATTGGGGTTGCTTAAATGCACATGCAGGTAGCTCTTCAACAAAGCGAAAACCTTAAGAAAAGCGTCAGATTGGGAATCATACAAGGAATCCTTCAAACATATAAAGAAGAATTGAGGACGATAAAGCGTGAATCCTGGAAGCCCTTTTGTAATAAAATCACTGAAGCCTCTGAGGCATCACGACTAAGAAAAATCCTCTCAACAAGTCCTTCGATATCTAGCTGCTTGAATAAAGCGACGGTTCACGGACGACCTCAAGCGACGAATCACTCAACTTGCTTCTGCATACTCATTTTCCGGGTAGCTCCCCTTTCACGGCTAACAACAATCATAATAGAACTATTGCAGCCGCCACAAAACTTACTGGCCTTATTACTAGAGATAAACTGCTCTGTGCATTGCATAGCTTCAAACCATACAAGTCTACTTGGCCGGACGGTATAATTCCAGCCGAGCTACAAAGATCGTCGGATATAATCTTGCCATCGCTTGAAAATATCATGAGGTACTGCGTAGAACTATCCCACATACCTCTGCCATGGAGAGAAGTAAATGTAGTTTCATTCCCAAAAGCGGAAAATGTTCTTATGTTGTCCCCAAGGACCTAAGACCTCATATCATATCATATTTCCTTCTGAAAACCCTGAAACCACTGATTGATATCCATATACGATCTAGCCTTAATCCTAGACTCCTATCCACGGCACAACATGCCTACTGTAAAGAAAAGTCGGTGGAGACGGTTGTACATTCACCAACAAGCCACACTGAACTACGTTATAGAGAATATACAATGGTAACTTTCGTAGACATGGAAGGCGCCTTTAACAACGTCAACATACCCGTAATCAAAACGACGGAATTAACCCCCATAAAACCGATCTTGTCCTATTCCCTACGAAATACAAAATTCCGATTATAGACCCTCCCTCAATCAACGGTACTAGCTTGGTCTTCTCTGATACAGCGAAATATCTAATTTTCAACAGGAAACTAAGCTGGAAACCTAACATTGGAAAACGACTTAAGAAAGCCTTATTAGCTTTATTCGCTTGCATCGGGAACAGATTGGGTTTCTAACCTTGCTATATATCTCGGTTTTAAGACCGATGCTCACCTACGGGGTGGTTGTTTGGTGGATGGCCTTGGACAAAGCAGTAAACTGCATAAAGCAAAGTAAAGTCCAAGGAACAACATGTCTGGGCGTAAGAGGAGCACTAAGCACTACTCTCTCCACTACTCTGGCCGTTCTGTTTCACCTGACACTCCTCGACATTTATAGCAGACAAGTAGCCGCCAACGCAGCTATTCGCCTTAAAGCGACTTCACAGTGCACAAATAAATATGTTGGAAACGCAAATATTCTTAACACATTAGGAATCCTACCAGAAAACATCGACTATACCATAACCAAACAATGGTTTGACAAGAGCTTTTCTATCTTGCGCTGTCATTTGGACAATAGCTTTTAGAAGATAGGTTGCGATCAACTGATTGTGAATATATACCTATACATGCATACATTTTCATAAACTTCGGTTTGCAAGTTGGAACGTCGGATCGATGACCTCAAAAAGTTTAGAACTGGAAGCGATTATGCGTCGCAGAACTCTACAAATCCTGTGCGTACAGGAAAAGAAGTGGTGTAATACAGGAAATAAAGCGCGTTTTCTAGATTTAAAAACTAAGGCATTTAAGATGTTCTACCATGGAACGGTCAATGGACGAAACGGTGTTAGAATCGTTGTTGCAGCGGATCTTCTAAACAACATCGTTGGTATCTTGAAAATAAGCGACCGCTTGATGAGTGTTAAACTCGTCATACACAATGAAACGTGGAACATTGTTAGCGCGTACGCTCCACAAAATGGATGCGACCAATCGGAAAAAGATGCATTTTGGTCAGAGTTCGGTAATTTGCTTAAAAATATACCAATCGATGAGATGCTCTTCGTAGTCGGAGATTTAAATGGCCACGTCGGAGAAACAAATGTTGATTATGAGGACTGCCACGGCGGTAAAGGCTTTGGAACCAGAAATTCAGCTGGCGAAGACATCCTTGTAGCGTGTAGGGCTTACGGCTTAACCGTCCTAAATACAATGTTTATTAAACATCAACGACATCTTATCACCTATAGCAGCGGAGGCCACGAAACGCAAATAGATTATCACCTCTGCAAAATGTCGATGAGAAACCGTGTTAAGGACTGTAAAGTAAAACTTGGAGAATCGCTAGTAAGCCAACACCGTCTGCTCATTACAGAATTTTTCACGGCGTAACCACCGAAAACACGGGCATCGTTTGGAAAGCCAAAAATCCGGTGGTATAATCTATCGAAGGAGCGAAGCGCAAGATTTATCGCACTGGCTAAAGAAGTTCTTCAAAATATAAATGGTATAGCAGACTCACTTAGCCCGCAAGAAATGAGGAACAGCATGCACGAGGAATGCATAACACTCGCAAAGTCCCATCTGGGGACTATATCGAAATACCATTACGTCGGCAAAGAAACATGGCGGTGGAATGACGAAACCAAACGAGCTGTGGCCGACAAGAAGAGTGCATTCCAAGCGTGGACAAAATGCGATCGGAGCGACGATAACGAAAAAGCTCGACTGGCTCTTGAATACGAGAGTCTTAAAAAGATCGCAAAGAAAGTCCTGGCTCGAACTCGAGCGGCAGAAGCGGAAAACCTGTACCAGGAGTTGGAACAAATATCCTCACGATCGGCGGATAGAAGACAAGCTATCCAAGAAGTTCAAACGTCGTACAGTACTAAAATGCCAAATATTTTTAAGCTCGCTGCACAGAGGAGAAAAAATTCAATGGAAATAACCTCGCCGAAATACATCAAAAACGCAGACGGTCGCCTATTAACAAATGAAAAGGAAATTTGTGACCGGTGGCTTGAATACTACAAGGAGTTGCTTAACAAACAGTTTCCACGTGATATCGTGCCGACAGCTGGTCTATTCGAGGAGGAAGTTTCGGACTTTTCAATCGAAGAAATAAGTATAGCAATTGGAAAAATGAAGCGGGGGAAAGCGGCGGGACCAGATAGCATTCCATCAGAGTTTTGGTCGAAGATGGAGGGGATCGGCAGCGTTTGGCTATCGAAACTTTTAAATAAATTAAAATGTGGACAACCTATGCCGAATCAATGGAGAAGTAGCTTCTTGGTTCCATTATACAAAGGAAAAGGCGATACTCGAGAATGCAACAACTACCGTTGAATCAAGCTTATGTTACACACAATGAAAATCGTCGAAAGAGTCTTAAACGAACGTCTTCGGCAAATAATAAAGCTCGATAATAGCCAGTGTGGATTTGTTGAAGGAAGATCGACGGTGGACGCTATCCAAAGCCTACGAATAATAATGGAAAAGAACCGAGATTCGTCTAAGGATTTACACATGGTATTTATCGACCTCGAGAAAGCATTCGATCGAGTGCCTAGGGATCTCATATGGGCCGCGCTGAGGTCTCAAAATGTACCGGAAACGTATGTTAGAATAATACAAGACATGTACGGAAACGTGAAAACTGCGGTTAAAAGCTCTGCTGGACTAACGAGAGAATTTCCAGTTAATGTCGGAGTGCATCAAGGAAGCATACTTAGCCCTTTCCTCTTTAACGTAGTACTCGACTATCTTTCAAAAGACTGCATGCGCGAACCAAATGTAACGCCAATTCTCTTCGCTGACAACGCAGTTATACTTAGCGATAACGTCGAAGATTTACAGAACGCCTTAGATTCATGAAGAAATGCGCTAGAGAGAAACGGGTTTAAAATAAGTCGTTCAAAGACGGAGCATTTGACGTGCCCATTTGCACATCCGTTGCGACCTGTTCCGGATATAATGTTAGACGGAATAGTTCTTCCGAAAAGCACTATATTTAAGCACTTAGGATCAGTCGTTAACATGGAAGCGAAATGTGACGACGACGTAAACCACAGAGTGAGTGTGGGATGGATGAAATGGCGGGAAAATTCGGGAATCTTTTGCGACCGAAAATTTCCACTTAAATTAAAGGGGAAACTCTACACCACGGTTGTTAGACCAACTCTTATATACGGTTCACAGTGCTGGACAATGTACGAAGCGTTTAAAAACAAAATGACGGCAGCGGAAATGAAAATGTTAAGGATGTCTAGTGGAGTCACTAAACGCGATTGCATTAGATCTACGCGTATAAGAGGAAGTCTACATATAAAGAATTCGGTAACCGAACAGCTTGAGGCGAATAGAATAAGCTGGTATTGCCACGTTCAAAGAAGATCTGCGGAAAATCCGGTTAAAAAGGCACTATCAACTACGGTCACTCCAACTGTAAGAAAACGAGGTCGGAAAAAGAATTCCTGGATTTCTCAGATGGCAAATGCGCAACAACGTCTGGGGTTAACCACTGAAGCGATCCAGGACCGATCATTATGTAGACGCGTTCTGCGGTCTGCGACATTAGCCAACCCCATAAGCGGAGCAGCAGCGATGCAGTAAAAATGAGAAACTCGTTACGCATAAGTTCGTATAACGAGGAAAGGGTTAATAAAAGGATAAGAAGAAGAAGACATGCATACATGGAAATTGCAATTTTATAAGAGCGGTTAATATGTTGGTCATAGCTAAACTGTCAACCAACAGGGCAAGCAATAATCAATTCTTGATGTTATGACATAAATCAAAGAGACTGAAAGTGTTGCGAATATAACATAACCTCTGCCAAGCATCAATCTGCTTGGACTTTCAATAGGAATGATCATCGCAAAATCTCTTACCCAACTCTTCGGCGCGACTTCCACTTATACATTATATCCTGTTTCTCTCACTTTGCTGGGGTAAGAACATCTGCGATTATTACATCGTGCTTAGATATTTGTTCGTTTTCGCCTTGTTACGGATTGTTTCAACAACAGGTATACCCATGTGTATATGTGTCTATACACTTCCAACTTTTTATGACTATTCACAACAAGAGGAATAAGTACCGTAGAAACAAAACAACTTCGGCTATCCAAATATCATATATAGTCAGTCATAAGATAAGATTACAATGCTGCAGTAATTACTATACATGTAGAAACAAAGTCAAACTTCGACATATATTTTCATAGTTTGATGCCTCAAATAGTTCGAGTTCGTAGTTTTCGCGTTTGTTTTTTTTTTTAAGAAAGAAAATGGTAAATTGTGAGAAGCAGCCACATCTTCCTCCAGAAATTAACGCATGCAAAGAGGATCGGTTAAACATCGGTGTCACTTTCGCCCATAAAACGGCAATATCCATGGTTGTCAGTCAACGATTATGTATACCTGAAAAAGTATAATAAACAAGAGAAAACAAAACGATAATATACCACAATCGCAGGTAATTATCTAAAGTAAACACACCTGAGCTTTTTTACAACGAGTTAGCACATTCAAAGCAAAACAAAAATCTTTAATAAGAAATATAATGATAATCGAAAAATGACGTTTTAAATTGTATGCAATACTTCTTAACAGCTGTTCCTCATTATTTGTACTGATTCACCTTGAATCAGTTATTATTTCTCCCAGATATAACCTCTCTATCTCTCGAACGCATTTTTCCATGCAGACAGAAGGATGATTCCGTAGTGAAATTATAGCCTAGACATTAAAATCAAAATTACAATACTCCATTTGTCATACGAGTATTAAGGATTGTAACAAATCCTCTTAATTCTTTTATGAAAATTTTTATTTTCGAACAAGCTCCCAAAATGTCAAACGCCAACGTTTTGTGTACCATTCAATTTATTTTTGATTTAGATATAAATGTGTATCCATGAAAGAGAGCAGTTTTTTCATTGAATCTATAACAAAAGGCTTTTACTGATAAATAAGTGTGTCCATGCGGAGGAATTTTGAAGTTCACTGCGAACACAGCCAGAAATTTAATTATTCAATTTCCATTGGAAGCGGATGTCACTTAGCTGCGGTAAGAAGTCAAATGAAAGTGTCATTTAAAAAATATTTTGAAAAACTAAAAACAAATACTAAAGTGTCGATTGGCGAGCGTAAATTAGAATTTCTAGCACAAATTAAACATCAAATTAAGCGGGGACCATATTATGCGTTTTAAAGAGAATCCTAGATGAAATTCGCAGCGATGTCATATGTTTTCCAAAGAGGTATTTGATGCTTAAGGAGTTCATGTTTTCAAATTGTATTTTGATTTCTATTGTATTTGCAGGTACCTTGGTGTATCTTAGCGTGTGCTCATACCATGTATGCAAGTACGTAGTGAATGTGGCCAGCAGGACATGTATTTTTCAGCTGTCCCGATAAAACCCTAGTGGGAGGACAAAGTCATATACAATAAATTATTAAAACTCGTCCACTGCAACTGAGAATGCAAAATATTGTTGTGGTTGGTATTCAACATTAATGAATGCGCAGACCCAACGATCGGACCACATGCAGACCGTGCGCCTATTCTTCAATCAGTTGGATCTGTGATAATGGACATGAGCTAATGGGGGAGTAACTGGTTTATATTTGTTTACATAAATTTGATCAATCTTAATTACATTCTAGATTTTAGAAGTCAACCAAGCCCAACATGACTGCCGGCTTAGAAATTCGAAGAGAAGATTCGATTGGAAATGTAAAATCTGCCAAACCTAAAACTAATGCTCATTTAGGGCGTTCTATACTGTGGCGATCGAAGAGGCCCACATGATTTTGTGAGCGAGAGTCGCCTTCCTCGGCAACAGTAAGCTGAGCCAAATTATACCTTAAAAACGAGATTTTATGTGATTTAAACTCTAAAGTACCCCTAGGAAATAAATGTGCAACAGAACGATGCTAATGTAGCCTTTAGAATGTCTGACACCTGAGATTCATTAACGGACGCGCCGATTGCAGTGGAATGCAATGTACCAATACTGATTTTGGCGATTTTAATATACGAAAGCAAGTATCCCTAGGTGTCGAATATGTTGAGTTAAATGATTAATTTCGATTTGAGCATATTCAATTGGAAAAGCATCATCCACCTATCATCTACCTATGCGTCCACAGTGAATTGCAAGGTGTCAATTCCTTAATTGCAGATTAATTATAAAAGAATGTCGGTGCATATTAACAATTCAGTAGTCCTTTCGCTGTGGGTTTGTTTGTGTTCTGTAATGATTCGATTTCGTCTCCTAATGTCCGTGTAGTGTTGTAAACATTATGTAGGTTACCTGGTACTTTGTTACAGATGTTGATGATTAGACTTGTGCTGCTGTTTGTGTTTTTGTTAGCTTTTATGGTTAAGAGGGTGTTAGAGCATATAACATTAGGACGGCGATGAAGCCCGCGTTGTTCTAGTTGTCGATAACTGTCGATTACCTCCGTCCTTCGTTTCCTTCGTTTTTCGTTGTCCAGGTTTGATTTGATGCACTTTGGGGTTTGTATTTAATTTTTTTTTCACTTTTGCAACAATTGTTGTCTTTAATTAAGAATGCTTGTGGTTGTTGCTTAGGTTGGTTTTCTTTTTGTTTATACAAAATGTAAATTATTTGATATACAGTGCACTATATTTACTAGTTAGTCTAAGCGAGTTTTATGTTGCAATGATATTACAATTCACTTTTATACATATATATTTGTTTAACTTAATATCAGCGTGGAACACTACTCAAAAAGCATAAGAGTTTACAGTTTTTTTTTTTTTTTTTTTTTTTTTTTTTCATGAGGCACTGCACTTGCGTTTTTTGTTATTTTGTTTTGTCTACTTGCCACTATTGGTTACACATGCCTTTCCGTGTAGATTCTTTAACGAATATCTTTTTGTTTTTTTTCTTGTTCTTAAACGAACTTTTGCGAGTTCTTAAACGAACTTTTCTCGCGTTTCCAGACTGCGCCAATTAAGTTGATGCTCGAGCGGAGGAGCAAAAATATATATTTATTTATTTAAAATCAGTTTAAAATGTAACAATGAAGTGTGACAATGAAAGTGTCTACTTGAACCTTTCCACAGGTATATTTATGCATAAAAAATGATTACTCTGCACCTAGCTTCCTCCCGTGGGAATGGAATGTAGCTGTCAAATGGATTTCGCGTGTGGAGGATATGGGGTTGAGTGTTTTGCTAATTGCGCAAAAATGGTGTTCTTACAAAAACTTTGAATTCTAACGTTAGATCGGGCAACTGAGACTGTACCATTTTCTTTTCGTACAACCTGCGCTTTTTACATATGCACATATCTAGGATTTGACGACCACTTTTCACATGCAATAAACAATTGTCCTTTTACATTTAATTCTCTTGATTTGATTTTTAGTTTAATTACAGATACTATACATCTTAGATACTTTCACATAAAATTCACTTTAATCAACTGCTCTGTTCCACGGACTAAAACATTCTACTCTTAAAAACTACCACTTTTCTCTTGTCATCTCGTATCTTTTGTTCTTGTGTCTGTTCGGTTGTTGGTATATCGGCTGTTTGAAGCCAGCTGTCCCTTATGCGTACCATACCATCGTATGTACTGTGGGTGCCGTTGGTTATCTTCGTTCTTTGATTTAGTTTTGCGTCGTGCATGGTTTCTGTTATGTCCAGTAAATGTGTTTGTCATATTGCGTCGTCGTAATTGTCTGTTGGTTTTGCTTCATCCCACATGCATATATATAAATCTAAGTGCCATAAAGGGCCTGACCTTGCAGTGTGAAAATATATAATAATTTTTTTCTTTCAAACTCACTCCTTACATTTACAATTACCCCGGTGAGCAAACATTATTCTTAAAAATTTCATTGGTTGACGTCAGACATTTAGGCGTCGGACTATCACAATGGTGGTTCGTTCTGTAGCAAATCTTGGGGGCGTATAAATAAATATCAATAGGCACAAGTATCCAACTGCGCCTTGTGCCGATCTAGTGTGGGTTAATCACACATCAAGTTCATTACTCTTTAAGAGACTAAGAGAGAGAGAGCTGGGTGGCCGTGGCTCAAGTAAGAGCCACGCAATATTCGGAGTTCAGAGCCCCAGCTATGCCTGACAGGCAGTCAACAAAAATCAAGTAAAATGGCGATGTGATTAGAAAACAAAAGCAACCTAACTCTCACCAATAATCTAGTCTCGTCATTAAATGGAGCGAAATAACCACTGAGCCCAAATATTTTTCTAATCAGTCTCCGACCATTTTCCAAAAACTTAACACATACTGAAGCATAATAGCATTCTATTCATACCCACCCACATTGGTGTTAAATTCTTTTTTAAACAAAAACAAAATTTCAGAATCCAACCAACATGACCGATTAAGTGTTAGAAATAATTTAGAGTACCCGCACATGGGCAGTCTGATTGAACATCATAAGTATTTGAAATAAAATACCATATAACACGGTAAATCGGTGTTTCTGTCATCGAAATCTAACTATAATCAAAGTTTGGCACGGCTTTCAATAGCTTTGCCTGGCTCAAACTTATGTCTTTGCCTTTGACGTATTTACAATTAGCGTTTGAGTAACCCGGCAACCCTTTTAATACAAATTAACAATGCATATCTCAGTACAAAACACCATACTACCACATCTACTGTGTTCTATATATCTTCATCACCATTCAATAAAAATAAAATAAAATAAACAAAAACGACAACAATTTTCGCGAGACAAAGGCACAACCTGACGATTTGGTAAAGGAATAAGCAATGGAAAACAGCAATGCTTTGACATTGACAGTTCACAGGAATATATGTGCAATCGATTTGGAGCAACCACTGGAAGGCCACTATTGGAATACTGCAATGTGTTTGATCTATTTTATCTCATTTTTAATACAAAGAATGCGTCCCAAAACATTAGAACAGCTGCGTACTATAATTTATCAGAGTTTACCAAAAAATAAGCTCGCTCTATTGGATAAATAAATAAAATTCAGGCGGAAAAGTATTAAGTAAAATGTCAGACGAAGTAACAAATTTGCCTAGTGAGTGTAATTAACATATGTACATATATGACAAAAAAATCCTTCATTTCGCTTTGATTTTTTATATATTTAATTTTCTTAGAGGAGAGTTCTTTTTATTCTCTTCCGCCGGAGGAGATACAACTACAAATCGATTTTCAAAAACTTTGGAGAGAATTCGAAACAGAAAGAAAACATGCCGGCGACATTGAAACTTTGGAGAAGATGGAGCAGTTAGAGACCAAGTTCATAAGTACGCTTGTTTTTATTATATATCGGTTTACGTGTATTTTGTTATTAGTCCCATTTTTATTCAGAAAAAGCGGGAATGTCTCGACCGGCTTGTAAGGTATTATTTCCGGAAGAGAAGAAAGAGATAAAACAAGACTCAGAGAGTCAACAGCGAGAAACACAAATAATAGCTTGGGAGAAAGAAAGGCAAAAGTGGAGGAGAGAACGAAAGAAGTGGAAGCTTGAAAGACGAACACGGGAAGCCGAGGAGCAAGCAAATCTTCCTACAAAAAAACGCAGAACTTAAGGAGAGTAAAACCAAATCCACTTTGAAAAAATTACTTTTTTCTGTTGTTCCTCAACAACCTTTGTGTTTCGTTCGTTTAACATAAGTTTCCTTCTTATTATATTTATTTTTTTCTTGAAAATACTAAAAGTGAATTCAATGTTAATTTTCGTTTAAAATAAAGTTTTTTTTTTTAATTTGTTTTACTCAATTGGTAACAAGTGGAAACTAGTGGCAAGTGGTTGGGAGGCATGTATGTTCCTATCGCCTAGTGACAGGTTAATGGAAAGTTGTCTAGTGCTCCCTTACATCGAAGCGTTTCTACCATCGAGTTCTTGGTAGTTTTTATCGATTAGCATAAAGAGATCCCTTTCACAGAAAAGCGAAACCATTGTTATTTGCAAAACGGAATAAGATGTGAGTACACTACCTGTAACCCTAAGTACGAACACATGAAGCCGCGCAATTAAGTTCTTTGTACCTGTAATTGCTGGAGGTCTGCAATTTGTATTAAGTACTGCATGTACCTGATCAGTCGTTTTAGACGTACATATATGTATATGTCACTCCTCGTCTGACTGAGTCCTTTTGCGCAGCATGCCGGGACAGCAGGTAATGAATACATCTCATGTCATCTACCATTGGTCAGAAGGGACAAAAGAAAATCTACCGTCATTTCAGCATCCCACTCGTAGTTGTTGGTAGATTATAGAATTTCAACTGATTATGCCATGCTTCAATCCATTTCAATAGATCAGATGAATTCTTTTGCCTTTAAGACATAGTTCACACAAAACACTCATTCTGTCATCAAAGCCACAAACTCTTATTTATTCACTCTACTGCGGGTAAATCAATTTCGTAGCTCCCCATGTGCCACATTTATTGACTAGACCAGACTATGCGCCGCTGAAGAGGTGATGGAGGAACACCATAGACTCCACCGTACAACTTCTCCGTGCCATTCAACAGCTCCCATAAGCATCCACCACCCCTTGTTCATAACATTGAATCTCAATTTGGTGTAAGTATCTCTTGGCACTGCCAATACAAGTGCCATACCAACCAGGGTAATAAATAAGTCATCTGGGTGATGAACTTGACCTGTGAACTGAGAAATCGGCAGCATTAGGAATCAGCCACATATTCGATTCTACAGAACAATATATGCAAGTCCTGCTTCATTTGTGCTTGCCAAGCCTCTATTTAATGAGCGACGAAGATCTTTGAGCTGCCCTAACAGACTTCCATGCTTACCTACATCGTATTAAAGTTTGTAACCTCTATAGACACTTACTGAGTAGGTAAGCGTCCAATTCTACAAAAGCTCCGACTTCGATACTTCGACGAAATAGCAACTGTTCGTACACTGTCACTGCACACTACTAAAGGTAACTCTATCTCAGGCAAAAAATAATAGTCAATCCAGTTTATATGTAGATTCTGTAATTTTTATTATTTTTAGCTTCAACTACAGCAGACTAAGACAACTCTTAACGACCAGCTTGTGCTGGAGACAACTACTGGCATTGTGCATTTTCTTTTGAGAATTCCATCATTTCATGCATTTTTGTTTCAGCAACTCTCCCGACAACTCAATTCAGTTTAACATGAAAAAGAAAAAGAAAATAATAATACAATTGCTGATTTATTTTACCAATTTACCGTGTTAAATGGCTTTCGACTTAATGATATCCTTTCGGATGAGTGGGCCTTCACAAGAAATCGCTCTTTGAATACTTGTTCTCATTTCCTTTTCGTCACAATTGTGTTTGTTGCGAATCCACTCTGAATTTGTGTAGCCTTAAACGCCAATGGCCCACTTTGTAATGTCGTTTCCATCTTCAGCTCAAACTATCGTTGAATATCTCTCAGGTTTTCCCCTTGTCAACTAGTGGCATCATACGAGGGACAATTATCGGCGACTAATTACTCCGAAAAGGTATCTAGATGTTTAAACTTCAATGCACATTTACAGCAAGATGAAGTACTCTTGTACAATAATTTGAACAAAATATTAAGCGTAAGTCACATGTTTTATTTCTAACCTCATTCAACAACAATTGTTTTTATTTGGTTTATCATTTTGTGCGGTAATTGCTGCCACTGTACAGTAAATAAAGCTTCAATTCTCTGTTCAAGTTAAATTGTTTGTTCTTTTAAATACACCATTTCGCTTATGAGATATAGACCTAAACTTTTGGCAAGTATCAGTGTCCGACACGTGACGATTAATTCACATTCAGTAACATAAATTGGTAAACAATATATTTTTATAAATTTAATTGTGTTCTTTATTGATAACTGCCAGTGATCTAATTAATTATTCAAAAAGTGAAAGCCCAACTTATTACCTTATATTGGAAATTTGATGATACTCGTAAAATTACGAGGATTACGAGGCTGTGAAATCTTTTCACTTTCGCCCCGATATCGTGTACACTTGTCCAGGTCTCAATGATTATGTAGTTATTTGGGAAAATGGTATTAAAAAGAAAAGTCAGAAGCATTATTTGACTTTGTACTTAAGAGAAGCCTTCTCCATTTTTAGTGACTTAAATCCTGATTTTGAAATCGGTTTTTCAAAATTTAGCAGCTTTAGACCAAAAAAAGGCTTACTTATGAAAGACACTCCTAAGGATCAGTGTAAATGTTTAATACATGAAAATTTCAATCTAAAATTAAGAGGTCTGAAAGAAAACTACAACAACGACTGGTGGACGGCCAAAAAATAACGCTGTCTGTAGAATATAGCAGATCATGTGTTTGGAAGGAATGGGAAAAAAATTTTGAAAATAAACTACGCTTAATAACCAATGAAACCAACGCTGGTGAACTTAAAAAAAAGCAAATTAAGTCTATCGCAAGGGTGATGCATCACGTTAATTTAAAAAGAATACAAGCAGCTGAATTCGAACATGACAAGATCAATGAAAAAGTGCGTATCTTTCAAGTTGACTTTTCAATGTCGTTTGGTTGTGAATATCAGAATGAAGTTCAAAGCGCACTTTGGTCACAATCAAGTGTTATGTTGTTTACAGCGGCAAGTTTTTACAAAGGTAAATGTCAAACTTACGTTATATGCTCGGATGCAAACGCCAAAGATAAAGACACTAAAGACACTGTTCTTTTAAATAAGCTATTCGACTTGATCAGCACAGAAGACGAAAGTTCATCTTTACCATCAGCTGAAATAATTTGGAGTGACGGTCCTGCTTCAGAATTCCAAAACCGATACATGGTTAAATTAACGTATTCACTAAGTGAAAAATTTAATAAATTTTTTTTTGGAGTAGGCGGAAATATAAAAAGACTTGTACGAGAGAAAATGATGAGCCAAGGTCATAATGTTGTGATCCAATCTGCCAAAGACTTCGTTGGAAAGGCATCGCGGTTGGTAACGAAACCACGAGTGATATATCTGCCAGCCTCACAAATATCTGAGAAAATAATGACTGCCTTGCCTTGAGAAAACATCAAACCCATAACTGGTATTTCAAAATTTCATTTTATTAAAACCGAAAAGAAAAGGGTAGAGTGCCGAACAGATAGCTTGGCAGAAGAAAAAATAGTATTTAATTATTGAAAAATAATTAAAATTACTTTTCCGTCAACTCTGTCAAACACGTGACGTAGTTTGTCTATTTTCTACTAAATAGCAACTTTGATTCTTAGGTTAAATACAGTTCTAATACCCCTATGATCAATGTTTAATAGTTTCGCTGAAATGTAAGTGTGAAGATAACAATTTAGAATACTGATTGATTCCACCCGTCTGTTACGTGACGGAATTTCTAATTTTTTTTTTAAGACTTAGTGAAATACTTTCAAATTATTAGCTTATAATAAAGGACTAATGTACAAAGATTTAATTAAAATTAGTATAAGGCATATTAACTTACTAAAACTAGACGTCTTAGAGTAACATACAATTAGTTGGATTTGTCTGTACGTGACTATAGAATGCTCCATTCCCAGTTGCAGTGGACGAGTTTTAATAATTTATGGTATACGACTTTGTCCTCCCACTAGGATTTTATCTGTACAGCTGAAAAATACATGTCCTGCTGGCCACATTCACTACGTACTTGCATACATGGTATGAGCACACGCTAAGATACACCAAGGTACCTGCAAATACAATAGAAATCAAAATACAATTTGAAAACATGAACTCCTTAAGCATCAAATACCACTTTGTAAAACATATGACATCGCTGCGAATTTCATCTAGGATTCTCTTTGAAACGCATAATATGGTCCCCGCTTAATTTGATGTTTTATTTGTGCTAGAAATTCCAATTTACGCTCGCCAATCGACACTTTAGTATTTGTTTTTATTTTTTCAAAATAATTTTTACATGACACTTTCATTTGACTTCTTACCGCAGCTAATTGACATCCGCTGCCAATGGAAATTGAATAACTAAATTTCTGGCTGTGTTCGCAGTGATCTTCAAAATTCCTCCGCATGGAGACACTTATTTATCAGTAAAAGCCTTTTGTTACAGATTTAATGAAAAAACTGCTCTCTTTCATGGATATTCATTTATATTTTGCAAAATCTTTAAATCAAAAATAAATTAAATGGTACACAAAACTTTGGCGTTTGACATTTTGGGAGCTTGTTCGAAAATAAAAATTTTCATAAAAGAATTAAGAGGATTTGTTACAATCCTTAATACTCGTATGACAAATAGAGTATTTTAATTTTGATTTTAATGTCTAGGCTATAATTTCACTACGGAATCATTCTTCTGTCTGCATGGAAAAATGCGTTCGAGAGATAGAGAGGTTATATCTGGGAGAAATAATATCTGATTCAAGTTGAATCAGTTCAAATAATAAGAAATAGCTGTTAAGAAGTATTGTATGCATATTAACACGTCATTTTTCGATTATTATTATTCTGCTTGTTAAAGATGCCCTGTATAGTTGTTGTTATTTGAATGTGCTAACTCGTTTTAATAGGGCTCAGGTATGTTTGCTTACTTTAGATATTTACATGCGGTTGAGGTATATTATCATGTTGTTCTCTTTTGTCTTGGTTTTCAGGTATAATCGTTGACTGACTACCATTGGTATTGCCGTTTTATGGGCGAAAGTGATATCGACGTTCAACCGATTCTCCTTGAAGAATAAAAGTGTGCTGCGTTAGTTGCATGAGAAAAGTGTGTCTGCTTTTCACAGTTTTCACAGTCTTTGATTAAAAAAAAGAAAACAAACACGAAAACTACGAAATATCTGAGGTGTCAAACTATGAGAACATTGATGTCGAAGTTTGACATTGTTTCAACATTTAATTACTGCATCATTGTAATCTTATCTTATGACTATATATGTAAAATACTTGGATAGCCAAATTTGTTTTGTTTCTACGGTACTTATTCCTTTTGTTTTGAATAGTCAGAAAAAGTTGAGAAGTACATAGACACATATACACATGGGTATATGGGGTATATGTGATATTGAAACAATCCCTGACAAGCCCCGAAACAAACAAAGGTCTATGAACGACGTAATAATCAGCAAAATGCAGATGTGCATACTTCAGGAACGTAGAAAAAACAAGATATAATGCTCAACAACCAAAATGCAAGATGCATGTGGCCAGCCATACGATGACGGGGTATGTGAATATGGTTTAACTCGGCACGGGTTAGTAAATATAAGTAGTATTTACTAGCGATCTTCCGATTTTGTTGATGAGTGCGCGTATTCAGCTGAAGAAATGTTTTCCACGCAAAACTATCGACGAACTTTCGCAAAGGGTCCGAAGGAAATGGCAATATATTGTACACGAAATCAGAGAAAAATTGGTAGAAAGTATGTCCAAATGACTTAAGAACATGTAAATAAAGAAAACAATTTGAACAAAATATTAGTTATTTAAATTGATGGCGATAAGACAACCATAACTCTACAAATTACAAATGTGCAAAACTGCCCGAATAGAGAATTTTTTTGTTTCTTGTTAATTTTTTTTAATAAATGAATTTTTTACTGGTTTTTATAGCGAGAAAAATATTCAAAATAAACTCAAAATTAATTTCAAATTTCTATTGGCTTACTCATTGTGAGAACATAACCATGGAGATGCAAAGCATCCGGACAGTTTTGCTTCCCACTGTACATACATATATTGCCGTGAACTACGTGTTCCCTTTAATTTTATTCAAATTCTAGGATAATATTGCTCTGCCTGTTGAAGATGTACTAGGAAAAATGGTCGTTTACCCTTTGCCACGCCTATGGTTAATCTCGGCAAGTGTTTAGTTTTTCGAAAAATTTGGTAGAGAGAGAGGGAGGCTAGCTCATTCTTCAGATACTAGGTTTCACTGATTTGGAAGGTATTTATTCTACAATTGTCGCAAAGAGCAAGCTAAACCGGTGTCTTATACATGTAAACAACGAATTAATTTCCCATTGATGGCTACAACTGTGGTATTGTCCACCACAGATAAGAGATTCATATCCTTCTGTCAGGTCGACAGATTCGATCCTCATGACTTAACATTTGATTCAAGACTATCGCTTCCCGATGATCGTTTGTTCAACACGCACAAGACTTTTTAGGGTCCTAATTCTCCACTGTTGTTACATTTCTTATCAGTAACCGAGCGTACACCTGGAGGAGACTACTTTTCGCTTTTTATTATATCAGACAAATTCTTAGACAAATTTGATTTTCAATCCTTTCATTAACTTGAAGACTGAAGAATTGACGCCGAGACAAACTAATGTCAGTGATGCATCCTAAAGCAACTCATAAAGGTTAATGTAATCTTGTGGTACCTCAAAACGTTAACGGTTTATTTGGGCCACTTTTTGCATCCAGAAATCTATATAATAATAGGTAATCACTGATTCAGGTAACAGCTACAAGTCCAAGCAATACTGTTGTTTCTTTTAATGTTCACACCATAACTATGCTCATTCTCTAAGAACCATGTGAACTACTGATATGACACCAAAACCTTAAAGAACTGGTGTTTATACCTGAGAGCTCCATTGAGTTATTCTTTGCGTGAACTGTATTTAACAAAACTAGAAAGTGCTATAAAACCCGCTGGACTAAACTGTAGGTATTTCTATGTCAACATATGCAGATACAAATGTAACCCTCACATCCGAGTCTTTAAATAGTGAACGAAACACCGAACGTCAAAAAATATGTTCTGTTGTGAGTGTATGTTGAAAAACAAAAAACCAACTCAACGAGTGTTTTGTATACGCCAGACGCTAAGTCAGCATGTTATCCTAGACAACGAACTAGGTTCACACGACACCTGTGACAAATTTCTCACAATTACTAAAATTGTAAGCTGAACACAAAAGATGCATAAATCGAGGTAGCCAATAAGTTCACAACAGAATAAAGTAATTAGCAGTGCGGGTATAAGTTTCGGTAAATCATTTGTAACATAATTAAAAGGGAAATTAATAAATAGACTAACAGATACAAATCAAGTGTTAGTTAAATAACAAAATAGACAACAAAGTAAACAAACAAAGATCATAGAAAACAAAGACACAAAGGATATGGGTGGAACGGATAGAAGTATACCACAACGATAGGTAAGGACAGCATTAAGTAAATTTACCTGTGCTCTTTCAAAACAGGTAAGGACATCCGAAGAACAATGATAAAACAAAGCAAATGGTATGGTGAAGTTCCACCAATGAGGCTTAATGACAGCTCTAAATTATATTTAAATTAACTCAAATTGATGCAGTTAATATTCCTCACAGACACAGGCTTTCTCTTTCTCTCACACATTTTTCCCTGCACACAGAAGGATTATTCCATAACACGGCGTCTCCACCGCATGCCATATAGCATTCTATGAAAATTGCTTGTGGAGACCATTAATAATATGCTATGAGAAATTGCATTTAAGATATTGCTTAGCTCAAAGCATTCTATAGATATCATTTTATGGGCTCTCATTTCTAATGCAGTTTGACATTTTTGGTTTTTTTCCCCATGGCTGAGTGCAGAATGAATGAAATTATGAAATTTATTTATAACTATTTGCTATTCCAATGATCAGCGTTTATTTACGCAATTTTTCCCAATTGTTTTTAATGCCTCTAACGCGAGAACTCATCGAAATGTTTTGCTTTGCAACATTTGACGATTAAAATAGTAAGCTATGAAATGCTCACCCTAAGTTTTATATCATTCTATCATTCTTTCTTTTTATGAGAAATAACAGATAGTATGGTATGAAATATTGCCTGTGGAAACGCAGTGTAAAGATATTACAATCTACACAATCAAATTACCTACACTATGTATGATGTTAGAGTCTCTCATATCTTCTTTATTTTCATTTCCGAACAAGCTCCTCAAATGTCAAATGCCACTTATTGTTTAACATTTACACATTTTTTCGATACGTATATTTTGCAAAAAATAAATGCGTATCCATGAAAGAGAGCAGTTTTCTCATTGAATCTATAACAAAAGGCTTTTACTGATAAGTAAGTGTGTCCATGCGGAGGAATTTTGAAGTTCACTGCGAACATAGCCAGAAATTTAATTATTCAATTTCCATTGGAAGCGGATGTCATTTAGCTCCGGTAAAAAGTCAAATGAAAGTGTCATTTAAAAATTATTTTGAAAAAATAAAAACAAATACTAAAGTGTCGATTGGCGAGCGTAAATTAGAATTTCTAACACAAATGAAACATCAAATTAAGCGGGGACCATATTATGCGTTTCAAAGAGAATCCTAGATGAAATTCGCAGCGATGTCATATGTTTTACAAAGTGGTATTTGATGCTTAAGTAGTTCATGTTTTCAAATTGTATTTTGATTTCTATTGTATTTGCAGGTACCCTGGTGTATAATTATATCACTCTTGTGATATTTAAAAATAAAAAAAGAATTATATCACTCTTGTGATATTTAAAAATAAAAAAAGAATTATATCACTCTTGTGATATTTTAAATAAAAAGACAACTGCTCTTATTTCAACAACTGTTCTTTATTCCGTCTATCTTAAGACTTCTCTGTTCCGTCTATCTTAAGACTGTTCTCTGTTCCGTCTATCTTTAGACTAACTTACTTATTTATATTTCTGTCCACCAAACTTCGTAATCAATCCGAATCAGAGGGAATCGGTTATTGATCTTTTTCATAAACAATTCATAATGACCTAGTTCTAAAGACGCCAGTTAAGGGATAATTCAGTTGTGTATGCAAGTGTGTTTATTTGGGGCATGCATAGTCATTGATCCAAAGGCACTTGATCGTTGACCATTTGATTGGATGCTTCATAAGCGGTTATTATAATTGCTTCGATTTTGAGTGGAATGCAATTAGAGGAAAAGTATGTAATTAAATTGTGAAGTATGTGACATGCGCAAGAAGTCAAAGTAATGAGTGCGCATTAAATAATTGTGAGTGACATGCTAGGTTGACAAATATATGACATGCGCAAGATGAGTGCGCATTAAATAATTGTAGGTGCGGGGTGAGCAGTGGTAACTATAACACCCCCAACGTTAGATTGTTGCACCGACGAAATTTGAAGTGTTTGGTTACTCCTTTTGGTGGTTACAATTACGAGTATGATAATAATTAATAATATGGATAAGTCCGTACTTAGACTTATTACATTTGAATTCTTAGTAATATATGACATTTGGCGATGGCGATGGCGCGATAGTTAGCTCATTGGACTATCAGGCAGACAGTCTGGGTTCGATTCCCGTCTGGGTCACCAACAATTATTCAAAATCGCCATCCCCTTTCGGCGGGCAATGGCAAACTCCCGAAAGTAAAATTGCCTACGAAAAAGCTTCTAAAGAGTGCCGTTCGGACTCGGCAATAAACCGTAGGCCCCGCTCAGATGTGACAAAAATGAAAACATGAGCAACACAAATGAGTGTCAAGAAGCTAGGCCATGGCCCATACTGGGCTGCCAGCGCCACAGTGTTTTTTTTGTATATGACATTTGGTCAATATTTTTTTCAAAGTCCAATTGTTTCAAAGATAAGTTTTCTAATATTGAGGTATTTGCTTTAATCTTTGTCATATAATTTGGCAAGATTAATTTATCGTACACCTTAATACTAGGATTTAAATATTTTATATTCATTATTTCGACTTAACAATTTTCAAATTTTATCTTGAAGGTTCCTTCATTTTTAATTTTTATTTTGTTGCAATTATAATTTATTGTTTGATTATATATGTTTTTTAAAATTAATACACCTTGTAATATTTCTTTCACCTCTTGTTCTAGGAACATTTTTGTATAACAATGGGCTTCTTCATAATTTAAAATGTTTTTTATGCATTCATTATTGACTTTTATTAAATTTTTCATGAGCTTGTCTTTCACATTTGTTTCAAGGTGTAAAGACTTATTTTCCCTGTTTGGGATGGGTTCAAAGGTAATTTGGGATAAAATTTGATTGGAATATTTAGGAATGAGTGTAATAGCGATCTTTGTGTGCATGTAGCTATTATAGTCTTTAATTAATTCTAGTTTTGTCTGCGTCAAAATATCAGTTGGGATTATACCAAGTTTGCCAGAGAAAACGATTTGTCCTATATCGTCGATATGATTTCGTAAAAGTGTAATGTCGCTGTCTACTTGATAAATTTGTTGTAGAAATGTGAGTTCGTCTTCTATTGTCGCTATTTTATTTTGTATTACCTTTTTAAAATCGTTTAAGTAGTTTTCTATAGTTTTTTTGTTGTGTGTTTATATGTAAAGTTATATTCTGTATTTGGGAGGAAATAGTAGTGCTAATTAGAGTGAGTTTGTTTGTTGTGTTTCTTAGATTGTGTTGATTTTGTGCTAAGGATTCAAGTACTTTAGAGATTTCTTTTTCGTCATCACTGTCCATGACACCTGCTATGTATTTCATTCCTTTTATCAATCCGCGTTTTTGTCTAAAATGTGGGATTAAATAATTAAGTTTTGCTTTAACTAATATAAGGTTTTTGTCAATAGAGTGTATAATTGGTGTTACGCTCATCTTAGATATCCTTAGAGTGTTAATGTTGCTTTGAATGATCCCAATCGTTTGTTCGTACTCGGTTGTATTGATGATGTGCAGAATTTTAGTGTAGTAGTCTATTGTTTTGAGTTTCCCTATATTAATTGGGATGTATCCATGGTTGTTCGCAAGGTCTTGGACATCAATCGTTTGCATTTCCATTAGGATGAGCATTGCACAGAATATTAGTATGGTAGTTATAAATCTCATTTTGGTTGATCCTATAAAAAGATAATAATTCATACTGAATTTAGATTAAGGTTTAAAGTTAAATAAACATGTGTTATGATGATAGAAACGAATGGTAGGGTAAGTGTTTATTATGTGGTTCTTCCAAGTTTAATAGTAGGGTTCTCCTTGTTTTGAAATTTTTTCTTTTGTCTCACATGGTTTTTGTAATATTTTATTATACCTGTCTTTTTGTCAACATGATCATCGTCGAGTTTTTCGGCATCGATCTTCCTATATTTGGCATGGTTTTTTCCGCCTCGTATTTCCTTTATAAAGTTTGGTCCAGGTTCAATTGATGTATCAACTCTATTGAGATTCAATTTATTGATATTGTTTTCATAAATCGTTGCATACTCTTCTTCCGTTATTTTTCCTATTATAAAGTCGATGGGTCTTTTATTGGTTGTGGAATGAATAGTGTTATTATAGAATTTTATTATTCGTAGTATTTTTTCCTCTACAGTTTCTAGGTTGTTTTCATCGTCATGTCTTAACAAACGGATGTGTTCATTTATTGTATTATGTAGTCTTTCGATATCTGCATTCGAGGTGTGATTACTGTTCGAAGTATATTGAATTTCTATATTTTCCTTCCTTAGGAACTCACGAATAGGTATGGCTTTGAATCCTAATTCGTTATCTACTACAATCTTTTTCATATTAGCATGAGCACTTATATATTGTAGGACCTTTGCTTTAAATTCTGTCCAAGTTCGGCCATTAATTTTGTAAGCTTGAGCATATTTGGTAAATTTGTCAATAGTTGTCATAAATAATGTTTTCTTTAAGCTATAAAAAACATCTATATGTATTATTTCGTTTGGTTTTGAGGGTGTTTCTGTTAATTTATATTGGATTTTAGGTGGGTTTCTGTCATACTTTTCAATACAGCAGATTTCGCAATTATTTATAAACTGTGTGATTTTAATTTTTAAGTTAGGGTGATAAATTTTGCATTACAATTCCTTAAACACTTCTTCGATACCTCTGTGATTATTTCTTTTGTGTTCTTTTTCAATAAGTTCGGTTAATTCTTCCTCACTCTCGATATCTTTTAATTCTTGAAAACATCTTATGATTTTGAAATTATTGTTAATTGAAAATAGTTGATTAAACGTATCATTAAGTTCTGTATAAAATTCTTCATCTATTATTAGGGCATTCAGTTGCATTGGATTAAAATGTGTTTTTAATAATGTAATAGCAAATTCTCTATCCATTGTCTTTGTGTATATTATTTTTCTATGATTTTTGAATATGTTTGAATTTCGAATTTTTAATGAGCCTGACATAATTTTTTTTATAATTATGAGTACTTGATTTTTAAATATATTTATTGCTGACTCGGTGGTTCTTATGGTGTTGGATTGTATGTTTGGAATTATTTCTGAAGTGTGGATTTCAGTTTGAGGAATTCTCGATAGAGCATCGGCGTTACTGTTTTGTGTCCCTTTTTTATATTTTATTTCATAATCAAACTCAGACAATTTTAATCTCCATCTTACTAGTTTTGAGTTTGGTTCTTTAATGGAAAATAGCCATGTTAGTGGTTTGTGGTCAGTTTCTATAGTGAATGTTCGACCGAATAGGTACGGGCGAAAACACTTTGTTGCCCAGACGATGGCTAGAAACTCTTTCTCAACTGTACTGTAATTCACTTCGTGTTCGTTTAATGTACGACTTGCGAAACAGACAGGGTGATTTTCTTGAGAAAGGACGTCTGTAGTCAGGGTAAAATTTTTCTTAAAATCTGGGTATATTAAAATTGGGTCATTTACAAGAAGTCTTTTTAATATTTCAAAACTGTTCCTATAATTTGGGTTAGATAAGTTAATTTTTGGCATCTTTTTTTAAAAATTAAGTCATTGGTTTGGCAATCTTCGAATAATCCTTAATAAATTTTATATAGTACCCGGTCAAACCGAGGAATTGTTTTATTTATTTAGTTGTTTTGGGAATTGGAAATTTGAGAATACACTCACTTTTTTGTGGATTAGGTTTAATACCGGTTTGAGTGGCAATATGTCCAAGGAATTCGGTTTCTCTCTTAAGAAATTCAGACTTATCGAGTTGAATTTTTAAATAGACTTCTTTTAATCGTTCAAATATCTTGTTAAGTGAATCAATGTGTTCTTGCAAGGACGTTGAGAACACTATGATATCATCTAAGTACACAAAGCACCTTTTATTAATAAAATCTTTTAAAACGCTATTCATAAGCCTTTGGAAAGTTGCAGGGGCTGTCTTCAAACCAAATGCCATACGTAAAAATTCGTAATAGCCATTTTCTACACTAAAGGCTGTTTTATGAATATCTTCTTCTGCTATCTCAATCTGGTGGAGACCTTTTGCTAAATCTAAGGTTGTAAAATACTGACATTTACCCAGCTTGTCCAGGATTTCATCCATATTTGGAATTGGGAATTTGTCATTAATTGTCACATCGTTCAGCTTACGAGAGTCAACAACTAGTCTCCATTTTTGTTTGCCACTGGCATCGACCTTCTTTGGTACGATCCATATTGGGGCGGAATATGGAGAGTTACTAGGGCGAATTATTTTACTATCTAACATTTCTTCAGTTTGTTTTGCTACTTCATTTTTATGTATGTATGGGTATGTATAAGATTTTGCGTAAATCGGAATTTCGTTAATAGTACGAATTTTATGCTGGATAGCGTTGGTAAATGATAGGTCAGAGGTTTCTTGATAAAATATATTTGAGTATTTTTTAATGACTTTCAGAAACTGTTGTTTCTCTTCAAGGTTTAAATGATCTATTCGAATCTGTTCCGATATAAATTTTTGATTTTCTGAGGGGGTATATTTGAGGACTGTATAGTAAACATTACCGTTTACTTCTTTCGGTTCACTTACCATGGTGATGACTACCTTTTGGTAATTATCGTTATAGACACTTTGGTTTGTGGAGTTAGTATTACTCTCTGAAGACCTCTGCTCTGCTTGAGTAAATTTTTCTACTGAACTGGAAGGATTCTCAGACCAGTGATTTATCTTATTTTGGAAAATTAAAGGAATCGATTCTCCTTCTATTTCTAATTGATTATTCTTATAATCAATTTTAGCATTAAGACGTCTAAGAATATCATTACCTATAAGTCCGTCATAGAATTCATGGAACTTAATAACAAGAAATTCTACCAATTCCTCCGTACTATCTAATTCACTGAATAAAGGTATTCTATCTCGATCTTTTATTTCAACTGAGTGTTGAAGTGTCTTAAGGGTTAAGGGTGGAGAGGGTATTCTCCATTTAGGGTGACATATTTTAGGGTTTGTGATGGAGTGCGTAGCTCCGGTGTCAATCAACATTTTTAAAGGTTCTAATTTTGTTTTTACCACTATATATGGGAGGTCCATATCGTTTTCAACGATCTTATCAGTGTAGTTTTGGTTGGCAAAATTTTGAAGGTATACTTGTGAGGATGTTGAAGAGAGGTGTTCAATAGTCTCACATTTGTTTACGTCCATTGGTTCTAGAGGTGGATGAACATGTGTGTTCGTTATTCTATTCCCGTTATCATTTGAATACGGGTTATTATGTTGGTAACTGGAGCTAGATGTTTGTTGAGATTGTTGGTAATTGTTGTTTCTTGAGGTTTGTTGAATTGTTGATTTGAGTGTCTATTTGTACTTGAATCATTTCGGGAATTATTCCTGTTTTGTCTAAAGTCTGATTGGTTCCGATTACCATTGTTATTGGATCGTTTTCGAAATTGTTCAGTATTTTTTTCTTGTTTGTTTGTTCTAAAATGTTGTATTTCGTAAAAACTAAAATTAGAATAGCCTGCTTGAAAAAGAATATCCATTGCAGATTCTAATGTTTCGGGGTTCCTACAAGTAAGTATTGTTTTCATTGGTTCTGGAATTTTAGATTTAAAAATGTTTAGTGCTGTTCGCATATTATTCTGGGCACAAGTGTTTGTTTCTTCGCTTGAACCTAATATTACTAGTGTTCTGTTGTTTAAATTGCATAGTTTGCGTTTAATTACTCTCCAAAACTGTTTTGTAATATAGTTTTAATTTCTGCGCAGGAAGTAGCCTGGCTGTTAATTTCTAACGTCTCTCGTGCTCTACCCTTAAGTTTACTTTTAATGAGGTCCGAAAACAACTGTTGGGACAGCGCATCGTAGGCTTGTAATATTGGATATACTTCAAACTAATGTTTGTAGTTCCCTACGATCGCCAATAAATTCGGGAAGGTTGCTTAGGTATTTCAGGGGATTAATGGAAACTGAAGGAGGGTTTGCCATCTTAATTAACTTAATTTAATACAGATATTCTTAGGTGTAATAAAATCCTATATCTATATATATATTATTATTATTATTATTTATTTATTTTTTATTTTTTTTATACTTTTTTTTATACTTGCCGTTTTTATTTACTGATGGTTCGGTTGCTATTTATTGATCTGCTTCTGTTGAGTTTTGATTTGTAGACTGTTTGTTGATGAAGTTTTTGTTTTTGTTATTTTCTTCTGCGTTTTTTTTTTTTTTTTTTGAGTCACTTTTGGATTTTTAGATCTAGGCAATCACGGTAGTGTTTTTGTTTTTTTTTTTGTCTTTAAAAAAAACGTTTAATTGGTCAAACTATGCATTACAATTTTTGACACTGTACGGAATATTGTCTAACTGCATCTTTATTTTAATAGTTAAAACACCAATTCTTCACTAATTTCGAATTTAATTGTTAGGACACCGACTGTTTATTTCATTGCTTAAACACTAACTTTACTGTATGTATTAAGACGAAAAAATTTTAGTTTTCGCGGGAACTATCTTATGTTCTTAGTTTATGCAGCGATACTCGATAAAGTGTTAAAACACAATAACTTTAATATTCTTATATTATGATACCCGAGTATCCTACCGACTGCGCCAATTATATCACTCTTGTGATATTTAAAAATAAAATAAAAATTATATCACTCTTGTGATATTTTAAATAAAAAGACAACTGTTCTTATTTCAACAACTGTTCTTTATTCCGTCTATCTTAAGACTAACTTACTTATTCATATTTCTGTCCACCAAACTTCGTAATCAATCCGAATCAGAGAGAATCGGTTATTGATCTTTTTCATAAACAATTCTTAATGACCTAGTTCTAAAGACGCTGGGTAAGGGATAATTCACTTGTGTATGCAAGTGTGTTTATTTGGGGCATGCATAGTCATTGATCCAAAGGCACTTGATCGTTGACCATTTGATTGGATGCTTCATAAGCGGTTATTATAATTGCTTCGATTTTGAGTGGAATGCAATTAGAGGAAAAGTATGTAATTAAATTGTGAAGTATGTGACATGCGCATTGCACTATAACAGTGTATCTTAGCGTGTGCTCATACCATGTATGCAAGTACGTAATGAATGTGGCCAGCAGGGCATGTATTATTCAACTGTACAGATAAAATCCAAGTGGGAGGGCAAAGTCATATACAATAAATTATTAAAACTCGTCCACTGCAACTGAGAATGCAAAATATTGTTGTGGTTGGTATTCAACATTAATGAATGCGCAGACCCAACGATCGGACCACATGCAGACCGTGCGCCCATTCTTCAATCAGTTGGATCTGTGATAATGGACAGGAGCTAATGGGGGAGTAACTAGTTTAAATTTGTTAATATAAATTTGATCAATTTTAATTACATTCTAGATTTTAGAAGTCAACCAAGCCCAACACGACTGCCGGCTTATGTTGCTGAGAAGATTCGATTAGAAATGTAAAATCTGCCAAACCTAAAACTCCTGCTTATTTAGGGCGTTCTATACTGTGGCGATCGAAGAGGCCCACAATATTTTGTGAGCGAGAGTTGCCTTCCTCGGCAACAGTAAGCTGAGCCAAATTATACCTTAAAAACGAGATTTTATGTGATTTAAACTCTAAAGTACCCCTAGGAAATAAATGTGCAACAGAACGATGCTAATGTAGCCTTTAGAATGTCTGACACCTGAAATTTATTTACGGACGCGCCGATTGCAGTGGAATGCAATGTACCAATACTGATTGTTATGATTTTAATATACGAAAGCAAGCATCCCTAGGTGTCGAATATGATGAGGTAAACGATTAATTTCGATCTGAGCATATTCAATTGGAAGGACTTCATCCAGCTATCATCTACCTATGCGTCCACACAACGAATTGCAAGGTATCAATCCCTTAGTTGCAAATTAATGGTAAAAGAATGTCGGTGCATGTTAACAATTCAGAAGTCCTTTCGCTGTGGGTTTGTTTACGTTCTTTAATATAGTATTTCGATTTCGTCTTGTAATATCCGTGTATTGTTGTAAACATTATGTAGGTTACCTGGTACTCTATAGCCAGTTTGTTACAGATGTTAATGATTAGGCATGTGCTACTGTTTTTGTTTTCGGTAACTTTTATTGTCAAGAGGGTGTTAGAGCATATGAAATATTTTTTTTTGCTGATTTTATGGTTGGCTTGAGGGATATTAGGATGGCGATAAAGCCCGCGTTGTACCTGGACTGCCTGATGGTAAATTGGTTGATTTTGGAGGATTCCCATGTACTCGTATGCGGATGTTGTAATCGATTCTGCTTTGATTTATTTGTCTAGAATAATTGCAAAGCAACTTAATATGAAAACAAAAGCATTAGATAGTGTTTTTGTCAGGTATTTCGTTTACATTTCGTACAAGTCATCTGTGAGTGATGTAAGTACGAGGGCGGGTCAATAAGTCCGTGACTTTTGGATTAAAACACAGATTTTTTGTGAAAAAAATAATTTTATTTTTCAACGTAGTCTCCATTGAGCTCTATACACTTTGTCCAACGCTTCTCCAATTTTTTTATCCCTTCCAAAAAAAATGATTTGTCGAGGTCCTCAAAATAGGCCTTTGTTTGCGAGATGACTTCATCATTGGAGTCAAATCTTTTTCCACCAAGCCATTTCTTCAGGTTTGGGAACAAGAAGTAGTTGCTCGGAGCCAAATCTGGAGAATAGGGTGGATGAGGGAGCAATTCATAGCCCAATTCATGGATTTTTGCCATGGCAACACGATTGCGTTTGCGGTCGACTGTGAGCAAACGCGGCACCCATCTTGCGAAAAGCTTTCTCATGCCCAAGTGATCATTCAAAATTGAAACCACTGAGCCATGCGAGATCCCTACGGCTTCCACAATCTCTCGCACTTTCAATCTTCGGTCGGCCAACACCATATCGTGAATTTTTTCGATTGTTTCGGGTGTAGAGACCTCAACTGGGCGTCCAGGACGTTCGGCATCTTCAGTGCTTGTACGGCCACAACGAAATTCAGTAAACCACTTTTTTACCATTGAAATCGATGGTGCAGAGTCCCCATAGTATTTATCAAACTTAGCCTTGGTCTCGGTAATGGTTTTTTTTCGCAAGAAATAATGCTTAATAAGCACACGAAATTCACTTTTTTCCATTTTCTCCTCAAATTAGTGAGTAGTCAGATAAAAATAGCTGTCAAACACAAACTAACTGACGCAGCAAGTTTAAATTTTGACAGGAGTAAACTGACAGATGCCTGTTGACAGGAGCAGTGTTGCTGTTTCAGTAAAGAGGTCAGAAATTCAAAAAGTCACGGACTTATTGACCCGCCCTCGTACAATACTTATCCTTTAGGAAGTTGGAGGGATAGAAGTGATCTTTATGTAGTGCAAAGTGGAAGAAAAGAAATTGTTAGAATTGAAGCTAAATTTGCTATTGCAGTGTCCACAGTCCATTCGGAGACTTCACCTGAAACAGAACAGACTCATTTGGCTTACAAGTGCTGAGTGGATTTCCTTTCCATTTCGGGGTAAATGTAACGGTCCTTGTTTTATTTATTTAATTTCTATTCAGCAGGGATGACGACTAACTCATCGATAGGGTGCATATTCATCCAGAAAGGTACTTCTTCGAAGGAATAAATTGCCGAGTGCTATCCTTCTTATGATGCCACTAGTTGACAATTTGAAAATCCAAGAGATGTTCAGCGATAGCTCGCGTTGGACATGGAAATGATACTACATAGTCGACCATCAGTCGTTCATAGACCTCCGTGGTATAAAGACGTGATTCGGCTTCTTTTCTATAGTGAACTAAAAAAAAAAAAATTTAAGAAAAAAACAATTAAAGACTATTCTGGCAAGTGCTTCGGTAGCCCAGTGCGAGTGGTGCTGAACCGATAAACTTAGGGTCGTGGGTTCGACTCCCAATAAACAAAAGTTCTTTTTTTTTATTATTTAAATTAAAATACAAGAACATTACAGTGTAATAGTTAAGTGAGTTCGACGATGAGTGGAAGCGAGCGGTCCGCTATCCCAATAGCGGAACCAATTCATGACACGATGTCATCCGATGAACAGACTGTAGTAATACCAGTTTGTCGGACAACAAAAACAACAACAGCAGAGATAACTACGAAGAGGAGAAGGAAGCAAAAACCAACTCCCGATCTAGTTAAGCGCCCTTCCCTATCAACTTTATCAGAAATGCTGCCTGGAGGAGTGAGGGAAGAGGCGCCCACGACATCAGCAAGAGCAGCACAGCGAAGACAAAAACCTCAAGACGAGTTCCCATATGTGTCTGATGGCGGAGAAGGTCGCTATATGGGAGATGAAAATAGCTTCGCATCTCTGGCTGGCTCTGAGTCAGATGACGAAGAGGACGAGGTTGAAGCGCTCAATAAGAGCATAAGACAGCTTCAGCAAAAAGTGCTTGTCATAAAAGAAAAACAAATGGCAAGACGAGAAAAGGAGCAGCAACAACAACTCCAGGCCTCTCAGCGGCAGTATACGGTGAGCGAAACCTTACTGCAACAACAACAAGAACGGAAACAATCCTCCCTACAAAAGAAAAATAAAAAATCTACACAAGAGCCAACAAAGAAACTGGCACAACAACAACAAAAAAGCAAATCAATACAAAAACCACAACAACAAAAGCAGCAGCAACAGCAGCAGAAACAACAACAAAAACAGCAGCAGCAACAGAGCCAACAACAGGAGCAACAACAACTGTAACACAGTGGAGCGCTATCACAAGGTCAAAAGTTTGTTAAGGGATTCGACGACGGAGTTCTTCTCCTTCACACTGAAAGGTGAGAAGCCGCAAACAATGCTGCTGAGGGGGTTAGAACCGTCTACCAAGCCGGAGGAGCTTCTCGCACTGCTCAAAGAGAAAGAGTGCGAAGAGCTCAAATTCGTAGGAGTTAAGCCATTTGTTACAGCCAGAGCCAAACGGGAGAAACGGAAACTACCGTTCTTCCTGGTTCAGCTGACTCCCGATAGCAAACTGGATGGTCTAAGGAGCATTAAAGTCCTGGACTACCAGATTGTGTCATGGGAAAAAGTAAAACGGAGCGAAAACATTTTGCAATGCGTTCGCTGCCAGAGGTTCGGGCATGCCGCGTCGAACTGCGAAATGCAGCCTCGATGCGTTTAGTGCGGTAAGAACCACAAGTCTGAAGAATGCGCTCTAGGTAGGGATGGAGCATCAGAAAAAAGCCAACTCTCTTGTGTTTTATGTAAGAACACGGGACACACCGCAAACTATCGGGGTTGTCCTAAGTTCCAATACATAAAAAGAGTAAATCTGGCTCGACAGCAAAAGGTGGAAGTTAAGCGTCCACCTATTCTACCACAAACACCAGCCGTTACTCCCCAGGTTACCTACGCCCAAATGGCGGCAGGTAGGGGAAATACGGCACAGCAAGCGAAGGTTGCTTCTCAGGCCCCAGCGCCTAGAGCACCGGAACCGGCAAAAGACATGCTAGCTATCTTGCTCTCTATCCAGGGGCAGATGGCTCAGCTGCAACGTCAAATTACCGAACAAGCTACGCGGGGTAGATCAAATATACGCGCTGCTGCCGAGCCTAACGCACCTTCAGTCGTAATGAGTACGTACATGGCGGAGCAAACCCTGAAGGTCCTTGCAGTGAATTTAATTCACCTGATTAGGATTGAGCGAAGAGCCACCCTATTCAAGTTGCTTAAAGACCAAGCCCCTGATGTGCTTTTGGTTAGCGAAACTAAGCTAACTAAAAGACACAAAATGAGGCACAGAAGGTATAAAATTTTGCGTAGAAATCGACCCAACTCCATACAAGGAGGAGGCGTTGCTATCTCGTAAGAAAAGGTATACGTTTTAAAAGAATATACAGTCGTGTAGTGCGCAGGTTTCAGGTGCTAGAAGCATGCATCATGTATATCCCTCTCCGCAGTGGAAAGCGGTTATACATGGTGTCTGTTTATGCGCCTAAGGCTACTCAATCCACCCAATTCATCTCAGAGCTCGAGACACTTTTTCGATTCCTGAGACTGGAATTGGAGGAAAACTATTTCATTATCGGCGGAGATTTCAATGCCAAACACAGCGATTGGGGAAATAATACTCCAAACACTAGAGGGAACCTGCTATTCAATTGGTGGGGTCAGCACAGTGTGATGTACCGAATCGGCCTAAAGGCGACGGATAGTCCGTCGTTTCCTAGACACGGCTCCTATTTGGATCTCCTGCTGTTTGACACACGAATACAACTGACAGGTACGAACCAACAAACTGTAAACTGTCTTCGCACTTTTGTGTATGACAGTGACCATTGCGGTCTTAGTACCGAAATAACCGTTCCGAACGAAAATGCGGAATTGGATGAGTATGTTCAAAGGCATTCCTACAACTATAGTAGAGTGCGTTGGACACACTTCTCCAGGACACTGACTAGAGCACTCTCCTCTAATTCGCTCTACCCACCGTCCAACAGAAATCTGTCAAACGAGGAGATTGACAGGTATCTAAAACTAATGGACGAGACAATTAAACGGACTATGGACAAAACGATACCTCGGTATCAATACACTGACAACGAAGACTTATTCCGCAACGCAACTATTGACGCACTTCACCGACATAAAAGTAGACTTCTCTCAAGACTTAAGACCTTGTACAGACAGTTTACTGACAGACATAACCCGGAGATTATGACATTAAAGTCGTCGATCAAAAACCTCCAAATATTAATAAAAGAAAATTACAGGTCTTCTGTAAGTTTGTATTGGAACAACAAAATTCGGGCTGTAAACACCAGCAACCCGAATATGTTCCCGCAAATAAATAAAATATTTCGGAGGAAAGATCAAGACGACCTTTCATGTCTTAAAATCGCCCGAACGACAGACAATGAACGCATACTTTCAACAGCAGGCATAGATCCAAATGAGGCTATTGATGATGACAACTTCTTTGTGATCGAAGATCCACAGGAAAAGGTCGAGGCTATAGGAGCGACTTTCCAGGAAGTGTACAAGGCGAATGACCCCATTGGCCTAAACCACGACTTGGAAAATCGAGCCCTTTTGCACAATTTCTATCTTCGAAATGAAATATTGAACTGGCGAATCGAGAACTCGGGTTTCACCCAGTTCAGTGACGAGAATATGGCAAATAATGTCATCGCCAATGAAAGGGAGCAACCCCCGTTCATTTCGAAGGAAGAGCTTCAAACGATCTTCGATACAATTAGAAGTAAGAAATCAGTGGGAACCGATGGAATACCGAACATTGTGCTTCGACATCTCCCACTAGAAGCGGTGGACATTTATACCACCCTGTTTAACAATGCAATGAATAATGCACATTATCCAGCGCATTGGAAAACTGCGGTGGTACATCCCATCCCCAAAAGGGATAAAGACACCTCCAATCCGGCGAATCTCCGGTCGATCAGTCTCCTTCCAAACATCAGTAAGGTTTTCGAAAAAGTCATCAATAGAGTCCTGACTAAGTGGGTTGAGGACAGAAATATAGTTCCGGATAATCAATTCGGTTTCAAGGCGGGGCATGACGTCATTCATGCCGCGTCTAAACTGGTTTCCGATATCCAATGGAACAAAGCCAAGAAACAGTGCACGGGTGCCTGCCTGATTGACTTGGAAAAGGCCTTCGATACCGTATGGTTAGAGGGACTCTTCTACAAGTTGAACAGACTGGGCATTAGTAAACCACTGCTGTATATTCTTTTCAATATGCTTTCAGATAGACAGTTCATCGTGAAAAATGGCGATGTGACTTCTACTGGTACATTCAACATTAAAAACGGTCTGCAACAAGGTGCGGTTAATTCGCCAATCCTTTTCAACATTTACACAAGTGATCTGATAGGTTCACTTCACCATGCCATAGCGTACGCAGACGACTTAATCGCGTACAGATCAGGTCCAAAGATTGAGGTTATAAACATTCTTTTGCAACGTGACTTCGATCAAATTAAACAATATTGCGACGACTGGAAGTTGAAGATCAACTTTCAGAAGTCGGAAACCATTCTGTTTAGGACGCCTCTGTCTAGGGCCTCTGCGGATACCAGAAAGAATTGGCGAAAGTTTCAGATCGTGGGACAACACGGGCAGCCACTTGCTTGTCGAAATGTAGTCAGATACCTTGGGGTCTGGCTAGATCAATATCTATATTTTAACAAACATATAGATGTTGCTCTGGCCAGAGCCAGAGGTGCTTTTGCCCTTACAAAGAGATTGTTTTATAACAGGCAACTCGATGCGACGGTAAAGGTGATCTGATACATGGCCCTTATCCGGCCTATGCTTGTATTTGGTTGTCCCGTGTGGTTCAACGTGAGAGCAAGTCTTTTGGAAAAGATTCGGGTGTTTGAGAGGGCTTGCCTTAGGGCTTGTCTTCGCCTATACAGAACACCAGAGTCTGAGTACATAAAATTCTATCCTAACTAGGTCTTGTACAATAGGGCGAACCTAATACGAGTGGACAATTTTGTTATTAAGTTGATTCGAAGGCACATTGCAAGAGCAATGACCTCGTCGAATAACCTGATCTAAAAATAAAAAAAAAATGAAAAAAAAAAAAATAAAAAAACAGAGATGGGTGACTCTTATCTTGAATAAAAAATAATACTTACACAATAAGATAGTTTAAGTAGGCTAAGTAACTGTATAATTTAGTTTGTAGGTAGCTATGTATAAGTTTTAGTCTCTAAGTTTTATAATAAGATTACAAACAAGTCCATGTACTAAGTTTTTAAAATAAAATTCATTTTCTTAGTTTTAGTTTTAATTAATGTAAAAAAAATAAAAAATAAAATACTGTAAGAAACGTCGAAAGGCATAGATTAAGTGTTATGTTTAACCTAGAGTGCCCGAATGGGGCCAGTAAGTTACAATAAGATAGTTTTAAGTTATTTAAGCTAATTTTTAAGCGTTTTTTTGTTAAGCTTGTAAGAATTCCTGAATTGAATTAAATAAAAAAAAATGCATTAAAAAAAAAAAAAAAAAAACATAGTCGACCATTGGCGTAAAAAGCTACACTTATTCGGAGTTGATTTTGCAACAAACACAATTGTGACGAACGAGTATTCAAATAGCGATTTCTTGTGAAGGACCACTCATCGGAAAGGATATCATTAAGTCGAAAGACATTTAACACGGTAAATTGATAAAATAAATCAGCAATTGTATTATTATTTTCTTTTTTTTTCATGTTAAACTGAATTTAGTTGTCGGGAGAGTTGCTGAAACAAAAATGCATGAAATGATGGAATTCTCAAAAGAAAATGCACAATGCCAGTAGTTGTCTCCAGCACAAGCTGGTCTTTAAGAGTTGTCTTAGTCTGCTGTAGTTGAAGCTAAAAATAATAAAAATTACAGAATCTACATATAAACTGGATTGACTATTATTTTTTGCCTGAGATAGAGTTAAAGGTAAGTAGTTTGCAGTGGCAGACATACGTACGAACAGTTGCTATTTCGTCGAGGTATCGAAGTCGGAGCTTTTGTAGAGTTGGACGCTTACCTACTCAGTAAGTGTCTATAGTGTTTACAAACTTTGATACGATGTAGGTAAGCATGGAAGCCTGTAAGGACAGTCAAAGATCTTCGTCGCTCATTAAATTGAGGCTTGGCAAGCACAAATGAAGCAGGATTTGCATATATTCTTCTGTAGAATCGAATATGTGGCTGATTCCTAATGCTGCCGGTTTCTCAGTTCATAGGTCAAGTTCATCACACAGATGACTTATTTATTACCCTGGTTGGTAGAGTAGTTGTATTGGCAGTGCCACGAGATACTTACACCAAATTGAGATTCATCGCTATGAACAAGGGGTTGTGGATTCCTATGGGAGCTGTTGCATGGTACGGAGAAGTTGTCCGATGGTGCCTATGGAGAGCCATGGGCTTCCTGTATCTCCTTTCCAGTGGCATATAGTTTGCTCTACTCAATAAATCTTAGGACTCTACCCGCAGTAGAGTGAATAGATAAGAGTTTGTGGCTTTGATGACAGAACGGGTGTTTTGTGTGAACTATGTCTTAAATGCAAAGGAATTCATCTGATCTATTGAATGACGGTAGATTTTCTTTTGTCCCTTCTGACCAATGGTAGATGACATGAGAAAGTATTCATTAACTGCTGTCCCTGCATGCTGCGCAAAAGGACTCAGTCAAAAGAGGAGTGACATATACATATATGTACGTACGTCTAAAATGACTGATCAGGTACATGCAGTACTTAATACAAATTGCACACCTCCAGCAATTACAGGTACAAAGAATTTAGTTGCGCTGCTTCATGTGTTCATTCTTAGGGTTGCAGGTAGTGTACTTACAATGGGTGGTTAGACATGGTGTTTAGGGCAGTAACATGGAGGCATTTTTATGATAACTACTTGGCGGCTGACCACATCTAAGAAAAACTAATTACTAATGAATTTTTACTAAACAGCTTTACACCAACTTGTTTGTTGGCGAAGGTAAAAATAATTGTGGTGGGCGTATATATGCAAAATACTCGTACGCCTCTTGTAAAGTATTCTTCAAATATAAGGCAACAAGAGTACAGAACTACTACCTACTTCCGTGCTAATTTCATTACTTTAAGTTTAAGTTTTCCCAACATATTAACTTAGCTTACTCCTCCATGTCCCCTTTAATGTAAAATATCAAAAGCGTAATATAAAGTTCAAAAGCGCTTTGTATCCTATATTTTTCAGGGAACTCTCATAAACCATGCTCACCTGTACTGCAGTAATGGGAATATACACTCGTTTGTGTAGCGAACATCCCCGTTCTCACCTTGACCCGTTTAACAACCTCTCTGGAGAACCTCCCGACTGTATCGGCTAGCCTATGAGTAGTAACCTTACTGATTCCTATATTCATTATCGAACCCGCATGGCGCAGTTAGCCAACTTAAACTGAACTACTTAGAAGTCATCGAGATCGATTGACCCCCGCTCCCTTAACACCATCCCATTCCCTTGTCACGAGGCCCTAGGAACAACGCACCAATTACTTTCTGATGCCAATTGAATAAAACAGATCCAAATACATTTTTAAAATTTATTGTTTAAAAGAAATTATTTCGCGTGCTGAATTGAAAAAGAAGATTTGTTAGAAATAAACACATAAATCAACACTTGTTAGTAATTAACGGATAAATGAACATTTGTTAGTTATTTGAGTTAAAGAAACAACGGAGGTTGTGTTAAAAAAAACAATTAATCAACAAATACTCGTAAAGCTGGAGAAAGGGAAATCATTTTGGAATGTTTAGAATTTTTTCGGAGGAACATTCTTTGTCAGGGCATCAGGAAGAAACAGGAAGTGGGTAGGAATACTAAATACTTACCACTACAGAGCAAGCGGTGCAAGATCCTTGCACCAAGTCACACGTTTAGGATGCATTGGCTTCTCTATGACAACGTGTGGTTTATTTGAGTCACAAATACAAATTCTGCTTCTTAACATAGCCGACGCCTGGATGGAAATGCGCATTTTCTGAAAAGACGATTTTTTTAAAGCCAATTTCGACCCAAAATAATGCCTATTCCATGTAAATTAATAAAGTCATTGGACTTTTTCTTATGAGGATACCCTAAATCGATGGTTTACAGCAACAATCTGTTCAGGGAAGAAAATATCCACCTGAAGATAGCGGTATTGAAGCAACGCCTTGCTCTCGCATCCTCACAAATTAAAGTCTTTGGAGAGAAATGGACGTCATCCTTTTGAAAACATAACATCCGCATTGTCAAATTCCATTTTGCATAAATAAAATATGAGGTGAGACGCTGTAAAGTTCTCCGCTGGACACCCTTTACTAATGTAGAAATGCTAACGTTTATAAACCGACCCGGAGCACAGGAATTCTTCGAAGTGAACGATGAAACATAGGTCCAAACTGTTGTATTTAACTTGCACAACATACGAGGTGTGAATTTATTATGATCCTTACTCATTTCTGATTGGGAAATACAAAAACATTGTGATATATTCATTCTTCTCTTTCATTGTGTCGAATTTAAGGTTCAGCTCAACAGAGGGTCCCAATAAGTATTTTGCTTGAAGTGTGCATCGGTGTACAATTTTTGATGATATCTTGGCCTGAGATGTACAGATCGTTCCTAATCTCTGCTAGTTACAACATGACATGTACCTATAATTGGAATGTCTAAACAATGAATAAAACGACACCAGGATTCTCTGAAGAAATGATTTTTATTTTTCGTTTTATGAGTGGTTGGTTAGTTAACAAAACAAAACAAAACTAAATAATTGCAAACACAAAATAAAAATTATTACAATCCATTCATCACAAAGTAAAGTTTATGGAAAAAAAAGAGAAAAAAATCAACAAACATCTAACCAGGCGGCCTTTTGTAAGCTGTTAGTAGTTAAGCACGAAACGAGACAATTACAAACAAAAACAGAAATAATAATTAAATCGAAATAAATTATTGAAGAAATGGTTGCCTTCTCCATTTTTTAGTAGTCCAACACTTAGTGGTTAGTTAATTAACAAACTGAAAGGCAATAGTTACAAAACAAAAATTATCACATGGTGTCACTGGTGAAAGTACTTTTAAAAACAATTGAACAAAAAAGTACACACAAGCGTGTGTGTAGGAGGTAGAAAATGTTGCACAAACTATTTTGGTGGGTGCTCAGCAGCATCTTCATCTTCAGTATCTTCATAGTCTGCAAACTCCCAATTTTGGCAAAAGTGTTTACACTGCCCTTCCTTGTATCTATCTGCTGATTTGCGTTTTTCTGTAAAAATAATAAAAAAAATATGCAACAAATTTAGAAAACTGTGCAGATTAATTGGAAGTTCGCAAACATACCAATTATGCAATCTATTAAATGTTCCTCCATGTCCGTCATTTGTTTAAGCAGAGCAGCGTCTTCCTCCATTTTCTTCTTCAAATAAGTCCACAATGTAAAATAGAAATATTCCGATTTGTGCAGTGGAAGCTCTTCATTTTATAGAAAACAATTTTCTTTAATGTCAAATAATAAAAATTTATTCCTTGGTGTGTATTCGTACCTTTTTGTTTGCTCATTTTTCAGCGTTTTTACTGAAATCACAATATTTTATTAAATAAACTGCAATGAAATGTTGGAAGACACAACTTAGTTCTTTGCGGGTCGAAGTTTAAATGGGACACGTAACAATTTGCAACCACCAAATTGTTGATCGTCGCTTCTAGCCCCGTCCTTGTCTTACTTGGTGTGGTGAATTGGGAACACACACATTCATATACATTTGCAAGGGGAAGAAAGGTTTGATAAATTATGTAGGAAAGGATGCATACAAAATATGGTGCCGATTCTAACAGCAATTTGAATGAAATTGTCAGACACGTCATCAAAGGGGAATAAATGAATGCAATGGTAGGGTGTTTAATGGTAAATTAATGTTCCATTCCACATGTCAGCTCATACGAAAATACTTGCGAACAAGAAGTGTGTGCAAATCGGTGATTCCCATTTTGTAACCCTTAGCACAGTGAAACTCCCTGCTGTTGAGTAAAACTTAGTGCTAATTTTTCTTCGAGTAACACTGCGTCTCCACGAGAAACACAATCGCAGTCGTCATCCCTTTCCGCTTAAGGTGTACGAGTAGTGTCCCTTTTGTGCAAAACGTCATAAAATTTTTTCAAAAAGATGTAGAAGCACGTGAAAGGAGCCAAATATTATCAAACCACACAAAAAAAGAAGCCAAGAAGCAGTTTATTTTTAAACAAAATACATCACAGGAACAATACTGCAGACACTTGATAGTAATGAGAGGTAAACGAGACATTTTAATTAAATCCAACATCAACAAACATATGTTTATGGTGCACGAAAAAATGGCATTCAGATAGAAAATGCAAAACCGGTGTAGGTAGATACGAGGATTTGAAATGCGACGAATGTTGTGGCAGACATGCAATCTCAAGTATCTACCTACATTAGAGAATGAAAATTAATCTGGCAATTTGGGAAAGGGTGGAATCTGTGTGCGCACATATGCAAAGGATAAAGTTGTTCAAGTGGTTTTTTAAAGATAGCGCATGATGCATAATAACCAGTGCAGGTAGAGACGACGAAAGTCACGTACAAAAATAGTGTTTTTTTAAGATGTGCCGACTTTGTTTTAATAAAACATAAAGAAATTATCTCCAATTTATTTAAAAGACTAGGTATTTCCTGGAATTTAATTTTTAAATAAAAATAGTTTCAGTCATATGTCGACCACAGCTGCCTCATACAAGGTGGCGTAAAATTATTATAAATTTTATAAATTTTGTTTTTGAATTACTTTTTTGCTAAATAAAAAAAATTATTTTGAGTGATGGAAATCTTTATTTGGACCTTTAAAATTTTTTCTGTTAAGTGGCTGCCAGTGTTGATACACATTTGTGCAACGCATTTTCTATGACTTTCCGCAAGATTTCCGGTGATGACTGTTCGCATTCCTGTCGAATATTCTCCTTAAGGACTGCAATTGTCTGAGGCTTGTTGACATAAGTCTGCGTCTTCAAGCAGCCCCAAAGAAAGAAATCGGGCGATCTTGCTGGTCATGCCAAATCGCCAAAACGGGAGATTACGCGACCAGGAAACGCTTTCTTCACAATATCCAATGTGGCTTGTGCTGTGTGTGCAGTTACACAGTCTTGTTAAAACCACATGTTCACCAAGCCCCGCTCATCCAATTCCGGCAGTAAGAAGTCGTTAATCATAGCCCTGTAGCGTTCGCCAGGAACAGTGACCGTATTGCCGATGGCGTCCTCAATAAAATACGGCCCAATCACTCCTCCTGCGTGAACGCCGCACCACACAGTGGCTTTGAGTGGATGTAATGGCTCTTCGTGCATCACACGCCGATTTTCAGTGCCCCAGAAACGAAGATTTTGCTTGCTTGATTGAATTGAATTGAAATTGAATTGATTGAGGATGGCTTGACAGTAATTCACACGCGCTCCGTTACTTGACGTAGGACGCCATTTACAAAAATTATAACATCTTCCGATAGGATGATTAATTTTGCGCCACCTTTTACTAGAGATCAAACATTCGAGGGATTGGAGGCATACATATAGGAATATCCCGTATTGCCTACTCAAACAATGTTTTGCCTCAAAACGTCAATCGTCGCTGATTTATCGGCATACACAAGTGACTAGACGTAATCTTACATCAGTTAGTGGTCAAATGATGGTTCATTTCTTGAAATGATTCAATAAAACGATGTTTTCGTTGGTACGAGTAGTAGAACACCATCTTGTTGTTCTTCTAGATTGATGCTGCAGTGTGTGACAAAACTAAAGCAACTTTTAACAATCTACCTCCTACCATTGCTTAATAAAAGAAATATGATGAAAAGTCATTTCTGTACACAACTTTTCGTCTTTATAATACTTTAAATATTATTTATTAAAAAAAATATCAAATTTCTATTGGTTTTAAAATGTTTTACATATCAAAAATAATAAATAAACCAATGCATACGTAAAATGCGACATTGACAAAACTAAAGCAACTCCCACTGAACCTGAGCATCTGGTCAAACAAATCAAAAGTACATAAACATTTGGGTACTGTTAGGTCATATTCCGTTAAACAATACTTGCTGTTGTCTGTTTACATCTATTATTCATTGTATTCATTACCCATTGTTAAGTGTTAGGAAAAAGAAGTAAATTTTATATTTGGAGATTTTTTTTAAGGATAATGGCCAGAAACAAATTTGGAAGTGAACTTAAAAATAAGATTGTTGAAGATTTCCTTAGTGGAATGAAACAAAAAGATATTTGTGCTAAGTATTCCATGGAAAAATCAGTTGTTTGTCGTTTAATTAAGCGATTTCAACAGAGAAGGACAGTACAAACAATTCATCTTGGCGGTAGACCCCGGAAAACAACTGCAAGGCAGGATCAACGCATAGTACGGGAGTTCAAAAAAGATCCTTGAACATCTTCACGGAAAGTTGTCAATGACTTGAGACTCCGCAAAGAAACCATTTGTGTAAAAAAAAAAAAACAGGATAGCGCGCATAAAGTTTGCAAAAGAACACATTAACTGGACGATACAGAAATGGAGAACAGTGCTATGGTCAGATGCCAAATATAACATCAGGGATCAGATGGAATTGCGCACGTTAGACGACCAAAAGGCAAACGCTTAGACCCAAAATATTGCAATGGCACAGTTAAACACGCTGGGGGCAATGTCATGGTGTGGGGTGGTTTCTCCGGCCAGGGAATGGGGCCTATCGACCAAATTACGCACATTTTAAACGCCCAAGGGTACAAAAATATAATGGAGGACATTATGTACCCATACGCGGATGACAACATGCCCTTGCGCTGGATATTCCAACATGACAATGACCCCAAACACAAGTCTAAGCTCGTGGCTGAATGGTTAACTGTCACCGGAGTGCGTGTTCTGGAATGGCCAGCGCAATCACCTGATCTCAATCCCATAGAAAATCTATGGGAAATTGTAGATTGCAAAATTCGGCCTCAAGATAACTCTTCCAAGGCCTCTCTCTTTGGGGGAATGGGGGAAAATCCCCATGGGTACAATAAACAATTTAATTGAATCCATGCCCTGTCGATGTTATGCAGTCCTTCAAAATAACGGATATCCAACGAAATATAAATGAAAAGTCAATAATTAAGATTAGTTGTTAAGTTGCTTTATTTTTGTCAACGCCTTACGAAAAGATGATTTTGTTCTCCGTTGAATTTCTTGCTATATGTTACTTTAAAATAAATAAAAAATAATGTTTTTGAAGAAAGTATATTTGAAGTATCTTTATGTTTTAAAGTTTTAGCTTACATCGTTTTACAAATCCTTTTGTAGACAAAGTCCTTTACTACGTCATGGGTGACGTTTTGTCCGAGACGTCGGCGTTCAGTGTCCTTTTTGCTTGAGAGCATATACTTAGTCTTGCCTGCACTGACCGCTAAACCCATTTTCGCCTCTTCCGTCTCAATACTTGCAAAGGCGCCACTGACATCACGCTGCTTTATTTTATTTTATTTATTTATTATGATTGTGTACTTCTAACACAGTAAGAATACACTTTTAAGTCTGTGAGGGATAAACAATTGGTATTGATTAATTAGAATTAAATTTAAGTAATTAAGATAAAGATACATTTGATAAAATTGAATTGAATAGACTGAAGAGTAGTAGTATTTACATTTTATAATTTCTGTATATACAGTCCGTTTGATAAGATCGTACACTACAAAAATTAAAGAAGAACATATAATAATGAAAAAAAATCAATTGTACTGGTTTATTTTGTTTATTTACTTGAATGCTTTTCAATTAATATGTTGTCCACTCTCTTCCATTATCAATAATTGCTTGGAGTCTTCGAGGCATGCTTTCTACTAATCTTATAGCATAATCTTGAGACAAAGATCTCCATAAAACTCGTATTTTTCGTGATAATTGTTTGACCGTCGAGATCTTCTTTCCTTGGAGCTTTAGCTTCATAAATGCCCAAACATTTTCAATAGAATTTGCATCCGGCGACTGTGATGGCCAATCTAAAACATCGACGTCATTTTCTTGTTTCCACGCACTGCACAAACGACTGCGATGTTTTGGGTCATTATCTTCTTGCAGTAACCAATTCTCATTCTCATTCCTTATAAAGCCTTCTTATAAATTGTGACCATGTTGGGTGCGTTTAAGTTATTTGTAAACATGAACAAATTGCCAAATCCTTGTTTTGAGAAGCATCCCCAACGTGCACCTTTGCCGGGTGTTTGACGGTCCGCTGGATTAATTTATTGGATTGTGTACACCAGGTATGACTGTTAGGAGACCATGCCCAAAAATAAGCTTCATCCGAAAAAATAGCGTTGTTCCAACCTCTGTCCAAATTCTCCTTGGCCCAACTGAGTCATTTTTCTTCGTGTTTTTTTTTGACAGTAGTGGTTTCTTTATTGTGCTTCGAAATTGTACATTATTCGCTAGTAAACGTCTTCGTATTGTATCACAACACACATTTAGACCTCTTTTACGTAAAATGCCTGGTCCTCCACGTAACGATAGAAGAGGATTTTTTTCAAACACGCGTAGAATCATTTTGTCCTGTTTTTTTTGTTGTTTTTGGCGTAGACCCAGGATCCGGCAAATCATTCACATTTTTAACTTGGGAATAACGGTGCACCCACTTGCTAACAAATGCTTTTGACTTTTTCATGTATTTAGCAGATGCTCCGTATGACATTTTCGGTTCTTTTGGATGCATGCACAAGAATATTACTTCATAACTTGATGCAAACGCGACACTCATTTTGTCTCTGACAAAAATTGAACACTCTTCAAATTTTTTTATTCAGAGCATCTTAGCAGAAGTATTTTTTTTATCTGCTAATGCAAATGCCACTTCCAAACCGGTTTTCATAAACGAGTTTTGCCGTATACGATCTTATCAAACGGACTGTATATTATTTATTTAAGATTTTTACTTAAACATATGAAGTTTGTAAGTTGTATTTGCTTGAAAAGGAGAGGGGTAATTTAAAAATCTAGTTGCTTTGATTTGAAAAGAAAAGCTTTAACTCGCCGTTAAATCGACGTGCATCATTCAGTTCTCTCAGATTACGCGGAAGTGAATTCCAAAGGCGAATAGCAGCAACGAAAAATTGTCTTTCGGATGTTAGGCAAGAGAAATGAGGGAGAATCAAACAGGCAGATCTGTTAGAAGCCGAAAACTGGATTTTATTACTATGAAGGTATGTCGGTTGCGTTGTTTTTATAATGCTAAACTGAATACTAAGAGTACGAAACTTGACGTAGTTCAGAAACGACATCCCACAAGTTTTTGCCAAGTGCGAGATGTGGTCGAACCTTCTGAGACTGTAGATATAACGGAGAGTGCTGTTGAACGCTACCTGAAGCTTCTTTTTGCTCTCAGCATCACAGTCATAGAATATTTCACATCCATAAATTAACGCAGGAATAACCAGAGATTTACCAAGAACTAACCTTTTCCTCAGCGGTGTGAACTTTTGACCAGTCCACAAAGTTCGAAGCTCTCCATATGCCTTACCTACAATCGCATTTATATGGTTGCCAAGATTTTTTGAATTTTCGACGAATTCTATTGCTGAATTGTTCAGCATGATGGCTGGAAAATAGGATAGCTCTAGCTTCTTTTTTAAGTAACTAAGATCCTGTGAAGATCTACATTCAAATCACTGGCACAATTTTCGATAAGTCCAAGAGTACAACTTTTATAAATTTGAATATCGTCGGCGTAAAAGTGCTTTGATAAATTCAGATAGAATAAGAGAGGTACCAAAATCGATCCTTGGGGAACACCTCGCACTAAAGGAAGAAATTCTAGCAGAGCACCCTCCTGTTTTCTTTCTCTGAGATACGACGAAAGTAACTTTATAGGACAGAGGGACATATTAAAATAATGACGTAATATATCCATAAGAGTGGAGTGGTCGACCATATCGAAAGCTTTGAAGAAGTCTAGAAGGATTTCCAGACAAAAAACTTTCGACTACATCTGTGCTTTCTATTCTTATAAAAAAAAAAAAAAAAAAACGGTGTATCTGTTGAGACAGCGGGGCCACGATAAGTCCCATTTTGATCTACTGCTGAGGCTATAGGATGAATCGATAAGAACATACGATTTAGTTCATTGTTATCAATATCACTGGGGCAGCTTAATTTTTGTTTACCAATCCCTAGCTCACGAAGGTTACTCCATAATTTGCGGCCATCTTACTTGGTATTCAGGCGATTTGAATAAAACTGTGACTTGGCAGCTCTTATTTCACGAACAACACTATTTCTTAAGTGTTTGTAGACTTGGTGGAGCTCGTCTATCCGAAAGCGTTTCCATCGGCGGTAAGCCTGCATTCTTCCAATTAAGTCAATATCGTCGGTGTATGCGAGTAATTGAACGGACTTTTGAAAGATTGAGGCTCTTGTGTTTGCGCGAGTTATAGGTTCGACCGAGAGGTTGGTGAAAACAAAAACACAACTGTTTTTTTGACAGCGTAACGCCGTATTCCACTTTATTCACAAGACTTCTGAGAATGATTGTTTTTACATTGGTTTTTATACTTAATTTATGCTTACTCTACAATAATAGCAGCAAATTCTGTGGGAAAGTGCATTTATTAATTCAAGGTGAACAAGGATAAGTTTAAATATGATAATGAATTAATGTAAGGTACATAAATGAAATGTGTTATGGATATGTAACTCGCGTGAGTTTTGCAATATTCTCTCAAGTATGATGTTAAAGAAATCGCATGACAGCGCTCCGACTTGTCTAAATCCGTTTTTGACATCAAAGGTCTCGGAGAGATGTTTAGCGACCTTGATGGAGCAGCGTGCATTCTCCATCGTCATCCTGCACAGACGGACGGGTTTGGCAGGGATGCCGAAACTAGACATTGCTCTGTAAAGCTCGTCTCCATAGCGGCCTTAAGATCGATAAATAGATGGTGTTTATCGATTTGAAGCTCATGAGTTTTCTTTCGGAATTATCGGTCTACATCGGCCAGGTTGAAAGGTTCATTCTGCTGGACAGCGACATTTGTTGCGTCATCGCCGTTATACAGTCTAAAGAAAAGATCTTTTCAGATTCTCAGCAGCGACTGCGACTCTACTATGATGTTCCCTTATTCGTTTTTACAGTCTTTGGTTTGGGGTTTTTTTTTACCTTTTGGTAAAACTTCCGAATCTCATTCCCCGAGTGGCATCTTTCAATTCCCTCAACCGCGCGCTTCTCATGCTCCTTCTTCTTCCTTCTGAGAAGCCGGTGTTCGTCTCTCCACCTCTGCTCATAGAGCTCGTGAGCAGCTCTAGTCTATCTTTGCCGCCTTGTGTGCGTTTTGCTTAGCCGCATGTGCTTGCCGGCATTCATCATCGAACCAGGGGTTTCGTTGTGGTGGACGAGTGAAACCCAGCACATCAGAAGAGTCGATGTTGGCTCCTCGGAACGTACGGAGCGTCTTACGTGTCTTGCGTCGATCGCAATGTGATCAATCTGGTTGACTGTTTGATTGATCAGGAGTTCTCCAAGTCCCCTTGTGAATATCGAGATAGGGGAACCGAATGCTACCTACGACAATGTTTCGCCTCGCCGCAAAGTCGATTAGCCTGAATCCGTTATCGGAGGTGGTGTCGTTGTCGTGCAGGTTATATTTTCCGATCGTTCCACCAAAGATACCCTCTCTTTCTAGCTTTGCATTAAAATCGCCAAGGACAACTTTAATATCATAGGTAGGGCATTGCTTTTAGGTCTTGTTAAGGAGCTCATAGAAGGCATCCTTTGTGCCGTCATCTTTCCCCTCTGTGGGTGCGTGCGCGCATATCAGGCTAATGTTGGTAAATTTATCCTTGATGCGGATTAGTACGAGGCGCTCGTTAACATGCCGGAAGCTCAAGACTTCAAACAACAAATCCGCATCAAAAAAGGCGCTGCTTTTGCCGTCGATAACAATCGCCGTAGTAGATGTCGCAGTGTTTCACGCACTTTTGGGTTGTCAACAGTAGATCCGTCCGTATCCGGCTTGTTGTTGCTTCTTAACTTTTGTATTTTTTCAATGGCCGGGCAGAAGGGTTACTTGCATCACGGTTTTTCCATATCGTTCCGATCCTGCCATGATTTGTGATTAAAATTTTGATCATTGATGTATGAAAATTGTTATTTTTATTGTATTTTATTAGCACATAGTTTAAATCATGAGGACTATTAGCTTTGGATGCAAATTAAAATGCTCCGATTTAAGTGTTCCGGTTGTTAAAATGCCTTTCATCCCCTTAAAAGTGTGAACATGACGTGCATGAGGTTAAAACAGAAACAACACCCAGTTGCACGGTTTTGGTGGTAATCGGTCGAAGGCATAACAGCATGCGGTCGCAGGAGTTGAGTGTTTTCTTGAGATTAAGAGTAGGTACACGGTGTACACGGCCAACTGAAAGCATGCCATTTTCTTTCCCTTCAACGTGTGATAATTATGTATATAAATGTTTGTATAACTCTGGGACTACGAATCAAATTGTTGAATCAGTGTCAGTATGGGCTACTTCAAAGTATTTGAAACTGAGGTCAGTAAGGATTTTTAGGACTAGGTACTCAGGAAGGTGAAATAGAAATGATTCAACGCCAGTTCTCATACCTACATGCAAGAGGGTGACTGACTGCGGTATATTGTATTCCGGTCCCTTTCATCTAAGTCCCATAAAGGGTCTGGCCTTGCAGGGTGAGGTATACAATAATTTTGTTGGTTCATTCTAACTTTTTACATTTACAGTTACACGGACGAGCAAACATTATTCTTAAGAATTTCATTGGTTGACGTCAGACATTTAGGCGTCGGACTATCACAATACCGGCTCATTCCATTGCCTGTCGTGGGGACGTATAAACAAATGTCAATAGGCACAAATCTCCAACTGCTTTGTGTCGAGATAATGTAGGTTAACTATACATTCAAGTTCATTACTCTTCAAGAGACTGTGAGAGAGAGAGAGGGAGCTGGGTGGCCATGGCTCCAATAAGATTGAGTTGGATTTTAATTCGCAATATTCGGTGTTCAGAGCCCCAGCTATGCCTACCAGTCCATCAACAAAAATCAAGCAAGATGGCTAGGTGACTAGAAAACAAAAACAAGCCAACACTCAGCAATAATCCAGTCTCGTCATTAAATGTTGGATGCCACCCATGGAGCGAAATAACCACTGAGCCCCAATATCTTTCTTCTCTCTCTCTGACCATTTTTCAAAAACTTAACACATGCCGAAGCATGATAATATTATATAAGAAAAAGAGGTTAAAAAAAAATGAGTTGATACAGTGTCATTCATAATTTTCAATAGATATGATCGTGTTTTCTTGTGTTTTCTTTAAATTTGTAACATCTGTTGCAAAATATTAGAATCCACTGCGAAATTCAGCTACTAAGTTCCAAGCTAGACTAATACGAGCAGAGAGTATCAAATCATCGTTTTATAATTTGTTTTAGAATATCTGAGTGAAAGAGCGCGAAATTTGCTTGCAAATGCAGGTGACGTTTCTATATTTTACATATGTCATAATTGGATATTTACTTTTAATTTTTAATGATAACTTAGAATTGTTTTAGTAATGATACATATGTACTTACCTCATATTATTATTAGAAAAGATAAAAGAGAATAAAATAGGCAAAGTACTATAAAAAAACAAAAAACACTGTGGCGCTGGCAGCCCGGGATGGGCCATGGCCTAGCTTCTTGACACTCATTTGTGTTGCTCATGTTGTTATTTTTGTCACATCTGAGCGGGGCCTACGGTTTATCGCCGAGTCCGAACGGCACTCCTTAGCAGCTTTGTCGTAGGCAATTTTACTTTCGGGAGTTTGCCATTGCCCGCCGAAAGGGTGATGGCGATTTGAAAAATTGTTGGTGACCCAGCTAGGAATCGAACCCAGGCTCTCTGCATGATAGTCCAATGAGCTAACTATCGCGCCATCGCCCAAGTACTATAGAATAGGAAATATTATGTGAACAGTTGTGCTACGAAAGTGTATTTATATACGTTAAAGGTAAAATTATCCTTTTTGTTGCAAACATTTCTACTATGTATTTTACAAAATTTGCGATGCCGAAAGAAAGATTTCGTCGTCTTAAATATATCGACGCATTGGCTCGAGTAGTACAATTTTATACAATACAAATGCATTCACATATTCGAAGACGATAACAGTGAAGAGTTTATTTGAGAAGGCTCCAACTCACTGAAAGCAAAGAATAAGGTGGAAGTGCCAGCCGAGATGGATAGCGTTCCCTTTTCTTTAATTTGAAAAGATTTTGTATTTTTATTTAATTTTTTTATTAATTTTCCCAAGAAATATGTACAATCAGAAGTCCTTTACCCGAGTTTCGAACTTGTCTAGACTTTCTCCAGATGAGTCCTGAAACTAAAGGTTGCTCACTTCTCCCACTTTCTCCTCCTTCCTCACCAATCCCAAAATCCTGGACCGGATCAATGTGTCATACGACCCGTGCCGATGACCAACCTGACTGAGGTCCCAGCATTTAAATAGCTCAGTCGTTAACGGAGTATCAAGATACCTGGCGACCTCCGGACTAGCTAGCCTTATCTTTATACAGCGGATCTCTATACAGATGGACCTTCTTTCTCTGATACTCGTGGGACCATTATGGAAAACCTAAAAGAAAAAACAAAACTCGAGGCCCGTACTCCTTTATTACCGGGCGATAATACGGTCACTGGCCCGACTACCAATAGGGCTTCTGCAATGCGGAACAAAAGAACATCTGTGGCAGGCCATGTTAATCTTTTACCATTCCGGATCCCAAGAGGTCCAAAACAAAATACCTCCTGGACCTTCCGATGCTACATCTCTGAGGTCTTTTAGCGATAGGAGCGACGCCGACGGATATATTTCTAGAGACCGGTAGCAGCTGGTCAAGTTGAAGCTTTCGAGCAACTTCTTGGCCATCATGCGGGAAAATCCCACACCACCTCCCATCACAAGCGAAGCTGGCTGGTATCATGGCCATGTCAAGTTGATAGCTTGCACTAATCAGAAATCTCAGGATCTCTATAAAGAAGCCATAAGTGGTCTAGGAGAGGTCTGGCCAGGTACTAGGCTTGAGGTCGTGGCAAAGGAGGATATCCCTAGTAGACCTAGAACCCTCAACTGGATCCCAGCTGAACTCTCCTCCCCAGAAGACATTCTGGAGATCATTAGGTTCAGTTATTCGATCCTTGCGACTCATGACTGGAAGGTCGCGAAACTTGAAGAATTTTTGATCAATAAGGAATCCCTTAACCATCTAGCGCAGACCAAAGGCATGATTCGGTTTGGTTTCGACTCTATTTACCTAAAGGTCTATAAGAAGGACGTGCTGGATGCTGATAAGCAAGCTGCTCCTCCTTTGTCAGAAGCCATAATTTCAGCCTCGGACATCGATGCGACGATATCCTTTCCTAAGTTGGATAGCGACGACTCCAACCAGTCGGGGTTGACTAAAAAGACGTCGGCATCCATCTCTTGTTTTACGTCGGAAATGGATCCTTTACGATCAGACTTGGTGGATGAGCTTTTGAGCTCACCATTAGAATCGGAGGACTCTTGCAGCACCGTGGTAGGGGTTTCTTTGGAGGATTGCAGCAATGACGCTACGATTTCTCCAGATTAACCTCCACCACTCAAAAAAGGCCTCGGCCGTACTCATTCTGCTTCTATCCGAAGGCGCAGATGACATCATCCTAATCCAATAACCATGGATTGCTGAAGGCGTGGTTCGTGGATTAAGGACACTTCTATACGTTCCACTATATACTAAAGGCAAAGGTAAGATCAGAACTTATATAAGTGAAATATAGTCTAAATGCATTTCTACTTCCTAACCTAGGTGATCCCGACTTAACCGTTGCCAAGCTGGAAACGGCCAAAGATACCTTCTGGATAGCTTTGGCGTATCTGGGTCACGATTAAATGGGCCCTCTCTCTAGTTATAACCTGGAAAGGGTGGTAAAGGAAGCAGGAATACACGAAACTGACCTCATCATAGGATGCGATGCCAACGCACGTCACACAATTTGGATATGTACGTATTGTAATGTTGCATGTACCTTGATAACTATTGATAATACTGGTGCTTGAACCAGAATACCAATGCACGTTAAACAAGAGAGTGCTAGCCAACGATGAGATAAGTTTGATCGTGTCACGAGAACAAAATTACAACTTATGTAATGTAATGTTTCTCTTAAATACTCGTACTAATTACAATATTTAATTTTGCCTTGTAAGCATACCGCACGGGCAATGGAAAATCGATACATCGAATGTTCGAGCGGATGTCTACCAGGCATGTGCAGTGCTTACTCAACAAATAGTCATCCGCTCGTGCGGATGTTTACAGCGAGCGTAAGTAAGTTTAAAACAATGAAACAGAAAAATATAAAAATAAATTATTTTTCCCGCTTGCATTTTGTATGACGCGAGCAGTGCAAAGGGCAATGACTTGCTGCCGCCTAAACAGAATACTACAGTACTAGTACTAACTTCATTGTTTGTAACACCGTTATGGCTCATACATCCACATTGGGGTTGCTTAAATGCACATGCAGGTAGCTCTTCAACAAAGCGAAAACCTTAAGAAAAGCGTCAGATTGGGAATCATACAAGGAATCCTTCAAACATATAAAGAAGAATTGAGGACGATAAAGCGTGAATCCTGGAAGCCCTTTTGTAATAAAATCACTGAAGCCTCTGAGGCATCACGACTAAGAAAAATCCTCTCAACAAGTCCTTCGATATCTAGCTGCTTGAATAAAGCGACGGTTCACGGACGACCTCAAGCGACGAATCACTCAACTTGCTTCTGCATACTCATTTTCCGGGTAGCTCCCCTTTCACGGCTAACAACAATCATAATAGAACTATTGCAGCCGCCACAAAACTTACTGGCCTTATTACTAGAGATAAACTGCTCTGTGCATTGCATAGCTTCAAACCATACAAGTCTACTTGGCCGGACGGTATAATTCCAGCCGAGCTACAAAGATCGTCGGATATAATCTTGCCATCGCTTGAAAATATCATGAGGTACTGCGTAGAACTATCCCACATACCTCTGCCATGGAGAGAAGTAAATGTAGTTTCATTCCCAAAAGCGGAAAATGTTCTTATGTTGTCCCCAAGGACCTAAGACCTCATATCATATCATATTTCCTTCTGAAAACCCTGAAACCACTGATTGATATCCATATACGATCTAGCCTTAATCCTAGACTCCTATCCACGGCACAACATGCCTACTGTAAAGAAAAGTCGGTGGAGACGGTTGTACATTCACCAACAAGCCACACTGAACTACGTTATAGAGAATATACAATGGTAACTTTCGTAGACATGGAAGGCGCCTTTAACAACGTCAACATACCCGTAATCAAAACGACGGAATTAACCCCCATAAAACCGATCTTGTCCTATTCCCTACGAAATACAAAATTCCGATTATAGACCCTCCCTCAATCAACGGTACTAGCTTGGTCTTCTCTGATACAGCGAAATTTGGACAATAGCTTTTAGAAGATAGGTTGCGATCAACTGATTGTGCATACATTTTCATAAACTTCGGTTTGCAAGTTGGAACGTCGGATCGATGACCTCAAAAAGTTTAGAACTGGAAGCGATTATACGTCGCAGAACTCTACAAATCCTGTGCGTACAGGAAAAGAAGTGGTGTAATACAGGAAATAAAGCGCGTTTTCTAGATTTAAAAACTAAGGCATTTAAGATGTTCTACCATGGAACGGTCAATGGACGAAACGGTGAATCGTTGTTGCAGCGGATCTTCTAAACAACATCGTTGGTATCTTGAAAATAAGCGACCGCTTGATGAGTGTTAAACTCGTCATACACAATGAAACGTGGAACATTGTTAGCGCGTACGCTCCACAAAATGGATGCGATCAATCGGAAAAAGATACATTTTGGTCAGAGTTCGGTAATTTGCTTAAAAATATACCAATCGATGAGATGCTCTTCGTAGGCGGAGATTTAAATGGCCACGTCGGAGAAACAAATGTTGATTATGAGGACTGCCACGGCGGTGAAGGCTTTGGAACCAGAAATTCAGCTGGCGAACACATCCTTGTAGCGTGTAGGGCTTACGGCTTAACCGTCCTAAATACAATGTTTATTAAACATCAACGACATCTTATCACCTATAGCAGCGGAGGCCACGAAACGCAAATAGATTATCACCTCTGCAAAATGTCGATGAGAAACCGTGTTAAGGACTGTAAAGTAATACTTGGAGAATCGCTAGTAAGCCAACACCGTCTGCTCATTACAGAATTTTTCACAGCGGAACCACCGAAAACACGGGCATCGTTTGGAAAGCCAAAAATCCGGTGGTATAATCTATCGAAGGAACGAAGCGCAAGATTTATCGCACTGGCTAAAGAAGTTCTTCAAAATATAAATGGTATAGCAGACTCGCTTAGCCCGCAAGAAATGTGGAACAGCATGCACGAGGAATGCATAACACTCGCAGTCCCATCTGGGGACTATATCGAAACACCATTACGTCGGCAAAGAAACATGGTGGTGGAATGACGAAACCAAACGAGCTGTGGCCGACAAGAAGAGTGCATTCCAAGCGTGGACAAAATGCGATCGGAGCGACGATATCGAAAAAGCTCGACTGGCTCTTGAATACGAGCGTCTTAAAAAGATCGCAAAGAAAGTCCTGGCTCGAACTCGAGCGGCAGAAGCGGAAAACCTGTACCAGGAGTTGGAACAAATATCCTCACGAGAAAAAATTCAATGGAAATAACTTCGCCGAAATACATCAAAAACGCAGACGGTCGCTTATTAACAAATGAAAAGGAAATTTGTGACCGGTGGCTTGAATACTGCAAGGAGTTGCTTAACAAACAGTTTCCACGTGATATCGTGCCGACAGCTTGTCTATTCGAGGAGGAAGTTTCGGACTTTTCAATCGAAGAAATAAGTATAGCAATCGGAAAAATGAAGCGGGGGAAAGCGGCGGGACCAGACAGCATTCCATCAGAGTTTTGGTCGAAGATGGAGGGGATCGGCAGCGTTTGGCTATCGAAACTTTTAAATAAATTAAAATGTGGACAACCCATGCCGAATCAATGGAGAAGTAGCTTCTTGGTTCCATTATACAAAGGAAAAGGCGACACTCGAGAATGCAACAACTACCGTTCAATCAAGCTTATGTCACACACAATGAAAATCGTCGAAAGAGTCTTAAACGAACGTCTTCGGCAAATAATAAAGCTCGATAATAGCCAGTGTGGATTTGTTGAAGGAAGATCGACGGTGGACGCTATCCAAAGCCTACGAATAATAATGGAAAAGAACCGAGATTCGTCTAAGGATTTACACATGGTATTTATCGACCTCGAGAAAGCATTCGATCGAGTGCCTAGGGATCTCATATGGGCCGCGCTGAGGTCTCAAAATGTACCGGAAACGTATGTTAGAATAATACAAGACATGTACGGCAACGTGAAAACTGCGGTTAAAAGCTCTGCTGGACTAACGAGAGAATTTCCAGTTAATGTCGGAGTGCATCAAGGAAGCATACTTAGCGCTTTCCTCTTTAACGTAGTACTCGACTATCTTTTAAAAGACTGCATGCGCGAACCAAATGTAACGCCAATTCTCTTCGCTGACAACGCAGTTATACTTAGCGATAACGTCGAAGATTTACAGAACGCCTTAGATTCATGAAGAAATGCGCTAGAGAGAAACGGGGTTAAAATAAGTCGTTCAAAGACCGAGCATTTGACGTGCCCATTTGCACATCCGTTGCGACCTGTTCTGGATATAATGTTAGACGGAATAGTTCTTCCGAAAAGCACTATATTTAAGTACTTAGGATCAGTCGTTAACATGGAAGCGAAATGTGACGACGACGTAAACCACAGAGTGAGTGTGGGATGGATGAAATGGCGGGAAAATTCGGGAATCTTTTGCGACCGAAAATTTCCACTTAAATTAAAGGGGAAACTCTACACCACGGTTGTTAGACCAACTCTTATATACGGTTCACAGTGCTGGACAATGTACGAAGCGTTTAAAAACAAAATGACGGCAGCGGAAATGAAAATGTTAAGGATGTCTAGTGGAGTCACTAAACGCGATTGCATTAGATCTACGCGTATAAGAGGAAGTCTACATATAAAGAATTCGGTAACCGAACAGCTTGAGGCGAATAGAATAAGCTGGTATTGCCACGTTCAAAGAAGATCTGCGGAAAATCCGGTTAAAAAGGCACTATCAACTACGGTCACTCCAACTGTAAGAAAACGAGGTCGGAAAAAGAATTCCTGGATTTCTCAGATGGCAAATGCGCAACAACGTCTGGGGTTAACCACTGAAGCGATCCAGGACCGATCATTATGTAGACGCGTTCTGCGGTCTGCGACATTAGCCAACCCCATAAGCGGAGCAGCAGCGATGCAGTAAAAATGGGAAACTCGTTACGCATAAGTTCGTATAACGAGGAAAGGGTTAATAAAAGGATAAGAAGAAGAAGACATGCATACATGGAAATTGCAATTTTATAAGAGCGGTTAATATGTTGGTCATAGCTAAACTGTCAACCAACAGGGCAAGCAATAATCAATTCTTGATGTTATGAGATAAATCAAAGAGACTGAAAGTGTTGCGAATATAACATAACCTCTGCCAAGCATCAATCTGCTTGGACTTTCAATAGGAATGATCATCGCAAAATCTCTTACCCAACTCTTCGGCGCGACTTCCACTTATACATTATATCCTGTTTCTCTCACTTTGCTGGGGTAAGAACATCTGCGATTATTACATCGTGCTTAGATATTTGTTCGTTTTCGCCTTGTTACGGATTGTTTCAACAACAGGTATACCCATGTGTATATGTGTCTATACACTTCCAACTTTTTATGACTATTCACAACAAGAGGAATAAGTACCGTAGAAACAAAACAACTTCGGCTATCCAAATATCATATATAGTCAGTCATAAGATAAGATTACAATGCTGCAGTAATTACTATACATGTAGAAACAAAGTCAAACTTCGACATATATTTTCATAGTTTGATGCCTCAAATAGTTCGAGTTCGTAGTTTTCGCGTTTGTTTTTATTTTAAGAAAGAAAATGGTAAATTGTGAGAAGCAGCCACATCTTCCTCCAGAAATTAACGCATGCAAAGAGGATCGGTTGAACATCGGTGTCACTTTCGCCCATAAAACGGCAATATCCATGGTTGTCAGTCAACGATTATGTATACCTGAAAAAGTATAATAAACAAGAGAAAACAAAACGATAATATACCACAATCGCAGGTAATTATCTAAAGTAAACACACCTGAGCTTTTTTACAACGAGTTAGCACATTCAAAGCAAAACAAAAATCTTTAATAAGAAATATAATGATAATCGAAAAATGACGTTTTAAATTGTATGCAATACTTCTTAACAGCTGTTCCTCATTATTTGTACTGATTCACCTTGAATCAGTTATTATTTCTCCCAGATATAACCTCTCTATCTCTCGAACGCATTTTTCCATGCAGACAGAAGGATGATTCCGTAGTGAAATTATAGCCTAGACATTAAAATCAAAATTACAATACTCCATTTGTCATACGAGTATTAAGGATTGTAACAAATCCTCTTAATTCTTTTATGAAAATTTTTATTTTCGAACAAGCTCCCAAAATGTCAAACGCCAACGTTTTGTGTACCATTCAATTTATTTTTGATTTAGATATAAATGTGTATCCATGAATGAGAGCAGTTTTTTCATTGAATCTATTACAAAAGGCTTTTACTGACAAATAAGTGTGTCCATGCGGAGGAATTTTGAAGTTCACTGCGAACACAGCCAGAAATTTAATTATTCAATTTCCATTGGAAGCGGATGTCACTTAGCTCCGGTAAAAAGTCAAATGAAAGTGTCATTTAAAAATTATTTTAAAAAACTAAAAACAAATACTAAAGTGTCGATTGGCGAGCGTAAATTAGAATTTCTAGCACAAATTAAACATCAAATTAAGCGGGGACCATATTATGCGTTTTAAAGAGAATCCTAGATGAAATTCGCAGCGATGTCATATGTTTTCCAAAGTGGTATTTGATGCTTAAGGAGTTCATGTTTTCAAATTGTATTTTGATTTCTATTGTATTTGCAGGTACCTTGGTGTATCTTAGCGTGTGCTCATACCATGTATGCAAGTACGTAGTGAATGTGGCCAGCAGGACATGTATTTTTCAGCTGTACAGATAAAACCCTAGTGGGAGGACAAAGTCATATACAATAAATTATTAAAACTCGTCCACTGCAACTGAGAATGCAAAATATTGTTGTGGTGGGTATTCAACATTAATGAATGCGCAGACCCAACGATCAGACCACATGCAGACCGTGCGCCTATTCTTCAATCAGTTGGATCTGTGATAATGGACAGGAGCTAATGGGGGAGTAACTGGTTTATATTTGTTTACATAAATTTGATCAATCTTAATTACATTCTAGATTTTAGAAGTCAACCAAGCCCAACATGACTGCCGGCTTAGAAATTCGAAGAGAAGATTCGATTGGAAATGTAAAATCTGCCAAACCTAAAACTAATGCTCATTTAGGGCGTTCTATACTGTGGCGATCGAAGAGGCCCACATGATTTTGTGAGCGAGAGTCGCCTTCCTCGGCAACAGTAAGCTGAGCCAAATTATACCTTTAAAACGAGATTTAATGTGATTTAAACTCTAAAGTACCCCTAGGAAATAAATGTGCAACAGAACGCTGCTAATGTAGCCTTTAGAATGTCTGATACCTGAGATTCATTTACGGACGCGCCGATTGCAGTGGAATGCAATGTACCAATACTGATTGTGGCGATTTTAATATACGAAAGCAAGTATCCCTAGGTGTCGAATATGTTGAGTTAAATGATTAATTTCGATTTGAGCATATTCAATTGGAAAAGCATCATCCACCTATCATCTACCTATGCGTCCACAGTGAATTGCAAGGTGTCAATTCCTTAATTGCAGATTAATTATAAAAGAATGTCGGTGCATATTAACAATTCAGTAGTCCTTTCGCTGTGGGTTTGTTTGTGTTCTGTAATGTTTCGATTTCGTCTCCTAATGTCCGTGTAGTGTTGTAAACATTATGTAGGTTACCTGGTACTTTGTTACAGATGTTGATGATTAGACTTGTGCTGCTGTTTGTGTTTTTGTTAGCTTTTATGGTTAAGAGGGTGTTAGAGCATATAACATTAGGACGGCGATGAAGCCCGCGTTGTTCTAGTTGTCGATAACTGTCGATTACCTCCGTCCTTCGTTTCCTTCGTTTTTCGTTGTCCAGGTTTGATTTGATGCACTTTGGGGTTTGTATTTAATTTTTTTTTCACTTTTGCAACAATTGTCTTTAACTAAGAATGCTTGTGGTTGTTTCTTAGGTTGGCTTTCTTTTTGTTTATACAAAATGTAAATTATTTGATATACAGTGCACTATATTTACTAGTTAGTCTAAGCGAGTTTTATGTTGCAATGATATTACAATTCACTTTTATACATATATATTTGTTTAACTTAATATCAGTGTGGAACACTACTCAAAAAGCATAAGAGTTTACACTGTTTTTTTTTTTTTTTTTTTTTTTTTCATGAGGCACTGCACTTGCGTTTTTTGTTATTTTGTTTTGTCTACTTGCCACTATTGGTTACACATGCCTTTCCGTGTAGATTCTTTAACGAATATCTTTTTGTTTTTTTTCTTGTTCTTAAACGAACTTTTGCGAGTTCTTAAACGAACTTTTCTCGCGTTTCCAGACTGCGCCAATTAAGTTGATGCTCGAGCGGAGGAGCAAAAATATATATTTATTTATTTAAAATCAGTTTAAAATGTAACAATGAAGTGTGACAATGAAAGTGTCTACTTGAACCTTTCCACAGGTATATTTATGCATAAAAAATGATTACTCTGCACCTAGCTTCCTCCCGTGGGAATGGAATGTAGCTGTCAAATGGATTTCGCGTGTGGAGGATATGGGGTTGAGTGTTTTGCTAATTGCGCAAAAATGGTGTTCTTACAAAAACTTTGAATTTTAACGTTAGATCGGGCAACTGAGACTGTACCATTTTCTTTTCGTACAACCTGCGCTTTTTACATATGCACATATCTAGGATTTGACGACCACTTTTCACATGCAATAAACAATTGTCCTTTTACATTTAATTCACTTTATTTGATTTTTAGTTTAATTACAGATACTATACATCTTAGATACTTTCACATAAAATTCACTTTAATCAACTGCTCTGTTCCACGGACTAAAACATTCTACTCTTAAAAACTACCACTTTTCTCTTGTCATCTCGTATCTTTTGTTCTTGTGTCTGTTCGGTTGTTGGTATATCGGCTGTTTGAAGACAGCTGCCCTTATGCGTACCATACCATCGTATGTACTGTGGGTGCCGTTGGTTATCTTCGTTCTTTGATTTAGTTTTGCGTCGTGCATGGTTTCTGTTATGTCCAAGTAAATGTGTTTGTCATATTGCGTCGTAGTAATTGTCTGTTGGTTTTGCTCCATCCCACATGCATATATATAAATCTAAGTGCCATAAAGGGCCTGACCTTGCAGTGTGAAAATATATAATAATTTTTTTCTTTCAATCTCACTCCTTACATTTACAATTACCCCCGTGGGCAAACATTATTCTTAAGAATTTCATTGGTTGACGTCAGACATTTAGGCGTCGGACTATCACAATGGTGGTTCGTTCTGTAGCAAATCTTGGGGGCGTATAAATAAATATCAATAAGCACAAGTATCCAACTGCGCCTTGTGCCGATCTAGTGTGGGTTAATCACACATCAAGTTCATTACTCTTTAAGAGACTGAGAGAGAGAGAGCTGGGTGGCCGTGGCTCAAGTAAGAGCCACGCAATATTCGGAGTTCAGAGCCCCAGCTATGCCTGACAGGCAGTCAACAAAAATCAAGTAAAATGGCGATGTGATTAGAAAACAAAAGCAACCTAACTCTCACCAATAATCTAGTCTCGTCATTAAATGGAGCGAAATAACCACTGAGCCCAAATATTTTTCTAATCAGTCTCCGACCATTTTCCAAAAACTTAACACATACTGAAGCATAATAGCATTCTATTCATACCCACCCACATTGGTGTTAAATTCTTTTTTAAACAAAAACAAAATTTCAGAATCCAACCAACATGACCGATTAAGTGTTAGAAATAATTTAGAGTACCCGCACATGGACAGTCTGATTGAACATCATAAGTATTTGAAATAAAATACCATATAACACGGTAAATCGGTGTTTCTGTCATCGAAATCTAACTATAATCAAAGTTTGGCACGGCTTTCAATAGCTTTGCCTGGCTCAAACTTATGTCTTTGCCTTTGACGTATTTACAATTAGCGTTTGAGTAACCCGGCAACCCTTTTAATACAAATTAACAATGCATATCTCAGTACAAAACACCATACTACCACATCTACTGTGTTCTATATATCTTCATCACCATTCAATAAAAATAAAATAAAATAAACAAAAACGACAACAATTTTCGCGAGACAAAGGCACAACCTGACGATTTGGTAAAGGAATAAACAATGGAAAACAGCAATGCTTTGACATTGACAGTTCACAGGAATATATGTGCAATCGATTTGGAGCAACCACTGGAAGGCCACTATTGGAATACTGCAATGTGTTTGATCTATTTTATCTCATTTTTAATACAAAGAATGCGTCCCAAAACATTAGAACAGCTGCGTACTATAATTTATCAGAGTTTATCAAAAAATAAGCTCGCTCTATTGGATAAATAAATAAAATTCAGGCGGAAAAGTATTAAGTAAAATGTCAGACGAAGTAACAAATTTGCCTAGTGAGTGTAATTAACATATGTACATATATGACAAAAAAATCCTTCATTTCGCTTTGATTTTTTATATATTTAATTTTCTTAGAGGAGAGTTCTTTTTATTCTCTTCCGCCGGAGGAGATACAACTACAAATCGATTTTCAAAAACTTTGGAGAGAATTCGAAACAGAAAGAAAACATGCCGGCGACATTGAAACTTTGGAGAAGATGGAGCAGTTAGAGACCAAGTTCATAAGTACGCTTGTTTTTATTATATATCGGTTTACGTGTATTTTGTTATTAGTCCCATTTTTATTCAGAAAAAGCGGGAATGTCTCGACCGGCTTGTAAGGTATTATTTCCGGAAGAGAAGAAAGAGATAAAACAAGACTCAGAGAGTCAACAGCGAGAAACACAAATAATAGCTTGGGAGAAAGAAAGGCAAAAGTGGAGGAGAGAACGAAAGAAGTGGAAGCTTGAAAGACGAACACGGGAAGCCGAGGAGCAAGCAAATCTTCCTACAAAAAAACGCAGAACTTAAGGAGAGTAAAACCAAATCCACTTTGAAAAAATTACTTTTTTCTGTTGTTCCTCAACAACCTTTGTGTTTCGTTCGTTTAACATAAGTTTCCTTCTTATTATATTTATTTTTTTCTTGAAAATACTAAAAGTGAATTCAATGTTAATTTTCGTTTAAAATAAAGTTTTTTTTTTTAATTTGTTTTACTCAATTGGTAACAAGTGGAAACTAGTGGCAAGTGGTTGGGAGGCATGTATGTTCCTATCGCCTAGTGACAGGTTAATGGAAAGTTGTCTAGTGCTCCCTTACATCGAAGCGTTTCTACCATCGAGTTCTTGGTAGTTTTTATCGATTAGCATAAAGAGATCCCTTTCACAGAAAAGCGAAACCATTGTTATTTGCAAAACGGAATAAGATGTGAGTACACTACCTGTAACCCTAAGTACGAACACATGAAGCCGCGCAATTAAGTTCTTTGTACCTGTAATTGCTGGAGGTCTGCAATTTGTATTAAGTACTGCATGTACCTGATCAGTCGTTTTAGACGTACATATATGTATATGTCACTCCTCGTCTGACTGAGTCCTTTTGCGCAGCATGCCGGGACAGCAGGTAATGAATACATCTCATGTCATCTACCATTGGTCAGAAGGGACAAAAGAAAATCTACCGTCATTTCAGCATCCCACTCGTAGTTGTTGGTAGATTATAGAATTTCAACTGATTATGCCATGCTTCAATCCATTTCAATAGATCAGATGAATTCTTTTGCCTTTAAGACATAGTTCACACAAAACACTCATTCTGTCATCAAAGCCACAAACTCTTATTTATTCACTCTACTGCGGGTAAATCAATTTCGTAGCTCCCCATGTGCCACATTTATTGACTAGACCAGACTATGCGCCGCTGAAGAGGTGATGGAGGAACACCATAGACTCCACCGTACAACTTCTCCGTGCCATTCAACAGCTCCCATAAGCATCCACCACCCCTTGTTCATAACATTGAATCTCAATTTGGTGTAAGTATCTCTTGGCACTGCCAATACAAGTGCCATACCAACCAGGGTAATAAATAAGTCATCTGGGTGATGAACTTGACCTGTGAACTGAGAAATCGGCAGCATTAGGAATCAGCCACATATTCGATTCTACAGAACAATATATGCAAGTCCTGCTTCATTTGTGCTTGCCAAGCCTCTATTTAATGAGCGACGAAGATCTTTGAGCTGCCCTAACAGACTTCCATGCTTACCTACATCGTATTAAAGTTTGTAACCTCTATAGACACTTACTGAGTAGGTAAGCGTCCAATTCTACAAAAGCTCCGACTTCGATACTTCGACGAAATAGCAACTGTTCGTACACTGTCACTGCACACTACTAAAGGTAACTCTATCTCAGGCAAAAAATAATAGTCAATCCAGTTTATATGTAGATTCTGTAATTTTTATTATTTTTAGCTTCAACTACAGCAGACTAAGACAACTCTTAACGACCAGCTTGTGCTGGAGACAACTACTGGCATTGTGCATTTTCTTTTGAGAATTCCATCATTTCATGCATTTTTGTTTCAGCAACTCTCCCGACAACTCAATTCAGTTTAACATGAAAAAGAAAAAGAAAATAATAATACAATTGCTGATTTATTTTACCAATTTACCGTGTTAAATGGCTTTCGACTTAATGATATCCTTTCGGATGAGTGGGCCTTCACAAGAAATCGCTCTTTGAATACTTGTTCTCATTTCCTTTTCGTCACAATTGTGTTTGTTGCGAATCCACTCTGAATTTGTGTAGCCTTAAACGCCAATGGCCCACTTTGTAATGTCGTTTCCATCTTCAGCTCAAACTATCGTTGAATATCTCTCAGGTTTTCCCCTTGTCAACTAGTGGCATCATACGAGGGACAATTATCGGCGACTAATTACTCCGAAAAGGTATCTAGATGTTTAAACTTCAATGCACATTTACAGCAAGATGAAGTACTCTTGTACAATAATTTGAACAAAATATTAAGCGTAAGTCACATGTTTTATTTCTAACCTCATTCAACAACAATTGTTTTTATTTGGTTTATCATTTTGTGCGGTAATTGCTGCCACTGTACAGTAAATAAAGCTTCAATTCTCTGTTCAAGTTAAATTGTTTGTTCTTTTAAATACACCATTTCGCTTATGAGATATAGACCTAAACTTTTGGCAAGTATCAGTGTCCGACACGTGACGATTAATTCACATTCAGTAACATAAATTGGTAAACAATATATTTTGATAAATTTAATTGTGTTCTTTATTGATAACTGCCAGTGATCTAATTAATTATTCAAAAAGTGAAAGCCCAACTTATTACCTTATATTGGAAATTTGATGATACTCGTAAAATTACGAGGATTACGAGGCTGTGAAATCTTTTCACTTTCGCCCCGATATCGTGTACACTTGTCCAGGTCTCAATGATTATGTAGTTATTTGGGAAAATGGTATTAAAAAGAAAAGTCAGAAGCATTATTTGACTTTGTACTTAAGAGAAGCCTTCTCCATTTTTAGTGACTTAAATCCTGATTTTGAAATCGGTTTTTCAAAATTTAGCAGCTTTAGACCAAAAAAAGGCTTACTTATGAAAGACACTCCTAAGGATCAGTGTAAATGTTTAATACATGAAAATTTCAATCTAAAATTAAGAGGTCTGAAAGAAAACTACAACAGCGACTGGTGGAGGGTCAAAAAATAACGCTGTCTGTAGAATATAGCAGATCATGTGTTTGGAAGGAATGGGAAAAAAAATTTGAGAATAAACTACGCTTAATAACCAATGAAACCAACGCTGGTGAACTCAAAAAAAAATGCGTATCTTTCAAGTTGACTTTTCAATGTCGTTTGGTTGTGAATATCAGAATGTAGTTCAAAGCGCACTTTGGTCACAATCAAGTGTTATGTTGTTTACAGCGGCAAGTTTTTACAAAGGTAAATGTCAAACTTACGTTATATGCTCGGATGCAAACGCCAAAGATAAAGACACTAAAGACACTGTTCTTTTAAATAAGCTATTCGACTTGATCAGCACAGAAGACGAAAGTTCATCTTTACCATCAGCTGAAATAATTTGGAGTGACGGTCCTGCTTCAGAATTCCAAAACCGATACATGGTTAAATTAACGTATTCACTAAGTGAAAAATTTAATAAATTTTTTTTTGGAGTAGGCGGAAATATAAAAAGACTTGTACGAGAGAAAATGATGAGCCAAGGTCATAATGTTGTGATCCAATCTGCCAAAGACTTCGTTGGAAAGGCATCGCGGTTGGTAACGAAACCACGAGTGATATATCTGCCAGCCTCACAAATATCTGAGAAAATAATGACTGCCTTGCCTTGAGAAAACATCAAACCCATAACTGGTATTTCAAAATTTCATTTTATTAAAACCGAAAAGAAAAGGGTAGAGTGCCGAACAGATAGCTTGGCAGAAGAAAAAATAGTATTTAATTATTGAAAAATAATTAAAATTACTTTTCCGTCAACTCTGTCAAACACGTGACGTAGTTTGTCTATTTTCTACTAAATAGCAACTTTGATTCTTAGGTTAAATACAGTTCTAATACCCCTATGATCAATGTTTAATAGTTTCGCTGAAATGTAAGTGTGAAGATAACAATTTAGAATACTGATTGATTCCACCCGTCTGTTACGTGACGGAATTTCTAATTTTTTTTTTAAGACTTAGTGAAATACTTTCAAATTATTAGCTTATAATAAAGGACTAATGTACAAAGATTTAATTAAAATTAGTATAAGGCATATTAACTTACTAAAACTAGACGTCTTAGAGTAACATACAATTAGTTGGATTTGTCTGTACGTGACTATAGAATGCTCCATTCCCAGTTGCAGTGGACGAGTTTTAATAATTTATGGTATACGACTTTGTCCTCCCACTAGGATTTTATCTGTACAGCTGAAAAAAACATGTCCTGCTGGCCACATTCACTACGTACTTGCATACATGATATGAGCACACGCTAAGATACACCAAGGTACCTGCAAATACAATAGAAATCAAAATACAATTTGAAAACATGAACTCCTTAAGCATCAAATACCACTTTGTAAAACATATGACATCGCTGCGAATTTCATCTAGGATTCTCTTTGAAACGCATAATATGGTCCCCGCTTAATTTGATGTTTTATTTGTGCTAGAAATTCCAATTTACGCTCGCCAATCGACACTTTAGTATTTGTTTTTATTTTTTCAAAATAATTTTTACATGACACTTTCATTTGACTTCTTACCGCAGCTAATTGACATCCGCTGCCAATGGAAATTGAATAACTAAATTTCTGGCTGTGTTCGCAGTGATCTTCAAAATTCCTCCGCATGGAGACACTTATTTATCAGTAAAAGCCTTTTGTTACAGATTTAATGAAAAAACTGCTCTCTTTCATGGATATTCATTTATATTTTGCAAAATCTTTAAATCAAAAATAAATTAAATGGTACACAAAACTTTGGCGTTTGACATTTTGGGAGCTTGTTCGAAAATAAAAATTTTCATAAAAGAATTAAGAGGATTTGTTACAATCCTTAATACTCGTATGACAAATAGAGTATTTTAATTTTGATTTTAATGTCTAGGCTATAATTTCACTACGGAATCATCCTTCTGTCTGCATGGAAAAATGCGTTCGAGAGATAGAGAGGTTATATCTGGGAGAAATAATATCTGATTCAAGTTGAATCAGTTCAAATAATAAGAAATAGCTGTTAAGAAGTATTGTATGCATATTAACACGTCATTTTTCGATTATTATTATTCTGCTTGTTAAAGATGCCCTGTATAGTTGTTGTTATTTGAATGTGCTAACTCGTTTTAATAGGGCTCAGGTATGTTTGCTTACTTTAGATATTTACATGCGGTTGAGGTATATTATCATGTTGTTCTCTTTTGTCTTGGTTTTCAGGTATAATCGTTGACTGACTACCATTGGTATTGCCGTTTTATGGGCGAAAGTGATATCGACGTTCAACCGATTCTCCTTGAAGAATAAAGGTGTGCTGCGTTAGTTGCATGAGAAAAGTGTGTCTGCTTTTCACAGTTTTCACAGTCTTTGATTAAAAAAAAGAAAACAAACACGAAAACTACGAAATATCTGAGGTGTCAAACTATGAGAACATTGATGTCGAAGTTTGACATTGTTTCAACATTTAATTACTGCATCATTGTAATCTTATCTTATGACTATATATGTAAAATATTTGGGTAGCCAAAGTTGTTTTGTTTTTACAGTACTTATTTCTTTTGTTTTGAATAGTCAGAAAAAGTTGGGAAGTACATAGACACATATACACATGGGTATATGGGGTATATGTGATATTGAAACAATCCCTGATAAGCCCCGAAACAAACAAAGGTCTATGAACGACGTAATAATCAGCAAAATGCAGATGTGCATACTTCAGGAACGTAGAAAAAACAAGATATAATGCTCAACAACCAAAATGCAAGATGCATGTGGCCAGCCATACGATGACGGGGTATGTGAATATGGTTTAACTCGGCACGGGTTAGTAAATATAAGTAGTATTTACTAGCGATCTTCCGATTTTGTTGATGAGTGCGCGTATCCAGCTGAAGAAATGTTTTCCACGCAAAACTATCGTTTTTTAAAGTGATGGCGATAAGACAACCATATACTGGTTTCCCCATAACCATGGGGATGCAAAGCATCCGGACAGTTTTGTTTCCCACTGTACATATACTATATTGCCGTGAATTACCTGTTCCCTTTAATTTTATTCAAATTCTAGGATGATATTGGTCTGTCTGTTGAAGATGTACTGAAGGGTAATGGTCGTTTACCCTTTGCCACGCCTATGGTTAATCTCGGCAAGTGTTTAGTTTTTCGAAAAATTTGGTAGAGAGAGAGGGAGGCTAGCTCATTCTTCAGATACTAGGTTTCACTGATTTGGAAGGTATTTATTCTACAATTGTCGCAAAGAGCAAGCTAAACCGGTGTCTTATACATGTAAACAACGAATTAATTTCCCATTGATGTCTACAACTGTGGTATTGTCCACCACAGATAAGAGATTCATATCTTTCTGTCAAGTCGACAGATTCGATCCTCATGAGTTAACATTTGATTCAAGACTATCACTTCCCGACGATCGTTTGTTCAACACGCACAAGACTTTTCAGGGTCCTAATTCTCCACAGTTGTTACATTTCTTATCAGTAACCGAGCGTACACCTGGAGGAGACTACTTTTCGCTTTTTATTATATCAGACAAATTCTAAGACAAATTTGATTTTCAATCCTTTCATTAACTTGAAGACTTGAAGACAAATTCTTAGACAAATTTGATTTTCAATCCTTTCATTAACTTGAAGACTGAAGAATTGACGCCGAGACAAACTAATGTCAGTGATGCATCCTAAAGCAACTCATAAAGGTTAATGTAATCTTGTGGTACCTCAAAACGTTAACAGTTTATTTGGGACACTTTCTGCATCCAGAAATCTATATAATAATAGGTAATCACTGATTCAGGTAACAGCTACAAGTCCAAGCAATACTGTTGTTTCTTTTAACTTTATAAATTTGCTCTTTCTCTAAGAGCCATTTGAACTACTGATATGACACCAAAACCTTAAAGAACTGGTGTTTATACCTGAGAGCTCCATTGAGTGATTCTTTGCGTGAACTGTATTTAACAAAACTAGAAAGTGCGATAGAATCCGCAGGACTAAACTGTAGGTATTTCTATGTCAACATATGCAGATACAAATGTAACCCTCACATCCGAGTCTTTAAATAGTGAACGAAACACCGAACGTCAAAAAATATGTTCTGTTGTGAGTGTATGTTGAAAAACAAAAAACCAACTCAACAAGTGTTTTGTATACGCCAGACGCTAAGTCAGCATGTTATCCTAGACAACGAACTAGGTTCACACGACACCTGTGACAAATTTCTCACAATTACTAAAATTGTAAGCTGAACACAAAAGATGCATAAATCGAGGTAGCCAATAAGTTCACAACAGAATAAAGTAATTAGCAGTGCGGGTATAAGTTTCGGTAAATCATTTGTAACATAATTAAAAGGGAAATTAATAAATAGACTAACAGTTACAAATCAAGTGTTAGTTAAATAACAAAATAGACAACAAAGTAAACAAACAAAGATCATAGAAAACAAAGACACAAAGGATATGGGTGGAACGGATAGAAGTATACCACAACGATAGGTAAGGACAGCATTAAGTAAATTTACCTGTGCTCTTTCAAAACAGGTAAGGACATCCGAAGAACAATGATAAAACAAAGCAAATGGTATGGTGAAGTTCCACCAATGAGGCTTAATGACAGCTCTAAATTATATTTAAATTAACTCAAATTGATGCAGTTAATATTCCTCACAGACACAGGCTTTCTCTTCTCTCACACATTTTTCCCTGCAACACAGAAGGATTATTCCATAACACGGCGTCTCCACCGCATGCCATATAGCATTCTATGAAAATTGCTTGTGGAGACCATTAATAATATGCTATGAGAAATTGCATTTAAGATATTGCTTAGCTCAAAGCATTCTATAGATATCATTTTATGGGCTCTCATTTCTAATGCAGTTTGACATTTTTGGTTTTTTTCCCCATGGCTGAGTGCAGAATGAATGAAATTATGAAATTTATTTATAACTATTTGCTATTCCAATGATCAGCGTTTATTTACGCAATTTTTCCCAATTGTTTTTAATGCCTCTAACGCGAGAACTCATCGAAATGTTTTGCTTTGCAACATTTGACGATTAAAATAGTAAGCTATGAAATGCTCACCCTAAGTTTTATATCATTCTATCATTCTTTCTTTTTATGAGAAATAACAGATAGTATGGTATGAAATATTGCCTGTGGAAACGCAGTGTAAAGATATTACAATCTACACAATCAAATTACCTACACTATGTATGATGTTAGAGTCTCTCATATCTTCTTTATTTTCATTTCCGAACAAGCTCCTCAAATGTCAAATGCCACTTATTGTTTAACATTTACACATTTTTTCGATACGTATATTTTGCAAAAAATAAATGCGTATCCATGAAAGAGAGCAGTTTTCTCATTGAATCTATAACAAAAGGCTTTTACTGATAAATAAGTGTGTCCATGCGGAGGAATTTTGAAGTTCACTGCGAACATAGCCAGAAATTTAATTATTCAATTTCCATTGGAAGCGGATGTCATTTAGCTCCGGTAAAAAGTCAAATGAAAGTGTCATTTAAAAATTATTTTGAAAAAATAAAAACAAATACTAAAGTGTCGATTGGCGAGCGTAAATTAGAATTTCTAGCACAAATGAAACATCAAATTAAGCGGGGACCATATTATGCGTTTCAAAGAGAATCCTAGATGAAATTCGCAGCGATGTCATATGTTTTACAAAGTGGTATTTGATGCTTAAGTAGTTCATGTTTTCAAATTGTATTTTGATTTCTATTGTATTTGCAGGTACCTTGGTGTATAATTATATCACTCTTGTGATATTTAAAAATAAAAAAAGAATTATATCACTCTTGTGATATTTAAAAATAAAAAAAGAATTATATCACTCATGTGATATTTTAAATAAAAAGACAACTGCTCTTATTTCAACAACTGTTCTTTATTCCGTCTATCTTAAGACTTCTCTGTTCCGTCTAACTTAAGACTGTTCTCTGTTCCGTCTATCTTTAGACTAACTTACTTATTTATATTTCTGTCCACCAAACTTCGTAATCAATCCGAATCAGAGGGAATCGGTTATTGATCTTTTTCATAAACAATTCATAATGACCTAGTTCTAAAGACGCCAGTTAAGGGATAATTCAGTTGTGTATGCAAGTGTGTTTATTTGGGGCATGCATAGTCATTGATCCAAAGGCACTTGATCGTTGACCATTTGATTGGATGCTTCATAAGCGGTTATTATAATTGCTTCGATTTTGAGTGGAATGCAATTAGAGGAAAAGTATGTAATTAAATTGTGAAGTATGTGACATGCGCAAGAAGTCAAAGTAATGAGTGCGCATTAAATAATTGTGAGTGACATGCTAGGTTGACAAATATATGACATGCGCAAGATGAGTGCGCATTAAATAATTGTAGGTGCGGGGTGAGCAGTGGTAACTATAACACCCCCAACGTTAGATTGTTGCACCGACGAAATTTGAAGTGTTTGGTTACTCCTTTTGGTGGTTACAATTACGAGTATGATAATAATTAATAATATGGATAAGTCCGTACTTAGACTTATTACATTTGAATTCTTAGTAATATATGACATTTGGCGATGGCGATGGCGCGATAGTTAGCTCATTGGACTATCAGGCAGACAGTCTGGGTTCGATTCCCGTCTGGGTCACCAACAATTATTCAAAATCGCCATCCCCTTTCGGCGGGCAATGGCAAACTCCCGAAAGTAAAATTGCCTACGAAAAAGCTTCTAAAGAGTGCCGTTCGGACTCGGCAATAAACCGTAGGCCCCGCTCAGATGTGACAAAAATGAAAACATGAGCAACACAAATGAGTGTCAAGAAGCTAGGCCATGGCCCATACTGGGCTGCCAGCGCCACAGTGTTTTTTTTGTATATGACATTTGGTCAATATTTTTTTCAAAGTCCAATTGTTTCAAAGATAAGTTTTCTAATATTGAGGTATTTGCTTTAATTTTTGTCATATAATTTGGCAAGATTAATTTGGCAAGATTTTCAAATTTTATCTTGAAGGTTCCTTCATTTTTAATTTTTATTTTGTTGCAATTATAATTTATTGTTTGATTATATATGTTTTTTAAAATTAATACACCTTGTAATATTTCTTTCACCTCTTGTTCTAGGAACATTTTTGTATAACAATGGGCTTCTTCATAATTTAAAATGTTTTTTATGCATTCATTATTGACTTTTATTAAATTTTTCATGAGCTTGTCTTTCACATTTGTTTCAAGGTGTAAAGACTTATTTTCCCTGTTTGGGATGGGTTCAAAGGTAATTTGGGATAAAATTTGATTGGAATATTTAGGAATGAGTGTAATAGCGATCTTTGTGTGCATGTAGCTATTATAGTCTTTAATTAATTCTAGTTTTGTCTGCGTCAAAATATCAGTTGGGATTATACCAAGTTTGCCAGAGAAAACGATTTGTCCTATATCGTCGATATGATTTCGTAAAAGTGTAATGTCGCTGTCTACTTGATAAATTTGTTGTAGAAATGTGAGTTCGTCTTCTATTGTCGCTATTTTATTTTGTATTACCTTTTTAAAATCGTTTAAGTAGTTTTCTATAGTTTTTTTGTTGTGTGTTTATATGTAAAGTTATATTCTGTATTTGGGAGGAAATAGTAGTGCTAATTAGAGTGAGTTTGTTTGTTGTGTTTCTTAGATTATGTTGATTTTGTGCTAAGGATTCAAGTACTTTAGAGATTTCTTTTTCGTCATCACTGTCCATGACACCTGCTATGTATTTCATTCCTTTTATCAATCCGCGTTTTTGTCTAAAATGTGGGATTAAATAATTAAGTTTTGCTTTAACTAATATAAGGTTTTTGTCAATAGAGTGTATAATTGGTGTTACGCTCATCTTAGATATCCTTAGAGTGTTAATGTTGCTTTGAATGATCCCAATCGTTTGTTCGTACTCGGTTGTATTGATGATGTGCAGAATTTTAGTGTAGTAGTCTATTGTTTTGAGTTTCCCTATATTAATTGGGATGTATCCATGGTTGTTCGTAAGGTCTTGGACATCAATCGTTTGCATTTCCATTAGGATGAGCATTGCACAGAATATTAGTATGGTAGTTATAAATCTCATTTTGGTTGATCCTATAAAAAGATAATAATTCATACTGAATTTAGATTAAGGTTTAAAGTTAAATAAACATGTGTTATGATGATAGAAACGAATGGTAGGGTAAAGTGTTTATTAGGTGGTTCTTCCAAGTTAATAGTAGGGTTCTCCTTGTTTTGAAATTTTTTCTTTTGTCTCACATGGTTTTTGTAATATTTTAATTATACCTGTCTTTTTGTCAACATGATCATCGTCGAGTTTTTCGGCATCGATCTTCCTATATTTGGCATGGTTTTTTCCGCCTCGTATTTCCTTTATAAAGTTTGGTCCAGGGTTCAATTAATGTATCAACTCTATTGAGATTCAATTTATTGATATTGTTTTCATAAATCGTTTGCATACTCTTCTTCCGTTATTTTTCCTATTATAAAGTCGATGGGTCTTTTATTGGTTGTGGAATGAATAGTGTTATTATAGAATTTTATTATTCGTAGTATTTTTTCCTCTACAGTTTTCTAGGTTGTTTTCATCGTCATGTCTTAACAAACGGATGTGTTCATTTATTGTATTATGTAGTCTTTCGATATCTGCATTCGAGGTGTGATTACTGTTCGAAGTATATTGAATTTCTATATTTTCCTTCCTTAGGAACTCACGAATAGGTATGGCTTTGAATCCTAATTCGTTATCTACTACAATCTTTTTCATATTAGCATGAGCACTTATATATTGTAGGACCTTTGCTTTAAAATTCTGTCCATGTTCGGCCATTAATTTTATAAGCTTGAGCATATTTGGTAAATTTGTCAATAGTTGTCATAAATAATGTTTTCTTTAAGCTATAAGAAACATCTATATGTATTATTTCGTTTGGTTTTGAGGGTGTTTCTGTTAATTTATATTGGATTTTAGGTGGGTTTCTGTCATACTTTTCAATACAGCAGATTTCGCAATTATTTATAAACTGTGTGATTTTAATTTTTAAGTTAGGGTGATAAATTTTGCATTACAATTCCTTAAACACTTCTTCGATACCTCTGTGATTATTTCTTTTGTGTTCTTTTTCAATAAGTTCGGTTAATTCTTCCTCACTCTCGATATCTTTTAATTCTTGAAAACATCTTATGATTTTGAAATTATTGTTAATTGAAAATAGTTGATTAAACGTATCATTAAGTTCTGTATAAAATTCTTCATCTATTATTAGGGCATTCAGTTGCATTGGATTAAAATGTGTTTTTAATAATGTAATAGCAAATTCTCTATCCATTGTCTTTGTGTATATTATTTTTCTATGATTTTTGAATATGTTTGAATTTCGAATTTTTAATGAGCCTGACATAATTTTTTTTATAATTATGAGTACTTGATTTTTAAATATATTTATTGCTGACTCGGTGGTTCTTAAGGTGTTGGATTGTATGTTTGGAATTATTTCTGAGTGTGGATTTCAGTTTGAGGAATTCTCGATAGAGCATCGGCGTTACTGTTTTGTGTCCCTTTTTTATATTTTATTTCATAATCAAACTCAGACAATTTTAATCTCCATCTTACTAGTTTTGAGTTTGGTTCTTTAATGGAAAATAGCCATGTTAGTGGTTTGTGGTCAGTTTCTATAGTGAATGTTCGACCGAATAGGTTACGGGCGGAAAACACTTTGTTGCCCAGACGATGGCTAGAAACTCTTTCTCAACTGTACTGTAATTCACTTCGTGTTCGTTTAATGTACGACTTGCGAAACAGACAGGGTGATTTCTTGAGATAGGACGTCTGTAGTCAGGGGTAAAATTTTTCTTAAAATCTGGGTATATTAAAATTGGGTCATTTACAAGAAGTCTTTTTAATATTTCAAAACTGTTCCTATAATTTGGGTTAGATAAGTTAATTTTTGGCATCTTTTTTTAAAAATTAAGTCATTGGTTTGGCAATCTTCGAATAATCCTTAATAAATTTTATATAGTACTCGGTCAAACCGAGGAATTGTTTTATTTATTTAGTTGTTTTGGGAATTGGAAATTTGAGAATACACTCACTTTTTTGTGGATTAGGTTTAATACCGGTTTGAGTGGCAATATGTCCAAGGAATTCGGTTTCTCTCTTAAGAAATTCAGACTTATCGAGTTGAATTTTTAAATAGACTTCTTTTAATCGTTCAAATATCTTGTTAAGTGAATCAATGTGTTCTTGCAAGGACGTTGAGAACACTATGATATCATCTAAGTACACAAAGCACCTTTTATTAATAAAATCTTTTAAAACGCTATTCATAAGCCTTTGGAAAGTTGCAGGGGCTGTCTTCAAACCAAATGCCATACGTAAAAATTCGTAATAGCCATTTTCTACACTAAAGGCTGTTTTATGAATATCTTCTTCTGCTATCTCAATCTGGTGGAGACCTTTTGCTAAATCTAAGGTTGTAAAATACTGACATTTACCCAGCTTGTCCAGGATTTCATCCATATTTGGAATTGGGAATTTGTCATTAATTGTCACATCGTTCAGCTTACGAGAGTCAACAACTAGTCTCCATTTTTGTTTGCCACTGGCATCGACCTTCTTTGGTACGATCCATATTGGGGCGGAATATGGAGAGTTACTAGGGCGAATTATTTTACTATCTAACATTTCTTCAGTTTGTTTTGCTACTTCATTTTTATGTATGTATGGGTATGTATAAGATTTTGCGTAAATCGGAATTTCGTTAATAGTACGAATTTTATGCTGGATAGCGTTGGTAAATGATAGGTCAGAGGTTTCTTGATAAAATATATTTGAGTATTTTTTAATGACTTTCAGAAACTGTTGTTTCTCTTCAAGGTTTAAATGATCTATTCGAATCTGTTCCGATATAAATTTTTGATTTTCTGAGGGGGTATATTTGAGGACTGTATAGTAAACATTACCGTTTACTTCTTTCGGTTCACTTACCATGGTGATGACTACCTTTTGGTAATTATCGTTATAGACACTTTGGTTTGTGGAGTTAGTATTACTCTCTGAAGACCTCTGCTCTGCTTGAGTAAATTTTTCTACTGAACTGGAAGGATTCTCAGACCAGTGATTTATCTTATTTTGGAAAATTAAAGGAATCGATTCTCCTTCTATTTCTAATTGATTATTCTTATAATCAATTTTAGCATTAAGACGTCTAAGAATATCATTACCTATAAGTCCGTCATAGAATTCATGGAACTTAATAACAAGAAATTCTACCAATTCCTCCGTACTACCTAATTCACTGAATAAAGGTATTCTATCTCGATCTTTTATTTCAACTGAGTGTTGAAGTGTCTTAAGGGTTAAGGGTGGAGAGGGTATTCTCCATTTAGGGTGACATATTTTAGGGTTTGTGATGGAGTGCGTAGCTCCGGTGTCAATCAACATTTTTAAAGGTTCTAATTTTGTTTTTACCACTATATATGGGAAGTCCATATCGTTTTCAACGATCTTATCAGTGTAGTTTTGGTTGGCAAAATTTTGAAGGTATACTTGTGAGGATGTTAAAGAGAGGTGTTCAATAGTCTCACATTTGTTTACGTCCATTGGTTCTAGAGGTGGATGAACATGTGTGTTCGTTATTCTATTCCCGTTATCATTTGAATACGGGTTATTATGTTGGTAACTGGAGCTAGATGTTTGTTGAGATTGTTGGTAATTGTTGTTTCTTGAGGTTTGTTGAATTGTTGATTTGAGTGTCTATTTGTACTTGAATCATTTCGGGAATTATTCCTGTTTTGTCTAAAGTCTGATTGGTTCCGATTACCATTGTTATTGGATCGTTTTCGAAATTGTTCAGTATTTTTTTCTTGTTTGTTTGTTCTAAAATGTTGTATTTCGTAAAAACTAAAATTAGAATAGCCTGCTTGAAAAAGAATATCCATTGCAGATTCTAATGTTTCGGGGTTCCTACAAGTAAGTATTGGTTTCATTGGTTCTGGAATTTTAGATTTAAAAATGTTCGCATATTATTCTGGGCACAAGTGTTTGTATCTTCGCTTGAACCTAATATTACTAGTGGTCTGTTGTTTAAATTTCATAGTTTACGTTTAATTACTCTCCAAAACTGTTTTGTAATATAGTTTTAATTTCTGCGCAGGAAGTAGCCTGGCTGTTAATTTCTAACGTCTCTCGTGCTCTACCCTTAAGTTTACTTTTAATGAGGTCCGAAAACAACTGTTGGGACAGCGCATCGTAGGCTTGTAATATTGGATATACTTCAAACTAATGTTTGTAGTTCCCTACGATCGCCAATAAATTCGGGAAGGTTGCTTAGGTATTTCAGGGGATTAATGGAAACTGAAGGAGGGTTTCCCATCTTAATTAACTTAATTTAATACAGATATTCTTAGGTGTAATAAAATCCTACATCTATATATATATTATTATTATTATTATTTATTTATTTTTTATTTTTTTTATACTTTTTTTTATACTTGCCGTTTTTATTTACTGATGGTTCGGTTGCTATTTATTGATCTGCTTCTGTTGAGTTTTGATTTGTAGACTGTTTGTTGATGAAGTTTTTGTTTTTGTTATTTTCTTCTGCGTTTTTTTTTTTTTTTTTTTGAGTCACTTTTGGATTTTTAGATCTAGGCAATCACGGTAGTGTTTTTGTTTTTTTTTTGTCTTTAAAAAAAACGTTTAATTGGTCAAACTATGCATTACAATTTTTGACACTGTACGGAATATTGTCTAACTGCATCTTTATTTTAATAGTTAAAACACCAATTCTTCACTAATTTCGAATTTAATTGTTAGGACACCGACTGTTTATTTCATTGCTTAAACACTAACTTTACTGTATGTATTAAGACGAAAAAATTTTAGTTTTCGCGGGAACTATCTTATGTTCTTAGTTTATGCAGCGATACTCGATAAAGTGTTAAAACACAATAACTTTAATATTCTTATATTATGATACCCGAGTATCCTACCGACTGCGCCAATTATATCACTCTTGTGATATTTAAAAATAAAATAAAAATTATATCACTCTTGTGATATTTTAAATAAAAAGACAACTGTTCTTATTTCAACAACTGTTCTTTATTCCGTCTATCTTAAGACTAACTTACTTATTCATATTTCTGTCCACCAAACTTCGTAATCAATCCGAATCAGAGAGAATCGGTTATTGATCTTTTTCATAAACAATTCTTAATGACCTAGTTCTAAAGACGCTGGGTAAGGGATAATTCACTTGTGTATGCAAGTGTGTTTATTTGGGGCATGCATAGTCATTGATCCAAAGGCACTTGATCGTTGACCATTTGATTGGATGCTTCATAAGCGGTTATTATAATTGCTTCGATTTTGAGTGGAATGCAATTAGAGGAAAAGTATGTAATTAAATTGTGAAGTATGTGACATGCGCATTGCACTATAACAGTGTATCTTAGCGTGTGCTCATACCATGTATGCAAGTACGTAATGAATGTGGCCAGCAGGGCATGTATTATTCAACTGTACAGATAAAATCCAAGTGGGAGGGCAAAGTCATATACAATAAATTATTAAAACTCGTCCACTGCAACTGTGAATGCAAAATATTGTTGTGGTTGGTATTCAACATTAATGAATGCGCAGACCCAACGATCGGACCACATGCAGACCGTGCGCCCATTCTTCAATCAGTTGGATCTGTGATAATGGACAGGAGCTTATGGGGGAGTAACTAGTTTAAATTTGTTAATATAAATTTGATCAATTTTAATTACATTCTAGATTTTAGAAGTCAACCAAGCCCAACACGACTGCCGGCTTATGTTGCTGAGAAGATTCGATTAGAAATGTAAAATCTGCCAAACCTAAAACTCCTGCTTATTTAGGGCGTTCTATACTGTGGCGATCGAAGAGGCCCACAATATTTTGTGAGCGAGAGTTGCCTTCCTCGGCAACAGTAAGCTGAGCCAAATTATACCTTAAAAACGAGATTTTATGTGATTTAAACTCTAAAGTACTCCTAGGAAATAAATGTGCAACAGAACGATGCTAATGTAGCCTTTAGAATGTCTGACACCTGAAATTTATTTACGGACGCGCCGATTGCAGTGGAATGCAATGTACCAATACTGATTGTGGTGATTTTAATATACGAAAGCAAGCATCCCTAGGTGTCGAATATGATGAGGTAAACGATTAATTTCGATCTGAGCATATTCAATTGGAAGGACTTCATCCAGCTATCATCTACCTATGCGTCCACACAACGAATTGCAAGGTATCAATCCCTTAGTTGCAAATTAATGGTAAAAGAATGTCGGTGCATGTTAACAATTCAGAAGTCCTTTCGCTGTGGGTTTGTTTACGTTCTTTAATATAGTATTTCGATTTCGTCTTGTAATATCCGTGTATTGTTGTAAACATTATGTAGGTTACCTGGTACTCTATAGCCAGTTTGTTACAGATGTTAATGATTAGGCATGTGCTACTGTTTTTGTTTTCGGTAACTTTTATTGTCAAGAGGGTGTTAGAGCATATGAAATATTTTTTTTTGCTGATTTTATGGTTGGCTTGAGGGATATTAGGATGGCGATAAAGCCCGCGTTGTACCTGGACTGCCTGATGGTAAATTGGTTGATTTTGGAGGATTCCCATGTACTCGTATGCGGATGTTGTAATCGATTCTGCTTTGATTTATTTGTCTAGAATAATTGCAAAGCAACTTAATATGAAAACAAAAGCATTAGATAGTGTTTTTGTCAGGTATTTCGTTTACATTTCGTACAAGTCATCTGTGAGTGATGTAAGTACGAGGGCGGGTCAATAAGTCCGTGACTTTTGGATTAAAACACAGATTTTTTGTGAAAAAAATAATTTTATTTTTCAACGTAGTCTCCATTGAGCTCTATACACTTTGTCCAACGCTTCTCCAATTTTTTTATCCCTTCCAAAAAAAATGATTTGTCGAGGTCCTCAAAATAGGCCTTTGTTTGCGAGATGACTTCATCATTGGAGTCAAATCTTTTTCCACCAAGCCATTTCTTCAGGTTTGGGAACAAGAAGTAGTTGCTCGGAGCCAAATCTGGAGAATAGGGTGGATGAGGGAGCAATTCATAGCCCAATTCATGGATTTTTGCCATGGCAACACGATTGCGTTTGCGGTCGACTGTGAGCAAACGCGGCACCCATCTTGCGAAAAGCTTTCTCATGCCCAAGTGATCATTCAAAATTGAAACCACTGAGCCATGCGAGATCCCTACGGCTTCCACAATCTCTCGCACTTTCAATCTTCGGTCGGCCAACACCATATCGTGAATTTTTTCGATTGTTTCGGGTGTAGAGACCTCAACTGGGCGTCCAGGACGTTCGGCATCTTCAGTGCTTGTACGGCCACAACGAAATTCAGTAAACCACTTTTTTACCATTGAAATCGATGGTGCAGAGTCCCCATAGTATTTATCAAACTTAGCCTTGGTCTCGGTAATGGTTTTTTTTCGCAAGAAATAATGCTTAATAAGCACACGAAATTCACTTTTTTCCATTTTCTCCTCAAATTAGTGAGTAGTCAGATAAAAATAGCTGTCAAACACAAACTAACTGACGCAGCAAGTTTAAATTTTGACAGGAGTAAACTGACAGATGCCTGTTGACAGGAGCAGTGTTGCTGTTTCAGTAAAGAGGTCAGAAATTCAAAAAGTCACGGACTTATTGACCCGCCCTCGTACAATACTTATCCTTTAGGAAGTTGGAGGGATAGAAGTGATCTTTATGTAGTGCAAAGTGGAAGAAAAGAAATTGTTAGAATTGAAGCTAAATTTGCTATTGCAGTGTCCACAGTCCATTCGGAGACTTCACCTGAAACAGAACAGACTCATTTGGCTTACAAGTGCTGAGTGGATTTCCTTTCCATTTCGGGGTAAATGTAACGGTCCTTGTTTTATTTATTTAATTTCTATTCAGCAGGGATGACGACTAACTCATCGATAGGGTGCATATTCATCCAGAAAGGTACTTCTTCGAAGGAATAAATTGCCGAGTGCTATCCTTCTTATGATGCCACTAGTTGACAATTTGAAAATCCAAGAGATGTTCAGCGATAGCTCGCGTTGGACATGGAAATGATACTACATAGTCGACCATCAGTCGTTCATAGACCTCCGTGGTATAAAGACGTGATTCGGCTTCTTTTCTATAGTGAACTAAAAAAAAAAAAATTTAAGAAAAAAACAATTAAAGACTATTCTGGCAAGTGCTTCGGTAGCCCAGTGCGAGTGGTGCTGAATCGATAAACTTAGGGTCGTGGGTTCGACTCCCAATAAACAAAAGTTCTTTTTTTTTATTATTTAAATTAAAATACAAGAACATTACAGTGTAATAGTTAAGTGAGTTCGACGATGAGTGGAAGCGAGCGGTCCGCTATCCCAATAGCGGAACCAATTCATGACACGATGTCATCCGATGAACAGACTGTAGTAATACCAGTTTGTCGGACAACAAAAACAACAACAGCAGAGATAACTACGAAGAGGAGAAGGAAGCAAAAACCAACTCCCGATCTAGTTAAGCGCCCTTCCCTATCAGCTTTATCAGAAATGCTGCCTGGAGGAGTGAGGGAAGAGGCGCCCACGACATCAGCAAGAGCAGCACAGCGAAGACAAAAACCTCAAGACGAGTTCCCATATGTGTCTGATGGCGGAGAAGGTCGCTATATGGGAGATGAAAAAAACTTCGCATCTCTGGCTGGCTCTGAGTCAGATGACGAAGAGGACGAGGTTGAAGCGCTCAATAAGAGCATAAGACAGCTTCAGCAAAAAGTGCTTGTCATAAAAGAAAAACAAATGGCAAGACGAGAAAAGGAGCAGCAACAACAACTCCAGGCCTCTCAGCGGCAGTATACGGTGAGCGAAACCATACCGCAACAACAACAAGAACGGAAACAATCCTCCCTACAACAGAAAAATAAAAAATCTACACAAGAGCCAACAAAGAAACTGGCACAACAACAACAAAAAAGCAAATCAATACAAAAACCACAACAACAAAAGCAGCAGCAACAGCAGCAGAAACAACAACAAAAACAGCAGCAGCAACAGAGCCAACAACAGGAGCAACAACAACGAAAGGTTAAACAAAGGATACCACCAATCAACACGTACAAAATGGAGCTTAGAGAAACCATTGATCTATGTAAGTCGGCCATAGGCAATAATTTTTTTGTTAAAAGATTAAATTTTGATAGGCACGCGATTCACTGTAACACAGTGGAGCGCTATCACAAGGTCAAAAGTTTGTTAAGGGATTCGACGACGGAGTTCTTCTCCTTCACACCGAAAGGTGAGAAGCCGCAAACAATGCTGCTGAGGGGGTTAGAACCGTCTACCGGGCCGGAGGAGCTTCTCGCACTGCTCAAAGAGAAAGAGTGCGAAGAGCTCAAATTCGTAGGAGTTAAGCCATTTGTTACAGCCAGAGCCAAACGGGAGAAACGGAAACTACCGTTCTTCCTGGTTCAGCTGACTCCCGATAGCAAACTGGATGGTCTAAGGAGCATTAAAGTCCTGGACTACCAGATTGTGTCATGGGAAAAAGTAAAACGGAGCGAAAACATTTTGCAATGCGTTCGCTGCCAGAAGTTCGGGCATGTCGCGTCGAACTGCGAAATGCAGCCTCGATGCGTTAAGTGCGGTAAGAACCACAAGTCTGAAGAATGCGCTCTAGGTAGGGATGGAGCATCAGAAAAAGGCCAACTCTCTTGTGTTTTATGTAAGAACACGGGACACACCGCAAACTATCGGGGTTGTCCTAAGTTCCAATACATAAAAAGAGTAAATCTGGCTCGACAGCAAAAGGTGGAAGTTAAGCGTCCACCTATTCTACCACAAACACCAGCCGTTACTCCCCAGGTTACCTACGCCCAAATGGCGGCAGGTAGGGGAAATACGGCACAGCAAGCGAAGGTTGCTTCTCAGGCCCCAGCGCCTAGAGCACCGGAACCGGCAAAAGACATGCTAGCTATCTTGCTCTCTATCCAGGGGCAGATGGCTCAGCTGCAACGTCAAATTACCGAACAAGCTACGCGGGTAGATCAAATATACGCGCTGCTGCCGAGCCTAACGCACCTTCAGTCGTAATGAGTACGTACATGGCGGAGCAAACCCTGAAGGTCCTTGCAGTGAATTTTAATTCACTGATTAGGATTGAGCGAAGAGCCACCCTATTCAAGTTGCTTAAAGACCAAGCCCCTGATGTGCTTTTGGTTAGCGAAACTAAGCTAACTAAAAGACACAAAATGAGGCACAGAAGGTATAAAATTATGCGTAGAAATCGACCCAACTCCATACAAGGAGGAGGCGTTGCTATCTTCGTAAGAAAAGGTATACGTTTTAAAAGAATATACAGTCGTGTAGTGCGCAGGTTTCAGGTGCTAGAAGCATGCATCATGTATATCCCTCTCCGCAGTGGAAAGCGGTTATACATGGTGTCTGTTTATGCGCCTAAGGCTACTCAATCCACCCAATTCATCTCAGAGCTCGAGACACTTTTTCGATTCCTGAGACTGGAATTGGAGGAAAACTATTTCATTATCGGCGGAGATTTCAACGCCAAACACAGCGATTGGGGAAATAATACTCCAAACACTAGAGGGAACCTGCTATTCAATTGGTGGGGTCAGCACAGTGTGATGTACCGAATCGGCCTAAAGGCGACGGATAGTCCGTCGTTTCCTAGACACGGCTCCTATTTGGATCTCCTGCTGTTTGACACACGAATACAACTGACAGGTACGAACCAACAAACTGTAAACTGTCTTCGCACTTTTGTGTATGACAGTGACCATTGCGGTCTTATTACCGAAATAACCGTTCCGAACGAAAATGCGGAATTGGATGAGTATGTTCAAAGGCATTCCTACAACTATAGTAGAGTGCGTTGGACACACTTCTCCAGGACACTGACTAGAGCACTCTCCTCTAATTCGCTCTACCCACCGTCCAACAGAAATCTGTCAAACGAGGAGATTGACAGGTATCTAAAACTAATGGACGAGACAATTAAACGGACTATGGACAAAACGATACCTCGGTATCAATACACTGACAACGAAGACTTATTCCGCAACGCAACTATTGACGCACTTCACCGACATAAAAGTAGACTTCTCTCAAGACTTAAGACCTTGTACAGACAGTTTACTGACAGACATAACCCGGAGATTATGACATTAAAGTCGTCGATCAAAAACCTCCAAATATTAATAAAAGAAAATTACAGGTCTTCTGTAAGTTTGTATTGGAACAACAAAATTCGGGCTGTAAACACCAGCAACCCGAATATGTTCCCGCAAATAAATAAAATATTTCGGAGCAAAGATCAAGACGACCTTTCATGTCTTAAAATCGCCCGAACGACAGACAATGAACGCATACTTTCAACAGCAGGCATAGATCCAAATGAGGCTATTGATGATGACAACTTCTTTGTGATCGAAGATCCACAGGAAAAGGTCGAGGCTATAGGAGCGACTTTCCAGGAAGTGTACAAGGCGAATGACCCCATTGGCCTAAACCACGACTTGGAAAATCGAGCCCTTTTGCACAATTTCTATCTTCGAAATGAAATATTGAACTGGCGAATCGAGAACTCGGGTTTCACCCAGTTCAGTGACGAGAATATGGCAAATAATGTCATCGCCAATGAAAGGGAGCAACCCCCGTTCATTTCGAAGGAAGAGCTTCAAACGATCTTCGATACAATTAGAAGTAAGAAATCAGTGGGAACCGATGGAATACCGAACATTGTGCTTCGACATCTCCCACTAGAAGCGGTGGACATTTATACCACCCTGTTTAACAATGCAATGAATAATGCACATTATCCAGCGCATTGGAAAACTGCGGTGGTACATCCCATCCCCAAAAGGGATAAAGACACCTCCAATCCGGCGAATCTCCGGTCGATCAGTCTCCTTCCAAACATCAGTAAGGTTTTCGAAAAAGTCATCAATAGAGTCCTGACTAAGTGGGTTGAGGACAGAAATATAGTTCCGGATAATCAATTCGGTTTCAAGGCGGGGCATGACGTCATTCATGCCGCGTCTAAACTGGTTTCCGATATCCAATGGAACAAAGCCAAGAAACAGTGCACGGGTGCCTGCCTGATTGACTTGGAAAAGGCCTTCGATACCGTATGGTTAGAGGGACTCTTCTACAAGTTGAACAGACTGGGCATTAGTAAACCACTGCTGTATATTCTTTTCAATATGCTTTCAGATAGACAGTTCATCGTGAAAAATGGCGATGTGACTTCTACTGGTACATTCAACATTAAAAACGGTCTGCAACAAGGTGCGGTTAATTCGCCAATCCTTTTCAACATTTACACAAGTGATCTGATAGGTTCACTTCACCATGCCATAGCGTACGCAGACGACTTAATCGCGTACAGATCAGGTCCAAAGATTGAGGTTATAAACATTCTTTTGCAACGTGACTTCGATCAAATTAAACAATATTGCGACGACTGGAAGTTGAAGATCAACTTTCAGAAGTCGGAAACCATTCTGTTTAGGACGCCTCTGTCTAGGGCCTCTGCGGATACCAGAAAGAATTGGCGAAAGTTTCAGATCGTGGGACAACACGGGCAGCCACTTGCTTGTCGAAATGTAGTCAGATACCTTGGGGTCTGGCTAGATCAATATCTATATTTTAACAAACATATAGATGTTGCTCTGGCCAGAGCCAGAGGTGCTTTTGCCCTTACAAAGAGATTGTTTTATAACAGGCAACTCGATGCGACGGTAAAGGTGATCTGCTACATGGCCCTTATCCGGCCTATGCTTGTATTTGGTTGTCCCGTGTGGTTCAACGTGAGAGCAAGTCTTTTGGAAAAGATTCGGGTGTTTGAGAGGGCTTGCCTTAGGGCTTGTCTTCGCCTATACAGAACACCAGAGTCTGAGTACATAAAATTCTATCCTAACTAGGTCTTGTACAATAGGGCGAACCTAATACGAGTGGACAATTTTGTTATTAAGTTGATTCGAAGGCACATTGCAAGAGCAATGACCTCGTCGAATAACCTGATCTCGGGGGCTTACTACCCCAATAATATGTATCACGAGAGAGTTCGCTTTGACGGCTTTATTCCTCCAGAAGCGTTCCTCTACCTCGACAGAAAAGGTCTGATCCAGGATAGATTAGCGGTGCCGTTAATCTTCCACGTCGCTCGAACAGCTGCAGGCAGGCGACTCAACTACGACAGAGACGTCGCACACGGCAGTGCGGAGCGTCTCCGGTTTAGTAGGGCGGTAGGGAGTCGTGACACTAGGGATGTTGCTCGGCAGCACCAACAATTTTGGTGGCTTGCGGAAGAAGGGGAGGCTCCTTTGTCGAATTCCTCGAATAATAGTTAGCTTCGTTAGGGAGCAGAGTCGGTCTGCCTTATTTTTAGTTATGGCCGGCTTACATAGATTTAAGTAGGATTAGGATAGCTTTAAGAAAAAAAAATACTTACACAATAAGATAGTTTAAGTAGGCTAAGTAACTGTATAATTTAGTTTGTAGGTAGCTATGTATAAGTTTTAGTCTCTAAGTTTTATAATAAGATTACAAACAAGTCCATGTACTAAGTTTTTAAAATAAAATTCATTTTCTTAGTTTTAGTTTTAATTAATGTAAAAAAAATAAAAAATAAAATACTGTAAGAAACGTCGAAAGGCATAGATTAAGTGTTATGTTTAACCTAGAGTGCCCGAATGGGGCCAGTAAGTTACAATAAGATAGTTTTAAGTTATTTAAGCTAATTTTTAAGCGTTTTTTTGTTAAGCTTGTAAGAATTCCTGAATTGAATTAAATAAAAAAAAATGCATTAAAAAAAAAAAAAAAAAAACATAGTCGACCATTGGCGTAAAAAGCTACACTTATTCGGAGTTGATTTTGCAACAAACACAATTGTGACGAACGAGTATTCAAATAGCGATTTCTTGTGAAGGACCACTCATCGGAAAGGATATCATTAAGTCGAAAGACATTTAACACGGTAAATTGATAAAATAAATCAGCAATTGTATTATTATTTTCTTTTTTTTTCATGTTAAACTGAATTTAGTTGTCGGGAGAGTTGCTGAAACAAAAATGCATGAAATGATGGAATTCTCAAAAGAAAATGCACAATGCCAGTAGTTGTCTCCAGCACAAGCTGGTCTTTAAGAGTTGTCTTAGTCTGCTGTAGTTGAAGCTAAAAATAATAAAAATTACAGAATCTACATATAAACTGGATTGACTATTATTTTTTGCCTGAGATAGAGTTAAAGGTAAGTAGTTTGCAGTGGCAGACATACGTACGAACAGTTGCTATTTCGTCGAGGTATCGAAGTCGGAGCTTTTGTAGAGTTGGACGCTTACCTACTCAGTAAGTGTCTATAGTGTTTACAAACTTTGATACGATGTAGGTAAGCATGGAAGCCTGTAAGGACAGTCAAAGATCTTCGTCGCTCATTAAATTGAGGCTTGGCAAGCACAAATGAAGCAGGATTTGCATATATTCTTCTGTAGAATCGAATATGTGGCTGATTCCTAATGCTGCCGGTTTCTCAGTTCATAGGTCAAGTTCATCACACAGATGACTTATTTATTACCCTGGTTGGTAGAGTAGTTGTATTGGCAGTGCCACGAGATACTTACACCAAATTGAGATTCATCGCTATGAACAAGGGGTTGTGGATTCCTATGGGAGCTGTTGCATGGTACGGAGAAGTTGTCCGATGGTGCCTATGGAGAGCCATGGGCTTCCTGTATCTCCTTTCCAGTGGCATATAGTTTGCTCTACTCAATAAATCTTAGGACTCTACCCGCAGTAGAGTGAATAGATAAGAGTTTGTGGCTTTGATGACAGAACGGGTGTTTTGTGTGAACTATGTCTTAAATGCAAAGGAATTCATCTGATCTATTGAATGACGGTAGATTTTCTTTTGTCCCTTCTGACCAATGGTAGATGACATGAGAAAGTATTCATTAACTGCTGTCCCTGCATGCTGCGCAAAAGGACTCAGTCAAAAGAGGAGTGACATATACATATATGTACGTACGTCTAAAATGACTGATCAGGTACATGCAGTACTTAATACAAATTGCACACCTCCAGCAATTACAGGTACAAAGAATTTAGTTGCGCTGCTTCATGTGTTCATTCTTAGGGTTGCAGGTAGTGTACTTACAATGGGTGGTTAGACATGGTGTTTAGGGCAGTAACATGGAGGCATTTTTATGATAACTACTTGGCGGCTGACCACATCTAAGAAAAACTAATTACTAATGAATTTTTACTAAACAGCTTTACACCAACTTGTTTGTTGGCGAAGGTAAAAATAATTGTGGTGGGCGTATATATGCAAAATACTCGTACGCCTCTTGTAAAGTATTCTTCAAATATAAGGCAACAAGAGTACAGAACTACTACCTACTTCCGTGCTAATTTCATTACTTTAAGTTTAAGTTTTCCCAACATATTAACTTAGCTTACTCCTCCATGTCCCCTTTAATGTAAAATATCAAAAGCGTAATATAAAGTTCAAAAGCGCTTTGTATCCTATATTTTTCAGGGAACTCTCATAAACCATGCTCACCTGTACTGCAGTAATGGGAATATACACTCGTTTGTGTAGCGAACATCCCCGTTCTCACCTTGACCCGTTTAACAACCTCTCTGGAGAACCTCCCGACTGTATCGGCTAGCCTATGAGTAGTAACCTTACTGATTCCTATATTCATTATCGAACCCGCATGGCGCAGTTAGCCAACTTAAACTGAACTACTTAGAAGTCATCGAGATCGATTGACCCCGCTCCCTTAACACCATCCCATTCCCTTGTCACGAGGCCCTAGGAACAACGCACCAATTACTTTCTGATGCCAATTGAATAAAACAGATCCAAATACATTTTTAAAATTTATTGTTTAAAAGAAATTATTTCGCGTGCTGAATTGAAAAAGAAGATTTGTTAGAAATAAACACATAAATCAACACTTGTTAGTAATTAACGGATAAATGAACATTTGTTAGTTATTTGAGTTAAAGAAACAACGGAGGTTGTGTTAAAAAAAACAATTAATCAACAAATACTCGTAAAGCTGGAGAAAGGGAAATCATTTTGGAATGTTTAGAATTTTTTCGGAGGAACATTCTTTGTCAGGGCATCAGGAAGAAACAGGAAGTGGGTAGGAATACTAAATACTTACCACTACAGAGCAAGCGGTGCAAGATCCTTGCACCAAGTCACACGTTTAGGATGCATTGGCTTCTCTATGACAACGTGTGGTTTATTTGAGTCACAAATACAAATTCTGCTTCTTAACATAGCCGACGCCTGGATGGAAATGCGCATTTTCTGAAAAGACGATTTTTTTAAAGCCAATTTCGACCCAAAATAATGCCTATTCCATGTAAATTAATAAAGTCATTGGACTTTTTCTTATGAGGATACCCTAAATCGATGGTTTACAGCAACAATCTGTTCAGGGAAGAAAATATCCACCTGAAGATAGCGGTATTGAAGCAACGCCTTGCTCTCGCATCCTCACAAATTAAAGTCTTTGGAGAGAAATGGACGTCATCCTTTTGAAAACATAACATCCGCATTGTCAAATTCCATTTTGCATAAATAAAATATGAGGTGAGACGCTGTAAAGTTCTCCGCTGGACACCCTTTACTAATGTAGAAATGCTAACGTTTATAAACCGACCCGGAGCACAGGAATTCTTCGAAGTGAACGATGAAACATAGGTCCAAACTGTTGTATTTAACTTGCACAACATACGAGGTGTGAATTTATTATGATCCTTACTCATTTCTGATTGGGAAATACAAAAACATTGTGATATATTCATTCTTCTCTTTCATTGTGTCGAATTTAAAGTTCAGCTCAACAGAGGGTCCCAATAAGTATTTTGCTTGAAGTGTGCATCGGTGTACAATTTTTGATGATATCTTGGCCTGAGATGTACAGATCGTTCCTAATCTCTGCTAGTTACAACATGACATGTACCTATAATTGGAATGTCTAAACAATGAATAAAACGACACCAGGATTCTCTGAAGAAATGATTTTTATTTTTCGTTTTATGAGTGGTTGGTTAGTTAACAAAACAAAACAAAACTAAATAATTGCAAACACAAAATAAAAATTATTACAATCCATTCATCACAAAGTAAAGTTTATGGAAAAAAAAGAGAAAAAAATCAACAAACATCTAACCAGGCGGCCTTTTGTAAGCTGTTAGTAGTTAAGCACGAAACGAGACAATTACAAACAAAAACAGAAATAATAATTAAATCGAAATAAATTATTGAAGAAATGGTTGCCTTCTCCATTTTTTAGTAGTCCAACACTTAGTGGTTAGTTAATTAACAAACTGAAAGGCAATAGTTACAAAACAAAAATTATCACATGGTGTCACTGGTGAAAGTACTTTTAAAAACAATTGAACAAAAAAGTACACACAAGCGTGTGTGTAGGAGGTAGAAAATGTTGCACAAACTATTTTGGTGGGTGCTCAGCAGTATCTTCATCTTCAGTATCTTCATAGTCTGCAAACTCCCAATTTTGGCAAAAGTGTTTACACTGCCCTTCCTTGTATCTATCTGCTGATTTGCGTTTTTCTGTAAAAATAATAAAAAAAATATGCAACAAATTTAGAAAACTGTGCAGATTAATTGGAAGTTCGCAAACATACCAATTATGCAATCTATTAAATGTTCCTCCATGTCCGTCATTTGTTTAAGCAGAGCAGCGTCTTCCTCCATTTTCTTCTTCAAATAAGTCCACAATGTAAAATAGAAATATTCCGATTTGTGCAGTGGAAGCTCTTCATTTTATAGAAAACAATTTTCTTTAATGTCAAATAATAAAAATTTATTCCTTGGTGTGTATTCGTACCTTTTTGTTTGCTCATTTTTTAGCGTTTTTACTGAAATCACAATATTTTATTAAATAAACTGAAATGAAATGTTGGAAGACACAACTTAGTTCTTTGCGGGTCGAAGTTTAAATGGGACACGTAACAATTTGCAACCACCAAATTGTTGATCGTCGCTTCTAGCCCCGTCCTTGTCTTACTTGGTGTGGTGAATAGGGAACACACACTTTCATATACATTTGCAAGGGGAAGAAAGGTTTGATAATTTATGTGGCAAAGGATGCATACAAAATATGGCGCCGATTCTAACGGCAATTTGAATGAAATTGTCAGACACGTCATCAAAGGGGAATAAATGAATGCAATGGTAGGGTGTTTAATGGTAAATTAATGTTCCATTCCACATGTGCCATTATGCGAAGTTGTTCGTGTCGTTCAGCTCATACGAAAATACTTGCGAACAAGAAGTGTGTGCAAATCGGTGATTCCCATTTTGTAACCCTTAGCACAGTGAAACTCCCTGCTGTTGAGTAAAACTTAGTGCTAATTTTTCTTCGAGTAACACTGCGTCTCCACGAGAAACACAATCGCAGTCGTCATCCCTTTCCGCTTAAGGTGTACGAGTAGTGTCCCTTTTGTGCAAAACGTCATAAAATTTTTTCAAAAAGATGTAGAAGCACGTGAAAGGAGCCAAATATTATCAAACCACACAAAAAAAGAAGCCAAGAAGCAGTTTATTTTTAAACAAAATACATCACAGGAACAATACTGCAGACACTTGATAGTAATGAGAGGTAAACGAGACATTTTAATTAAATCCAACATCAACAAACATATGTTTATGGTGCACGAAAAAATGGCATTCAGATAGAAAATGCAAAACCGGTGTTGGTAGATACGAGGATTTGAAATGCGACGAATGTTGTGGCAGACATGCAATCTCAAGTATCTACCTACATTAGAGAATGAAAATTAATCTGGCAATTTGGGAAAGGGTGGAATCTGTGTGCGCACATATGCAAAGGATAAAGTTGTTCAAGTGGTTTTTTAAAGATAGCGCATGATGCATAATAACCAGTGCAGGTAGAGACGACGAAAGTCACGTACAAAAATAGTGTTTTTTTAAGATGTGCCGACTTTGTTTTAATAAAACATAAAGAAATTATCTCCAATTTATTTAAAAGACTAGGTATTTCCTGGAATTTAATTTTTAAATAAAAATAGTTTCAGTCATATGTCGACCACAGCTGCCTCATACAAGGTGGCGTAAAATTATTATAAATTTTATAAATTTTGTTTTTGAATTACTTTTTTGCTAAATAAAAAAAATTATTTTGAGTGATGGAAATCTTTATTTGGACCTTTAAAATTTTTTCTGTTAAGTGGCTGCCAGTGTTGATACACATTTGTGCAACGCATTTTCTATGACTTTCCGCAAGATTTCCGGTGATGACTGTTCGCATTCCTGTCGAATATTCTCCTTAAGGACTGCAATTGTCTGAGGCTTGTTGACATAAGTCTGCGTCTTCAAGCAGCCCCAAAGAAAGAAATCGGGCGATCTTGCTGGTCATGCCAAATCGCCAAAACGGGAGATTACGCGACCAGGAAACGCTTTCTTCACAATATCCAATGTGGCTTGTGCTGTGTGTGCAGTTACACAGTCTTGTTAAAACCACATGTTCACCAAGCCCCGCTCATCCAATTCCGGCAGTAAGAAGTCGTTAATCATAGCCCTGTAGCGTTCGCCAGGAACAGTGACCGTATTGCCGATGGCGTCCTCAATAAAATACGGCCCAATCACTCCTCCTGCGTGAACGCCGCACCACACAGTGGCTTTGAGTGGATGTAATGGCTCTTCGTGCATCACACGCCGATTTTCAGTGCCCCAGAAACGAAGATTTTGCTTGCTTGATTGAATTAAATTGAAATTGAATTGATTGAGGATGGCTTGACAGTAATTCACACGCGCTCCGTTACTTGACGTAGGACGCCATTTACAAAAATTATAACATCTTCCGATAGGATGATTAATTTTGCGCCACCTTTTACTAGAGATCAAACATTCGAGGGATTGGAGGCATACATATAGGAATATCCCGTATTGCCTACTCAAACAATGTTTTGCCTCAAAACGTCAATCGTCGCTGATTTATCGGCATACACAAGTGACTAGACGTAATCTTACATCAGTTAGTGGTCAAATGATGGTTCATTTCTTGAAATGATTCAATAAAACGATGTTTTCGTTGGTACGAGTAGTAGAACACCATCTTGTTGTTCTTCTAGATTGATGCTGCAGTGTGTGACAAAACTAAAGCAACTTTTAACAATCTACCTCCTACCATTGCTTAATAAAAGAAATATGATGAAAAGTCATTTCTGTACACAACTTTTCGTCTTTATAATACTTTAAATATTATTTATTAAAAAAAATATCAAATTTCTATTGGTTTTAAAATGTTTTACATATCAAAAATAATAAATAAACCAATGCATACGTAAAATGCGACATTGACAAAACTAAAGCAACTCCCACTGAACCTGAGCATCTGGTCAAACAAATCAAAAGTACATAAACATTTGGGTACTGTTAGGTCATATTCCGTTAAACAATACTTGCTGTTGTCTGTTTACATCTATTATTCATTGTATTCATTACCCATTGTTAAGTGTTAGGAAAAAGAAGTAAATTTTATATTTGGAGATTTTTTTTAAGGATAATGGCCAGAAACAAATTTGGAAGTGAACTTAAAAATAAGATTGTTGAAGATTTCCTTAGTGGAATGAAACAAAAAGATATTTGTGCTAAGTATTCCATGGAAAAATCAGTTGTTTGTCGTTTAATTAAGCGATTTCAACAGAGAAGGACAGTACAAACAATTCATCTTGGCGGTAGACCCCGGAAAACAACTGCAAGGCAGGATCAACGCATAGTACGGGAGTTCAAAAAAGATCCTTGAACATCTTCACGGAAAGTTGTCAATGACTTGAGACTCCGCAAAGAAACCATTTGTGTAAAAAAAAAAAAACAGGATAGCGCGCATAAAGTTTGCAAAAGAACACATTAACTGGACGATACAGAAATGGAGAACAGTGCTATGGTCAGATGCCAAATATAACATCAGGGATCAGATGGAATTGCGCACGTTAGACGACCAAAAGGCAAACGCTTAGACCCAAAATATTGCAATGGCACAGTTAAACACGCTGGGGGCAATGTCATGGTGTGGGGTGGTTTCTCCGGCCAGGGAATGGGGCCTATCGACCAAATTACGCACATTTTAAACGCCCAAGGGTACAAAAATATAATGGAGGACATTATGTACCCATACGCGGATGACAACATGCCCTTGCGCTGGATATTCCAACATGACAATGACCCCAAACACAAGTCTAAGCTCGTGGCTGAATGGTTAACTGTCACCGGAGTGCGTGTTCTGGAATGGCCAGCGCAATCACCTGATCTCAATCCCATAGAAAATCTATGGGAAATTGTAGATTGCAAAATTCGGCCTCAAGATAACTCTTCCAAGGCCTCTCTCTTTGGGGGAATGGGGGAAAATCCCCATGGGTACAATAAACAATTTAATTGAATCCATGCCCTGTCGATGTTATGCAGTCCTTCAAAATAACGGATATCCAACGAAATATAAATGAAAAGTCAATAATTAAGATTAGTTGTTAAGTTGCTTTATTTTTGTCAACGCCTTACGAAAAGATGATTTTGTTCTCCGTTGAATTTCTTGCTATATGTTACTTTAAAATAAATAAAAAATAATGTTTTTGAAGAAAGTATATTTGAAGTATCTTTATGTTTTAAAGTTTTAGCTTACATCGTTTTACAAATCCTTTTGTAGACAAAGTCCTTTACTACGTCAAAATTATGCCTGTCATGGGTGACGTTTTGTCCGAGACGTCGGCGTTCAGTGTCCTTTTTGCTTGAGAGCATATACTTAGTCTTGCCTGCACTGACCGCTAAACCCATTTTCGCCTCTTCCGTCTCAATACTTGCAAAGGCGCCACTGACATCACGCTGCTTTATTTTATTTTATTTATTTATTATGATTGTGTACTTCTAACACAGTAAGAATACACTTTTAAGTCTGTGAGGGATAAACAATTGGTATTGATTAATTAGAATTAAATTTAAGTAATTAAGATAAAGATACATTTGATAAAATTGAATTGAATAGACTGAAGAGTAGTAGTATTTACATTTTATAATTTCTGTATATACAGTCCGTTTGATAAGATCGTACACTACAAAAATTAAAGAAGAACATATAATAATGAAAAAAAATCAATTGTACTGGTTTATTTTGTTTATTTACTTGAATGCTTTTCAATTAATATGTTGTCCACTCTCTTCCATTATCAATAATTGCTTGGAGTCTTCGAGGCATGCTTTCTACTAATCTTATAGCATAATCTTGAGACAAAGATCTCCATAAAACTCGTATTTTTCGTGATAATTGTTTGACCGTCGAGATCTTCTTTCCTTGGAGCTTTAGCTTCATAAATGCCCAAACATTTTCAATAGAATTTGCATCCGGCGACTGTGATGGCCAATCTAAAACATCGACGTCATTTTCTTGTTTCCACGCACTGCACAAACGACTGCGATGTTTTGGGTCATTATCTTCTTGCAGTAACCAATTCTCATTCTCATTCCTTATAAAGCCTTCTTATAAATTGTGACCATGTTGGGTGCGTTTAAGTTATTTGTAAACATGAACAAATTGCCAAATCCTTGTTTTGAGAAGCATCCCCAACGTGCACCTTTGCCGGGTGTTTGACGGTCCGCTGGATTAATTTATTGGATTGTGTACACCAGGTATGACTGTTAGGAGACCATGCCCAAAAATAAGCTTCATCCGAAAAAATAGCGTTGTTCCAACCTCTGTCCAAATTCTCCTTGGCCCAACTGAGTCATTTTTCTTCGTGTTTTTTTTTGACAGTAGTGGTTTCTTTATTGTGCTTCGAAATTGTACATTATTCGCTAGTAAACGTCTTCGTATTGTATCACAACACACATTTAGACCTCTTTTACGTAAAATGCCTGGTCCTCCACGTAACGATAGAAGAGGATTTTTTTCAAACACGCGTAGAATCATTTTGTCCTGTTTTTTTTGTTGTTTTTGGCGTAGACCCAGGATCCGGCAAATCATTCACATTTTTAACTTGGGAATAACGGTGCACCCACTTGCTAACAAATGCTTTTGACTTTTTCATGTATTTAGCAGATGCTCCGTATGACATTTTCGGTTCTTTTGGATGCATGCACAAGAATATTACTTCATAACTTGATGCAAACGCGACACTCATTTTAAAATACTTCCGTCCCTGACAAAAATTGAACACTCTTCAAATTTTTTTATTCAGAGCATCTTAGCAGAAGTATTTTTTTTATCTGCTAATGCAAATGCCACTTCCAAACCGGTTTTCATAAACGAGTTTTGCCGTATACGATCTTATCAAACGGACTGTATATTATTTATTTAAGATTTTTACTTAAACATATGAAGTTTGTAAGTTGTATTTGCTTGAAAAGGAGAGGGGTAATTTAAAAATCTAGTTGCTTTGATTTGAAAAGAAAAGCTTTAACTCGCCGTTAAATCGACGTGCATCATTCAGTTCTCTCAGATTACGCGGAAGTGAATTCCAAAGGCGAATAGCAGCAACGAAAAATTGTCTTTCGGATGTTAGGCAAGAGAAATGAGGGAGAATCAAACAGGCAGATCTGTTAGAAGCCGAAAACTGGATTTTATTACTATGAAGGTATGTCGGTTGCGTTGTTTTTATAATGCTAAACTGAATACTAAGAGTACGAAACTTGACGTAGTTCAGAAACGACATCCCACAAGTTTTTGCCAAGTGCGAGATGTGGTCGAACCTTCTGAGACTGTAGATATAACGGAGAGTGCTGTTGAACGCTACCTGAAGCTTCTTTTTGCTCTCAGCATCACAGTCATAGAATATTTCACATCCATAAATTAACGCAGGAATAACCAGAGATTTACCAAGAACTAACCTTTTCCTCAGCGGTGTGAACTTTTGACCAGTCCACAAAGTTCGAAGCTCTCCATATGCCTTACCTACAATCGCATTTATATGGTTGCCAAGATTTTTTGAATTTTCGACGAATTCTATTGCTGAATTGTTCAGCATGATGGCTGGAAAATAGGATAGCTCTAGCTTCTTTTTTAAGTAACTAAGATCCTGTGAAGATCTACATTCAAATCACTGGCACAATTTTCGATAAGTCCAAGAGTACAACTTTTATAAATTTGAATATCGTCGGCGTAAAAGTGCTTTGATAAATTCAGATAGAATAAGAGAGGTACCAAAATCGATCCTTGGGGAACACCTCGCACTAAAGGAAGAAATTCTAGCAGAGCACCCTCCTGTTTTCTTTCTCTGAGATACGACGAAAGTAACTTTATAGGACAGAGGGACATATTAAAATAATGACGTAATATATCCATAAGAGTGGAGTGGTCGACCATATCGAAAGCTTTGAAGAAGTCTAGAAGGATTTCCAGACAAAAAACTTTCGACTACATCTGTGCTTTCTATTCTTATAAAAAAAAAAAAAAAAAAACGGTGTATCTGTTGAGACAGCGGGGCCACGATAAGTCCCATTTTGATCTACTGCTGAGGCTATAGGATGAATCGATAAGAACATACGATTTAGTTCATTGTTATCAATATCACTGGGGCAGCTTAATTTTTGTTTACCAATCCCTAGCTCACGAAGGTTACTCCATAATTTGCGGCCATCTTACTTGGTATTCAGGCGATTTGAATAAAACTGTGACTTGGCAGCTCTTATTTCACGAACAACACTATTTCTTAAGTGTTTGTAGACTTGGTGGAGCTCGTCTATCCGAAAGCGTTTCCATCGGCGGTAAGCCTGCATTCTTCCAATTAAGTCAATATCGTCGGTGTATGCGAGTAATTGAACGGACTTTTGAAAGATTGAGGCTCTTGTGTTTGCGCGAGTTATAGGTTCGACCGAGAGGTTGGTGAAAACAAAAACACAACTGTTTTTTTGACAGCGTAACGCCGTATTCCACTTTATTCACAAGACTTCTGAGAATGATTGTTTTTACATTGGTTTTTATACTTAATTTATGCTTACTCTACAATAATAGCAGCAAATTCTGTGGGAAAGTGCATTTATTAATTCAAGGTGAACAAGGATAAGTTTAAATATGATAATGAATTAATGTAAGGTACATAAATGAAATGTGTTATGGATATGTAACTCGCGTGAGTTTTGCAATATTCTCTCAAGTATGATGTTAAAGAAATCGCATGACAGCGCTCCGACTTGTCTAAATCCGTTTTTGACATCAAAGGTCTCGGAGAGATGTTTAGCGACCTTGATGGAGCAGCGTGCATTCTCCATCGTCATCCTGCACAGACGGACGGGTTTGGCAGGGATGCCGAAACTAGACATTGCTCTGTAAAGCTCGTCTCCATAGCGGCCTTAAGATCGATAAATAGATGGTGTTTATCGATTTGAAGCTCATGAGTTTTCTTTCGGAATTATCGGTCTACATCGGCCAGGTTGAAAGGTTCATTCTGCTGGACAGCGACATTTGTTGCGTCATCGCCGTTATACAGTCTAAAGAAAAGATCTTTTCAGATTCTCAGCAGCGACTGCGACTCTTATATGATGTTCCCTTATTCGTTTTTACAGTCTTTGGTTTGGGGTTTTTTTTTACCTTTTGGTAAAACTTCCGAATCTCATTCCCCGAGTGGCATCTTTCAATTCCCTCAACCGCGCGCTTCTCATGCTCCTTCTTCTTCCTCCTGAGAAGCCGGTGTTCGTCTCTCCACCTCTGCTCATAGAGCTCGTGAGCAGCTCTAGTCTATCTTTGCCGCCTTGTGTGCGTTTTGCTTAGCCGCATGTGCTTGCCGGCATTCATCATCGAACCAGGGGTTTCGTTGTGGTGGACGAGTGAAACCCAGCACATCAGAAGAGTCGATGTTGGCTGCTCGGAACGTACGGAGTCTTACGTGTCTTGCGTCGATCGCAATGTGATCAATCTGGTTGACTGTTTGACTGATCAGGAGTTCTCCAAGTCCCCTTGTGAATATCGAGATAGGGGAACCGAATGCTACCTACGACAATGTTTCGCCTCGCCGCAAAGTCGATTAGCCTGAATCCGTTATCGGAGGTGGTGTCGTTGTCGTGCAGGCTATATTTTCCGATCGTTCCACCAAAGATACCCTCTCTTTCTAGCTTTGCATTAAAATCGCCAAGGACAACTTTAATATCATAGGTAGGGCATTGCTTTTAGGTCTTGTTAAGGAGCTCATAGAAGGCATCCTTTGTGCCGTCATCTTTCCCCTCTGTGGGTGCGTGCGCGCATATCAGGCTAATGTTGGTAAATTTATCCTTGATGCGGATTAGTACGAGGCGCTCGTTAACATGCCGGAAGCTCAAGACTTCAAACAACAAATCCGCATCAAAAAAGGTTGTCAACAGTAGATCCGTCCGTATCCGGCTTGTTGTTGCTTTTTAACTTTTGTATTTTTTCAATGGCCGGGCAGAAGGGTTACTTGCATCACGGTTTTTCCATATCGTTCCGATCCTGCCATGATTTGTGATTAAAATTTTGATCATTGATGTATGAAAATTGTTATTTTTATTGTATTTTATTAGCACATAGTTTAAATCATGAGGACTATTAGCTTTGGATGCAAATTAAAATGCTCCGATTTAAGTGTTCCGGTTGTTAAAATGCCTTTCATCCCCTTAAAAGTGTGAACATGACGTGCATGAGGTTAAAACAGAAACAACACCCAGTTGCACGGTTTTGGTGGTAATCGGTCGAAGGCATAACAGCATGCGGTCGCAGGAGTTGAGTGTTTTCTTGAGATTAAGAGCAGGTACACGGTGTACACGGCCAACTGAAAGCATGCCATTTTCTTTCCCTTCAACGTGTGATAATTATGTATATAAATGTTTGTATAACTCTGGGACTACGAATCAAATTGTTGAATCAGTGTCAGTATGGGCTACTTCAAAGTATTTGAAACTGAGGTCAGTAAGGATTTTTAGGACTAGGTACTCAGGAAGGTGAAATAGAAATGATTCAACGCCAGTTCTCATACCTACATGCAAGAGGGTGACTGACTGCGGTATATTGTATTCCGGTCCCTTTCATCTAAGTCCCATAAAGGGTCTGGCCTTGCAGGGTGAGGTATACAATAATTTTGTTGGTTCATTCTAACTTTTTACATTTACAGTTACACGGACGAGCAAACATTATTCTTAAGAATTTCATTGGTTGACGTCAGACATTTAGGCGTCGGACTATCACAATACCGGCTCATTCCATTGCCTGTCGTGGGGGCGTATAAACAAATGTCAATAGGCACAAATCTCCAACTGCTTTGTGTCGAGATAATGTAGGTTAACTATACATTCAAGTTCATTACTCTTCAAGAGACTGTGAGAGAGAGAGAGGGAGCTGGGTGGCCATGGCTCCAATAAGATTGAGTTGGATTTTAATTCGCAATATTCGGTGTTCAGAGCCCCAGCTATGCCTGCCAGTCCGTCAACAAAAATCAAGCAAGATGGCTAGGTGACTAGAAAACAAAAACAAGCCAACACTCAGCAATAATCCAGTCTCGTCATTAAATGTTGGATGCCACCCATGGAGCGAAATAACCACTGAGCCCCAATATCTTTCTTCTCTCTCTTTGACCATTTTTCAAAAACTTAACACATGCCGAAGCATGATAATATTATATAAGAAAAAGAGGTTAAAAAAAAATGAGTTGATACAGTGTCATTCATAATTTTCAATAGATATGATCGTGTTTTCTTGTGTTTTCTTTAAATTTGTAACATCTGTTGCAAAATATTAGAATCCACTGCGAAATTCAGCTACTAAGTTCCAAGCTAGACTAAGACGAGCAGAGAGTATCAAATCATCGTTTTATAATTTGTTTTAGAATATCTGAGTGAAAGAGCGCGAAATTTGCTTGCAAATGCAGGTGACGTTTCTATATTTTACATATGTCATAATTGGATATTTACTTTTAATTTTTACTGATAACTTAGAATTGTTTTAGTAATGATACATATGTACTTACCTCATATTATTATTAGAAAAGATAAAAGAGAATAAAATAGGCAAAGTACTACAAAAAAACAAAAAACACTGTGGCGCTGGCAGCCCGGGATGGGCCATGGCCTAGCTTCTTGACACTCATTTGTGTTGCTCATGTTGTTATTTTTGTCACATCTGAGCGGGGCCTACGGTTTATCGCCGAGTCCGAACGGCACTCCTTAGCAGCTTTGTCGTAGGCAATTTTACTTTCGGGAGTTTGCCATTGCCCGCCGAAAGGGTGATGGCGATTTGAAAAATTGTTGGTGACCCAGCTAGGAATCGAACCCAGGCTCTCTGCATGATAGTCCAATGAGCTAACTATCGCGCCATCGCCCAAGTACTATAGAATAGGAAATATTATGTGAACAGTTGTGCTACGAAAGTGTATTTATATACGTTAAAGGTAAAATTATCCTTTTTGTTGCAAACATTTCTACTATGTATTTTACAAAATTTGCGATGCCGAAAGAAAGATTTCGTCGTCTTAAATATATCGACGCATTGGCTCGAGTAGTACAATTTTATACAATACAAATGCATTCACATATTCGAAGACGATAACAGTGAAGAGTTTATTTGAGAAGGCTCCAACTCACTGAAAGCAAAGAATAAGGTGGAAGTGCCAGCCGAGATGGATAGCGTTCCCTTTTCTTTAATTTGAAAAGATTTTGTATTTTTATTTAATTTTTTTATTAATTTTCCCAAGAAATATGTACAATCAGAAGTCCTTTACCCGAGTTTCGAACTTGTCTAGACTTTCTCCAGATGAGTCCTGAAACTAAAGGTTGCTCACTTCTCCCACTTTCTCCTCCTTCCTCACCAATCCCAAAATCCTGGACCGGATCAATGTGTCATACGACCCGTGCCGATGACCAACCTGACTGAGGTCCCAGCATTTAAATAGCTCAGTCGTTAACGGAGTATCAAGATACCTGGCGACCTCCGGACTAGCTAGCCTTATCTTTATACAGCGGATCTCTATACAGATGGACCTTCTTTCTCCGATACTCGTGGAACCATTATGGAAAACCTAAAAGAAAAAAACAAAACTCGAGGCCCGTACTCCTTTATTACCGGGCGATAATACGGTAACTAGCCCGACTACCAACAGGGCTCCTGCAATGCCGAACAAAAGAACATCTGTGGCGGGCCATGTTAATCTTTTACAAGGCAATAGTAACGACCCCATGTCGCGCCTTACCTGAAACGCCGAAATTGGGTATGCTGTATGCATTATCAAAACCTGCGGATTTATTCTGAAGGTGGAAAGAGATGCGGAAACAAAAAGGAACTTAGAGTGGGCTAACGACGTTTCCAAGTCGCTAAAAGACTTCTCCAAGCGCCAGAGATAATTGGAGGAAACCATTCCGGTTCCCAAGAGGTCCAAAACAAAATACCTCCTGGACCTTCCGATTCTACATCTCTGATGTCTTTTGGCGATAGGAGTGACGCTGACGGATCCATTTCTAGAGACCGGTGGCAGCTGGTCAAGTTGAAGCTTTCGAGCAACTTCTTGGCCATCATGCGGGAAAATCCCGCACCACCTCCCATCACAAGCGAAGCTGGCTGGTATCATGGCCATGTCAAGTTGATAGCTTGCACTAATCAGAGATCTCAGGATCTCTATAAAGAAGCCATAAGTGGTCTAGGAGAGGTCTGGCCAGGTACTAGGCTTGAGGTCGTGGCAAAGGAGGATATCCCTAGTAGACCTAGAACCCTCAACTGGATCCCAGCTGAACTCTCCTCCCCAGAAGACATTCTGGAGATCATTAGGTTCAGTTATTCGATCCTTGCGACTCATGACTGGAAGGTCGCGAAACTTGAAGAATTTTTGATCAATAAGGAATCCCTTAACCATCTAGCGCAGACCAAAGGCATGATTCGGTTTGGTTTCGACTCTATTTACCTAAAGGTCTATAAGAAGGACGTGCTGGATGCTGATAAGCAAGCTGCTCCTCCTTTGTCAGAAGCCATAATTTCAGCCTCGGACATCGATGCGACGATATCCTTTCCTAAGTTGGATAGCGACGACTCCAACCAGTCGGGGTTGACTGAAAAAACATCGGCATCCATCTCTTGTTTTACGTCGGAAATGGATCCTTTACGATCAGACTTGGTGGATGAGCTTTTGAGCTCACCATTAGAATCGGAGGACTCTTGCAGCACCGTGGTAGGGGTTTCTTTGGAGGATTGCAGCAATGACGCTACGATTTCTCCAGATTAACCTCCACCACTCAAAAAAGGCCTCGGCCGTACTCATTCTGCTTCTATCCGAAGGCGCAGATGACATCATCCTAATCCAATAACCATGGATTGCTGAAGGCGTGGTTCGTGGATTAAGGACACTTCTATACGTTCCACTATATACTAAAGGCAAAGGTAAGATCAGAACTTATATAAGTGAAATATAGTCTAAATGCATTTCTACTTCCTAACCTAGGTGATCCCGACTTAACCGTTGCCAAGCTGGAAACGGCCAAAGATACCTTCTGGATAGCTTTGGCGTATCTGGGTCACGATTAAATGGGCCCTCTCTCTAGTTATAACCTGGAAAGGGTGGTAAAGGAAGCAGGAATACACGAAACTGACCTCATCATAGGATGCGATGCCAACGCACGTCACACAATTTGGATATGTACGTATTGTAATGTTGCATGTACCTTGATAACTATTGATAATACTGGTGCTTGAACCAGAATACCAATGCACGTTAAACAAGAGAGTGCTAGCCAACGATGAGATAAGTTTGATCGTGTCGCGAGAACAAAATTACAACTTATGTAATGTAATGTTTCTCTTAAATACTCGTACTAATTACAATATTTAATTTTGCCTTGTAAGCATACCGCACGGGCAAAGGCAAATCGATACATCGAATGTTCGAGCGGATGTCTACCAGGCATGTGCAGTGCTTACTCAACAAATAGTCATCCGCTCGTGCGGATGTTTACAGCGAGCGTAAGTAAGTTTAAAACAATGAAACAGAAAAATATAAAAATAAATTATTTTTCCCGCTTGCATTTTGTATGACGCGAGCAGTGCAAAGGGCAATGACTTGCTGCCGCCTAAACAGAATACTACAGTACTAGTACTAACTTCATTGTTTGTAACACCGTTATGGCTCATACATCCACATTGGGGTTGCTTAAATGCACATGCAGGTAGCTCTTCAACAAAGCGAAAACCTTAAGAAAAGCGTCAGATTGGGAATCATACAAGGAATCCTTCAAACATATAAAGAAGAATTGAGGACGATAAAGCGTGAATCCTGGAAGCCCTTTTGTAATAAAATCACTGAAGCCTCTGAGGCATCACGACTAAGAAAAATCCTCTCAACAAGTCCTTCGATATCTAGCTGCTTGAATAAAGCGACGGTTCACGGACGACCTCAAGCGACGAATCACTCAACTTGCTTCTGCATACTCATTTTCCGGGTAGCTCCCCTTTCACGGTTAGCAACAATCATAATAGAACTATTGCAGCCGTCACAAAACTTACTGGCCTTATCACTAGAGATAAACTGCTCTGGGCATTGCATAGGTTCAAACCATATAAGTCTACTTGGCCGGACAGTATAATTCCAGCCGAGCTACAAAGATCGTCGGATATAATCTTGCCATCGCTTGAAAATATCATGAGGTACTGCGTAGAACTATCCCACATACCTCTGCCATGGAGAGAAGTAAATGTAGTTTCATTACCAAAAGCGGAAAATGTTCTCATGTTGTCCCCAAGGACCTAAGACCTCATATCATATCATATTTCCTTCTGAAAACCCTGAAACCACTGATTGATATCCATATACGATCTAGCCTTAATCCTAGACTCCTATCCACGGCACAACATGCCTACTGTAAAGAAAAGTCGGTGGAGACGGTTGTACATTCACCAACAAGCCACACTGAACTACGTTATAGAGAATATACAATGGTAACTTTCGTAGACATGGAAGGCGCCTTTAACAACGTCAACATACCCGTAATCAAAACGACGGAATTAACCCCCATAAAACCGATCTTGTCCTATTCCCTACGAAATACAAAATTCTGATTATAGACCCTCCCTCAATCAACGGTACTAGCTTGGTCTTCTCTGATACAGCGAAATATCTAATTTTCAACAGGAAACTAAGCTGGAAACCTTACATTGGAAAACGACTTAAGAAAGCCTTATTAGCTTAATTCGCTTGCATAAGGCCATCGAGAACAGTTGGGGCTTCTAACCTGGCTATATATCTCGGTTATAAGACCGATGCTCACCTACGGGGTGGTTGTTTGATGGATTTCCTTGGACAAAGCAGTAAACTGCATAAAGGAAAGTAAAATCCAAGGAACAACATGTTTGGGCGTAAGAGGAGCACTAAGCACTACTCTCTCCGCTACTCTGGCCGTTCTGTTTCACCTGACACTCCTCGACATTTATAGCAGACAAGTAGCCGCCAACGCAGCTATTCGCCTTAAAGCGACTTCACAGTGCACAAATAAATATGTTGGAAACGCAAATATTCTTAACACATTAGGAATCCTACCAGAAAACATCGACTATACCATAACCAAACAATGGTTTGACAAGAGCTTTTCTATCTTGCGCTGTCATTTGGACAATAGCTTTTAGAAGATAGGTTGCGATCAACTGATTGTGCATACATTTTCATAAACTTCGGTTTGCAAGTTGGAACGTCGGATCGATGACCTCAAAAAGTTTAGAACTGGAAGCGATTATGCGTCGCAGAACTCTACAAATCCTGTGCGTACAGGAAAAGAAGTGGTGTAATACAGGAAATAAAGCGCGTTTTCTAGATTTAAAAACTAAGGCATTTAAGATGTTCTACCATGGAACGGTCAATGGACGAAACGGTGTTAGAATCGTTGTTGCAGCGGATCTTCTAAACAACATCGTTGGTATCTTGAAAATAAGCGACCGCTTGATGAGTGTTAAACTCGTCATACACAATGAAACGTGGAACATTGTTAGCGCGTACGCTCCACAAAATGGATGCGATCAATCGGAAAAAGATACATTTTGGTCAGAGTTCGGTAATTTGCTTAAAAATATACCAATCGATGAGATGCTCTTCGTAGGCGGAGATTTAAATGGCCACGTCGGAGAAACAAATGTTGATTATGAGGACTGCCACGGCGGTGAAGGCTTTGGAACCAGAAATTCAGCTGGCGAACACATCCTTGTACCGTGTAGGGCTTACGGCTTAACCGTCCTAAATACAATGTTTATTAAACATCAACGACATCTTATCACCTATAGCAGCGAAGGCCACGAAACGCAAATAGATTATCACCTCTGCAAAATGTCGATGAGAAACCGTGTTAAGGACTGTAAAGTAATACTTGGAGAATCGCTAGTAAGCCAACACCGTCTGCTCATTACAGAATTTTTCACAGCGGAACTACCGAAAACACGGGCATCGTTTGGAAAGCCAAAAATCCGGTGGTATAATCTATCGAAGGAACGAAACGCAAGATTTATCGCACTGGCTAAAGAAGTTCTTCAAAATATAAATGGTATAGCAGACTCGCTTAGCCCGCAAGAAATGTGGAACAGCATGCACGAGGAATGCATAACACTCGCAGTCCCATCTGGGGACTATATCGAAACACCATTACGTCGGCAAAGAAACATGGTGGTGGAATGACGAAACCAGACGAGCTGTGGCCGACAAGAAGAGTGCATTCCAAGCGTGAACAAAATGCGATCGGAGGGACGATATCGAAAAAGCTCGACTGGCTCTTGAATACGAGCGTCTTAAAAAGATCACAAAGAAAGTCCTGGCTCGAACTCGAGCGGCAGAAGCGGAAAACCTGTACCAGGAGTTGGAACAAATATCCTCACGATCGGCGGATAGAAGACAAGCTATCCAAGAAGTTCAAACGTCGTACAGTACTAAAATGCCAAATATTTTTAAGCTCGCTGCACAGAGGAGAAAAAATTCAATGGAAATAACTTCGCCGAAATACATCAAAAACGCAGACGGTCGCTTATTAACAAATGAAAAGGAAATTTGTGACCGGTGGCTTGAATACTGCAAGGAGTTGCTTAACAAACAGTTTCCACGTGATATCGTGCCGACAGCTTGTCTATTCGAGGAGGAAGTTTCGGACTTTTCAATCGAAGAAATAAGTATAGCAATCGGAAAAATGAAGCGGGGGAAAGCGGCGGGACCAGACAGCATTCCATCAGAGTTTTGGTCGAAGATGGAGGGGATCGGCAGCGTTTGGCTATCGAAACTTTTAAATAAATTAAAATGTGGACAACCCATGCCGAATCAATGGAGAAGTAGCTTCTTGGTTCCATTATACAAAGGAAAAGGCGACACTCGAGAATGCAACAACTACCGTTCAATCAAGCTTATGTCACACACAATGAAAATCGTCGAAAGAGTCTTAAACGAACGTCTTCGGCAAATCATAAAGCTCGATAATAGCCAGTGTGGATTTGTTGAAGGAAGATCGACGGTGGACGCTATCCAAAGCCTACGAATAATAATGGAAAAGCACCGAGATTCGTCTAAGGATTTACACATGGTATTTATCGACCTCGAGAAAGCATTCGATCGAGTGCCTAGGGATCTCATATGGGCCGCGCTGAGGTCTCAAAATGTACCGGAAACGTATGTTAGAATAATACAAGACATGTACGGAAACGTGAAAACTGCGGTTAAAAGCTCTGCTGGACTAACGAGAGAATTTCCAGTTAATGTCGGAGTGCATCAAGGAAGCGTACTTAGCCCTTCCCTCTTTAACGTAGTACTCGACTATCTTTTAAAAGACTGCATGCGCGAACCAAATGTAACGCCAATTCTCTTCGCTGACGACGCAGTTATACTTAGCGATAACGTCCAAGAATTACAGAACGCCTTAGATTCATGGAGAAAAACGCTAGAGAGAAACGGGTTTAAAATAAGTCGTTCAAAGACCGAGCATTTGACGTGCCCATTTGCACATCCGTTGCGTCCTGTTCCGGATATAATGTTAGACGGAATAGTTCTTCCGAAAAGCACTATCTTTAAGTACTTAGGATCAATCGTTAACATGGAAGCGAAATGTGACGACGACGTAAACCACAGAGTGAGTGTGGGATGGATGAAAGGGAGGGAAAATTCGGGAATCTTTTGCGACCGAAAATTTCCACTTAAATTAAAGGGGAAACTCTACACCACGGTTGTTAGACCAACTCTTATATACGGTTCACAGTGCTGGACAATGTACGAAGCGTTTAAAAACAAAATGACGGCGGAAATGAAAATGTTAAGGATGTCTAGTGGAGTCACTAAACGCGATTGCATTAGATCTACGCGTATAAGAGGAAGTCTACATATAAAGAATTCGGTAACCGAACAGCTTGAGGCGAATAGAATAAGCTGGTATTGCCACGTTCAAAGAAGATCTGCGGAAAATCCGGTTAAAAAGGCACTATCAACTACGGTCACTCCAACTGTAAGAAAACGAGGTCGGAAAAAGAATTCCTGGATTTCTCAGATGGCAAATGCGCAACAACGTCTGGGGTTAACCACTGAAGCGATCCAGGACCGATCATTATGTAGACGCGTTCTGCGGTCTGCGACATTAGCCAACCCCATAAGCGGAGCAGCAGCGATGCAGTAAAAATGGGAAACTCGTTACGCATAAGTTCGTATAACGAGGAAAGGGTTAATAAAAGGATAAGAAGAAGAAGACATGCATACATGGAAATTGCAATTTTATAAGAGCGGTTAATATGTTGGTCATAGCTAAACTGTCAACCAACAGGGCAAGCAATAATCAATTCTTGATGTTATGAGATAAATCAAAGAGACTGAAAGTGTTGCGAATATAACATAACCTCTGCCAAGCATCAATCTGCTTGGACTTTCAATAGGAATGATCATCGCAAAATCTCTTACCCAACTCTTCGGCGCGACTTCCACTTATACATTATATCCTGTTTCTCTCACTTTGCTGGGGTAAGAACATCTGCGATTATTACATCGTGCTTAGATATTTGTTCGTTTTCGCCTTGTTACGGATTGTTTCAACAACAGGTATACCCATGTGTATATGTGTCTATACACTTTCCAACTTTTTATGACTATTCAAAACAAGAGGAATAAGTACCGTAGAAACAAAACAACTTCGGCTATCCAAATATCATATATAGTCAGTCATGAGATAAGATTACAATGCTGCAGTAATTACTATACATGTAGAAACAAAGTCAAACTTCGACATATATTTTCATAGTTTGATGCCTCAAATATTTCGAGTTCGTAGTTTTCACGTTTGTTTTTTTTTTTAAGAAAGAAAATGGTAAATTGTGAGAAGCAGCCACATCTTCCTCCAGAAATTAACGCATGCAAAGAGGATCGGTTGAACATCGGTGTCACTTTCGCCCATAAAACGGCAATATCCATGGTTGTCAGTCAACGATTATGTATACCTGAAAAAGTATAATAAACAAGAGAAAACAAAACGATAATATACCACAATCGCAGGTAATTATCTAAAGTAAACACACCTGAGCTTTTTTACAACGAGTTAGCACATTCAAAGCAAAACAAAAATCTTTAATAAGAAATATAATGATAATCGAAAAATGACGTTTTAAATTGTATGCAATACTTCTTAACAGCTGTTCCTCATTATTTGAACTGATTCACCTTGAATCAGTTATTATTTCTCCCAGATATAACCTCTCTATCTCTCGAACGCATTTTTCCATGCAGACAGAAGGATGATTCCGTAGTGAAATTATAGCCTAGACATTAAAATCAAAATTACAATACTCCATTTGTCATACGAGTATTAAGGATTGTAACAAATCCTCTTAATTCTTTTATGAAAATTTTTATTTTCGAACAAGCTCCCAAAATGTCAAACGCCAACGTTTTGTGTACCATTCAATTTATTTTTGATTTAGATATAAATGTGTATCCATGAAAGAGAGCAGTTTTTTCATTGAATCTATAACAAAAGGCTTTTACTGACAAATAAGTGTGTCCATGCGGAGGAATTTTGAAGTTCACTGCGAACACAGCCAGAAATTTAATTATTCAATTTCCATTGGAAGCGGATGTCACTTAGCTCTGGTAAGAAGTCAAATGAAAGTGTCATTTAAAAATTATTTTAAAAAACTAAAAACAAATACTAAAGTGTCGATTGGCGAGCGTAAATTTGCAGCGTATTTGCAGGTACCTTGGTGTATCTTAGCGTGTGCTCATACCATGTATGCAAGTACGTAGTGAATGTGGCCAGCAGGACATGTATTTTTCAGCTGTACAGATAAAACCCTAGTGGGAGGACAAAGTCATATACAATAAATTATTAAAACTCGTCCACTGCAACTGAGAATGCAAAATATTGTTGTGGTTGGTATTCAACATTTATGAATGCGCAGACCCAACGATCGGACCACATGCAGACCGTGCGCCTATTCTTCAATCAGTTGGATCTGTGATAATGGACATGAGCTAATGGGGGAGTAACTGGTTTATATTTGTTTACATAAATTTGATCAATTTTAATTACATTCCAGATTTTAGAAGTCAACCAAGCCCAACATGACTGCCGGCTTAGAAATTCGAAGAGAAGATTCGATTGGAAATGTAAAATCTGCCAAACCTAAAACTCCTGCTCATTTAGGGCGTTCTATACTGTGGTTTTGTGATTTTGTGAGCGAGAGTCGCCAATACAATAAGTGGCATTTGAAATTTGAGGAGCTTGTTCGGAAATGAAAATAAAGAAGATATGAGAGACTAACATCATACATAGTGAAGGTAATTTGATTTTAATGTGTAGATTGTAATATCTTTACACTGCGTTTCCACAGGCAATATTTCATACCATACTATCTGTTATTTCTCATAAAAAGAAAGAATGATAGAATGATATAAAATTTAGGGTGAGCATTTCATAGCTTACTATTTTAACGTCAAATGTTGCAAAGCAAAACATTTCGATGAGTTCTCGCGTTAGAGGCATTAAAAACAATTGGGAAAAATTGCGTAAATAAACGCTGTTCACTGGAATAGCAAATAGTTATAAATAAATTTCATAATTTCATTCATTCTGCACTCAGCCATGGGGAAAAAAACAAAAATGTCAAACTGCATTAGAAATGAGAGCCCATAAAATGATATCTATAGAACGCTTTGAGCTAAGCAATATCTTAAATGCAATTTCTCATAGCATATTATTAATGGTCTCCACAAGCAATTTTCATAGAATGCTATATGGCATGCGGTGGAGACGCCGTGTTATGGAATAATCCTTCTGTATGCAGGGAAAAATGTGTGAGAGAAAGAGAAAGCCTGTGTCTGTGAGGAATATTAACTGCATCAATTTGAGTTAATTTAAATATAATTTAGAGCTGTCATTAAGCCTCATTGGTGGAACTTCACCATACCATTTGCTTTGTTTTATCATTGTTCTTCGGATGTCCTTACCTGTTTTGAAAGAGCACAGGTAAATTTACTTAATGCTGTCCTTACCTATCGTTGTGGTATACTTCTATCCGTTCCACCCATATCCTTTGTGTCTTTGTTTTCTATGATCTTTGTTTGTTTACTTTGTTGTCTATTTTGTTATTTAACTAACACTTGATTTGTATCTGTTAGTCTATTTATTAATTTCCCTTTTTATTATGTTACAAATGATTTACCGAAACTTATACCCGCACTGCTAATTACTTTATTCTGTTGTGAACTTATTGGCTACCTCGATTTATGCATCTTTTGTGTTCAGCTTACAATTTTAGTAATTGTGAGAAATTTGTCACAGGTGTCGTGTGAACCTAGTTCGTTGTCTAGGATAACATGCTGACTTAGCGTCTGGTGCATACAAAACACTTGTTGAGTTGGTTTTTTGTTTTTCAACATACACTCACAACAGAACATATTTTTTGACGTTCGGTGTTTCGTTCACTATTTAAAGACTCGGATGTGAGGGTTACATTTGTATCTGCATATGTTAACATAGAAATACCTACAGTTTAGTCCAGCGGGTTTTATAGCACTTTCTAGTTTTGTTAAATACAGTTCACGCAAAGAATCACTCAATGGAGCTCTCAGGTATAAACACCAGTTCTTTAAGGTTTTGGTGTCATATCAGTAGTTCAAATGGCTCTTAGAGAAAGAGCAAAGTTATAAAGTTAAAAGAAACAACAGTATTGCTTGGACTTGTAGCTGTTACCTGAATCAGTGATTACCTATTATTATATAGATTTCTGGATGCAGAAAGTGTCCCATATAAACTGTTAACGTTTTGAGGTACCACAAGATTACATTAACCTTTATGAGTTGCTTTAGGATGCATCACTGACATTAGTTTGTCTCGGCGTCAATTCTTCAGTCTTCAAGTTAATGAAAGGATTGAAAATCAAATTTGTCTAAGAATTTGTCTGATATAATAAAAAGCGGAAAGTAGTCTCCTCCATGTGTACGCTCGGTTACTGATAAGAAATGTAACAACAGTGGAGAATTAGGACCCCAAAAAGTCTTGTGCGTGTTGAACAAACGATCGTCGGGAAGCGATAGTCTTGAATCAAATGTTAAGTCATGAGGATCGAATCTGTCGACCTGACAGAAGGATATGAATCTCTTATCTGTGGTGGACAATACCACAGTTGTAGCCATCAATGGGAAATTAATTCGTTGTTTACATGTATAAGACACCGGTTTAGCTTGCTCTTTGCGACAATTGTAGAATAAATACCTTCCAAATCAGTGAAACCTAGTATCTGAAGAATGAGCTAGCCTCCCTCTCTCTCTACCAAATTTTTCGAAAAACTAAACACTTGCCGAGATTAACCATAGGCGTGGCAAAGGGTAAACGACCATTACCCTTCAGTACATCTTCAACAGACAGACCAATATCATCCTAGAATTTGAATAAAATTAAAGGGAACACGTAATTCACGGCAATATATGTATGTACAGTGGGAAGCAAAACTGTCCGGATGCTTTGCATCTCCATGGTTATGTTCTCACAATGAGTAAGCCAATAGAAATTTGAAATTAATTTTGAGTTTATTTTGAATATTTTTCTCGTTATAAAAACCAGTAAAAAATTCATTTATTAAAACAAAATTAACAAGAAACAAAAAATTCTCTATTCGTTCAGTTTTGCACATTTGTAATTTGTATAGTTATGGTTGTCTTATCGCCATCAATTTAAAAAACTAATATTTTGTTCAAAGTGTTTTCTTTATTTACATGTTCTTAAGTCATTTGGACATACTGTCCACCAATTTTTCTATGATTTCGTGTACAATAAATTGCCATTTCCTTTGGACCCTTTGCGAAAGTTGGTCGATAGTTTTGCGTGGATTTTCAAATGCACCCACCCTCCTTCTAATGGTTAAGATCCGGACTCTATGTAGGCCATTCCATCAATTGAAATTTTTGAACGATCTTTGCTGTATGCTTCGGATCTCCGTCTTGCTGGAAAAGATTTCTTCAGCTGGATACGCGCACTCATCTACAAAATCGGAAGATCGCTAGTAAATACTACTTATATTTACTAACCCGTGCCGAGTTAAACCATATTCACATACCCCGTCATCGTATGGCTGGCCACATGCATCTTGCATTTTGGTTGTTGAGCATTATATCTTGTTTTTTCTACGTTCCTGAAGTATGCACATCTGCATTTTGCTGATTATTACGTCGTTCATAGACCTTTGTTTGTTTCGGGGCTTGTCAGGGATTGTTTCAATATCACATATACCCCATATACCCATGTGTATATGTGTCTATGTACTTCTCAACTTTTTCTGACTATTCAAAACAAAAGAAATAAGTACCGTAGAAACAAAACAAATTTGGCTATCCAAGTATTTTACATATATAGTCATAAGATAAGATTACAATGATGCAGTAATTAAATGTTGAAACAATGTCAAACTTCGACATCAATGTTCTCATAGTTTGACACCTCAGATATTTCGTAGTTTTCGTGTTTGTTTTCTTTTTTTTAATCAAAGACTGTGAAAACTGTGAAAAGCAGACACACTTTTCTCATGCAACTAACGCAGCACACTTTTATTCTTCAAGGAGAATCGGTTGAACGTCGATATCACTTTCGCCCATAAAACGGCAATACCAATGGTAGTCAGTCAACGATTATACCTGAAAACCAAGACAAAAGAGAACAACATGATAATATACCTCAACCGCATGTAAATATCTAAAGTAAGCAAACATACCTGAGCCCTATTAAAACGAGTTAGCACATTCAAATAACAACAACTATACAGGGCATCTTTAACAAGCAGAATAATAATAATCGAAAAATGACGTGTTAATATGCATACAATACTTCTTAACAGCTATTTCTTATTATTTGAACTGATTCAACTTGAATCAGATATTATTTCTCCCAGATATAACCTCTCTATCTCTCGAACGCATTTTTCCATGCAGACAGAAGGATGATTCCGTAGTGAAATTATAGCCTAGACATTAAAATCAAAATTAAAATACTCTATTTGTCATACGAGTATTAAGGATTGTAACAAATCCTCTTAATTCTTTTATGAAAATTTTTATTTTCGAACAAGCTCCCAAAATGTCAAACGCCAAAGTTTTGTGTACCATTTAATTTATTTTTGATTTAAAGATTTTGCAAAATATATATGTGTATCCATGAAAGAGAGCAGTTTTTTCATTAAATCTATAACAAAAGGCTAAGTGTCTCCATGCGGAGGAATTTTGAAGTTCACTGCGAACATAGCCAGAAATTTAATTATTCAATTTCCATTGGAAGCGGATGTCATTTAGCTGCGGTAAGAAGTCAAATGAAAGTGTCATGTAAAAATTAATTTGGAAAACTAAAAACAAATACTAAAGTGTCGATTCGCGTGCGTAAATTGAAATTTCTAGCAGAAATAAAACATCAAATTAAGCGGGGACCATATTATGCGTTTCAAAGAGAATCCTAGATGAAATTTGCAGCGATGTCATATGTTTTACAAAGTGGTATTTGATGCTTAAGGAGTTCATGTTTTCAAATTGTATTTTGATTTCTATTGTATTTGCAGGTGCCTTGGTGTATCTCAGCGTGTGCTCATACCATGTATGCAAGTACGTAGTGAATGTGGCCAGCAGGACATGTATTTTTCAGCTGTACCGATAAAATCCTAGTGGGAGGACAAAGTCGTATACAATAAATTATTAAAACTCGTCCACTGCAACTGGGAATGGAGCATTCTATAGTCACGTACAGACAAATCCAACTAATTGTATGTTACTCTAAGACGTCTAGTTTTAGTAAGTTAATATACCTTATACTAATTTTAATTAAATCTTTGTACATTAGTCCTTTATTATAAGCTAATAATTTGAAAGTATTTCACTAAGTCTTAAAAAAAAATTAGAAATTCCGTCAAGTAACAGAGGGGTGGAATCAATCAGTATTCTAAATTGTTATCTTCACACTTACATTTCAGCGAAACTATTAAACATTGATCATAGGGGCATTAGAACTGTATTTAACCTAAGAATCAAAGTTGCTATTTAGTAGAAAATAGATAAACTACGTCACGTGTTTGACAGAGTTGACGGAAAAGTAATTTTAATTATTTTTCAATAATTAAATACTATTTTTTTCTTCTGCCAAGCTATCTGTTCGGCACTCTACCCTTTTCTTTTCGGTTTTAATAAAATGAAATTTTGAAATACCAGTTATGGGTTTGATGTTTTCTCAATGCAAGGCAGTCATTATTTTCTCAGATATTTGTGAGGCTGGCAGATATATCACTCGTGGTTTCGTTACCAACCGCGATGCCTTTCCAACGAAGTCTTTGGCAGATTGGATCACAACATTATGACCTTGGCTCATCATTTTCTCTCGTACAAGTCTTTTTATATTTCCACCTCCTCCAAAAAAAAATTTATTAAATTTTTCACTTAGTAAATACGTTAATTTAACCATGTATCGGTTTTTGAATTCTGAAGCAGGACCGTCACTCCAAATTCAGTTAGCTGATGGTTAAGATGAACTTTCGTCTTCTGTGCTGATCAAGTCGAATAGCTTATTTAAAAGAACAAATGTAGTGTCTTTATCTTTGGCGTTTGGATCCGAGCATGTAACGTAAGTTTGACATTTACCTTTGTAAAAACTTGCCTCTGTAAACATTTACAACCAATCGACATAGAAAAGTCAACTTGAGGGATACGCACTTTTTCATACATCTTGTCATGTTCGAATTCAGCTGCTTGTATTCTTTTTAAATTAACGTGATGCATCACCCTTGCGATAGACTTAGTTAGCTTTTTTTTAAGTTCACCAGCGCTGGTTTCATTGCTTATTAAGCGTAGTTTATTTTCAAAAATTTGTTCCCATTCCTTCCAAACACATGATCTGCTATATTCTACAGACAGCGTTATTTTTTGACCATCGGAACAAGCTTCGCATTCATTTTTCCAGCAATTTGAATTCATATAAGCGTCACATAAAATCTTATTCCACCAGTCATTGTTGTAGTATTTTTTCAAACCTCTTAATTTTAGATTGAAATTTTCATGTATTAAACATTTACACTGATCCTTAGGAGTGTCTTTCATAAGTAAGGTGTGTTTTGGTCTGAGGCTGCGAAATTTTGAAAAACCGATTTCAAAATCAGGATATAAGTCTTTAAAAATAGAGAAGGCTTCTCTTAAGTACAACGTTAAATAATGCTTCTGACTTTTCTTTTTAATACCATTTTCCCAAATAACTACATAATCACTGAGACCTGGACAAGTGTACACGATATCCAGGCGAAAGTAAAAGATTTCACAGCCTCGTAATCCTCGGAATTCTCACCTAAAATACTAGCACTTGTTTTACCGGCTAATGCAATGTTCTGTGACTACTGCTTTTTTCTTTCTTGGTGATTCAGGCAAAGCTCTTAAAGCCTTGCGAACTGCTTTAGATAAAGTTTGTTTCGATTTGTACGGAGATGTAGAAGGTTCATTATTAATACTTGTAGAAATTTCAATTCGCTTCTTAGCCCTTTGCATTATTTTTTCATCTCTTTGCTTACGTCGCATGGCTGCCAATTCGCTTTGTGATGAACGTTCCCGCTTTATCTTGCGATATTTAGCGATCCTAATCGATTCCTTAGCTTTGAAGTCTGGATCTTCAGCCTTTTTCTTTTCTCGAAGTTTTCTCATGCCATTGATCAGCCATTATTAAAACTTGATGCCTTTTCATAAAATATAAGGGAATTTAATTTAATGAATTGAGAAATTGATGACAAAAACACAAGTTGAAAAAAAAGCGTGACGTACAGACAATTTTTTGTCATCTAATTTCCATTATAAGGTAATAAGTTACGCTTTCACTTTTTGAATAATTAATTAGATCACTGGCAGTTATCAATAAAGAACACAATTTAATTTATAAAAATATATTGTTTACCAATTTATGTTACTGAATGTGAATTAAGCGTCACGTGTCGGACACTGAAACTTGCCAAAAGTTTAGGTCTATATCTCATAAGCGAAATGGTGTATTTAAAAGAACAAACAATTTAACTTGAACAAAGAATTGAAGCTTTATTTACCGTACAGTGGCAGCAATTACCGCACAAAAATGATAAACCAAATAAAAACAATTGTATCTAATGTTGTTGTTGTTGTTGAATGAGGTTAGAAATAAAACATGTGACTTACGCTTAATATTTTGTTCAAATTATTGTACAAGAGTACTTCATCTTGCTGTAAATGTGCATTGAAATTTAAAGATCTAGTATTTGTAAATAAGTTGAGATTTCCACTTTTTCATGGAATGCTCCGAATGCAAAATATTGTGGTTGGTATTCAACATTAATGAATCAATCAGTTGGATCTGTGATAATGGATAGGAGCTAATGGGGTATGAACTGGTTTATATTTGTTTACATAAATTTGATCAATTTCAATTACATTCCAGATTTAAGAAGTCTAGCAGGCCCAACACTACTGCCGGCTTATGTTGCTGAGAAGATTCGATTAGAAATATAAACTCCGCTAAACCTAAAACTCCTGCTCATTTCGGGCGTTCTATACTGTGGCCCACATGATTTTGTGAGCGAGAGTCGCCTTCCTCGGCAACAGTAAGCTGAGCCAAATTATACCTTAAAAACGAGATTTTATGTCATTTAAACTCCAAAGTACCCCTAGGAAACAAATGTGCAACAGAACGATGCTAATGTAGCCTTTAGAATGTCTAACATCTGAGATTTATTTACGGACACGTCGATTGCAGTGGAATGCAATGTACCAATACTGATTGTGGTGATTTTAATATACGAAAGCAAGTATCCCTAGGTGTCGAATATGTTGCGGTAAACGATTAATTTCGATCTGAGCATATTCAATTGGAAGGACTTCATCCAGCTATCATCTACCTATGCGTCCACACAATGAAGTGCAAAGTATCAATCCCTTAGTTGCAAATTAATGATAAAAGAATGTCGGTGCATATTAACAATTCAGTAGTCCTTTCGCTGTGGGTTTGTTTAGGTTCTTTAATATAGTATTTCGATTTCGTCTTGTAATATCCGTGTATTGTTGTAAACATTATGTAGGTTACCTGGTACTCTATAGCCAGTTTGTTACAGATGTTAATGATTAGGCTTGTGCTGCTGTTTTTGTTTTCGGTAACTTTTATGGTCAAGAGGGTGTTAGAGCATATGAAATATTTTTTTTTGCTGATTTTATGGTTGGCTTGAGGGATATTAGGATGGCGATAAAGCCCGCGTTGTACCTGGACTGCCTGATGGTAAATTGGTTGATTTTGGAGGATTCCCATGTACTCGTATGTGGATGTTGTAATCGGCTTTGCTTTAAATTATTATATTTGTCTAAAATAATTGCCAAGGGGACTTAATATGTAAACAAAAGCGTTAGATAGTGTTTTTGTCAGGTATTTCATTTACATTTCGTACAAGTCATCTGTGAGTGAGCAGTGACGTAAGTACATTACTCGTCCTTTAGGAAGTTGGAGAGATAGAAGTGATCTTTATGAGGTGCTTTATGTAGTGCAAGGTGGCAGAAAAGAAATTATTCGAATTGAAACCAAATTTGCTATTGCAGTGTCCACTGTCCATTCGGAGACTTCACCTTAAACAGCATAGCCTCATTTGGCTTACAGGTGCTGAGTGGATTTCCTTTTCATTTCGAAGTAAATGTAACAGTGCTTGTTTTAATTATGTAGGAAGGTACCTTTTCGGAGTAATTAGTCGCCGATAATTGTCCCTCGTATGATGGTTGTTGTTGTTGACAAGAAGGAAACCGGAGGGATATTCAACGATAGTTTGAGCTGCAGATGGAAACGACATTACAAAGTGGCCCATTGGCGTTTAAGGCTACACTAATTCAGAGTTGATTTGCAACAAACACAATTGTGACGAAAATGAAATGAGAACAAGTATTCAAAGAGCGATTTCTTGTGAAGGCCCACTCATCCGAAAGGATATCATTAAGTCGAAAGACATTTAACACGGTAAATTGGTAAAATAAATCAGCAATTGTATTATTATTTTCTTTTTCTTTTTCATGTTAAACTGAATTGAGTTGTTGGGAGAGTTGCTGAAACAAAAATGCATATGAAATGATGGAATTCTCAAAAGAAAGCGCATAGTGCCAGTAGTTGTCCCCAGCACAAGCTGGTCGTTAAGAGTATTCTTAGTCTGTTGTCGTTGAAACTAAAAATAATAAAAATTACGGAATCTACATACGTATATACTGGATTGACTATTATTTTTTGCCTGAGATAGAGTTACCTTTAGTAGTGTGCAGTGACAGTGTACGAACAGTTGCTATTTCGTCGAAGTATCGAAGTCGGAGCTTTTGTATAGTTGGACGCTTACCTACTCAGTAAGTGTCTATAGAGGTTACAAACTTTAATACGATGTAGGTAAGCATGGAAGTCTGTAAGGGCAGCTCAAAGATCTTCGTCGCTCATTAAATAGAGGCTTGGCAAGCACAAATGAAGCAGGATTTGCATATATTGTTCTGTAGAATTGAATAGGTGGCTGATTCTTAATGCTGCCGGTTTCTCAGTTATTAGGTACAAGTTCATCACACATATAATTTGGTAAATAGTGTATTTGGTATGGCACTTGTATTGGCAGTGCCAAGAGATGCTTACACCAAATTGAGATTCATCGCTATGAACAAGGGGTGGTGGATCCCTATGGGACTGTTGCATGGTACGGAGAAGTTGTCCGATGGTGCCTATGGAGAGCCGTGGGCTTCCTGTATCTCCTTTACAGTGGCAAATAGTTTTCTCTAGTCAATAAATCTTAGGACTCTACCCTCAGGGGAGTGAATAAATAAGAGTTTGTGCTTTGATGGCAGAATGAGTGTTTTGTGTGAACTATGTCTTAAAGGCAAAAGAATTCATCTGATCTATTGAAATGGATTGAAGCATGGCATAATCAGTTGAAATTCTATAATCTACCAACAACTACGAGTGGGATGCTGAAATGACGGTAGATTTTCTTTTGTCCCTTCTGACCAATGGTAGATGACATGAGATGTATTCATTACCTGCTGTCCCTGCATGCTGCGCAAAAGGACTCAGTCAGACGAGGGGTGACATATACATATATGTACGTCTAAAACGACTGATCAGGTACATGGAGTACTTAATACAAATTGCAGACCTCCAGCAATTACGGGTACAAAGAACTTAATTGCGCTGCTTCATGTGTTCGTACTTAGGGTTACAGGTAGTGTACTCACATCTTATTCCGTTTTGCAAATAACAATGGTTTCGCTTTTCTGTGAAAGGGATCTCTTTATGCTAATCGATAAAAACTACCAAGAACTCGATGGTAGAAACGCTTCGATGTAAGGGAGCACTAGAGAACTTTCCATTAACCTGTCACTAGGCGATAGGAACATACACGCCTCCCAACCACTTGCCACTAGTTTCCACTTGTTACCAATTGAGTAAAACAAATTAAAAAAAAAAACTTTATTTTAAACGAAAATTAACATTGAATTCACTTTTAGTATTTTCAAGAAAAAAATAAATATAATAGAAAGGAAACTTATGTTAAACGAACGAAACACAAAGGTTGTTGAGGAACAACAGAAAAAAGTAATTTTTTCAAAGTGGATTTGGTTTTACTCTCCTTAAGTTCTGCGTTTTTTTGTAGGAAGATTTGCTTGCTCCTCGGCTTCCCGTGTTCGTCTTTCAAGCTTCCACTTCTTTCGTTCTCTCCTCCACTTTTGCCTTTCTTTCTCCCAAGCTATTATTTGTGTTTCTCGCTGTTGACTCTCTGAGTCTTGTTTTATCTCTTTCTTCTCTTCCGGAAATAATACCTTACAAGCCGGTCGAGACATTCCCGCTTTTTCTGAATAAAAATGGGACTAATAACAAAATACACGTAAACCGATATATAATAAAAACAAGCGTACTTATGAACTTGGTCTCTAACTGCTCCATCTTCTCCAAAGTTTCAATGTCGCCGGCATGTTTTCTTTCTGTTTCGAATTCTCTCCAAAGTTTTTGAAAATCGATTTGTAGTTGTATCTCCTCCGGTGGAAGAGAATAAAAAGAACTCTCCTCTAAGAAAATTAAATATATAAAAAATCAAAGCGAAATGAAGGATTTTTTTGTCATATATGTACATATGTTAATTACACTCACTAGGCAAATTTGTTACTTCGTCTGACATTTTACTTAATACTTTTCCGCCTGAATTTTATTTATTTATCCAATAGAGCGAGCTTATTTTTTGATAAACTCTGATAAATTATAGTACGCAGCTGTTCTAATGTTTTGGGACGCATTCTTTGTATTAAAAATGAGATAAAATAGATCAAACACATTGCAGTATTCCAATAGTGGCCTTCCAGTGGTTGCTCCAAATCGATTGCACATATATTCCTGTGAACTGTCAATGTCAAAGCATTGCTGTTTTCCATTGTTTATTCCTTTACCAAATCGTCAGGTTGTGCCTTTGTCTCGCGAAAATTGTTGTCGTTTTTGTTTATTTTATTTTATTTTTATTGAATGGTGATGAAGATATATAGAACACAGTAGATGTGGTAGTATGGTGTTTTGTACTGAGATATGCATTGTTAATTTGTATTAAAAGGGTTGCCGGGTTACTCAAACGCTAATTGTAAATACGTCAAAGGCAAAGACATAAGTTTGAGCCAGGCAAAGCTATTGAAAGCCGTGCCAAACTTTGATTATAGTTAGATTTCGATGACAGAAACACCGATTTACCGTGTTATATGGTATTTTATTTCAAATATTTATGATGTTCAATCAGACTGCCCATGTGCGGGTACTCTAAATTATTTCTAACACTTAATCGGTCATGTTGGTTGGATTCTGAAATTTTGTTTTTGTTTAAAAAAGAATTTAACACCAATGTGGGTGGGTATGAATAGAATGCTATTATGCTTCAGTATGTGTTAAGTTTTTGGAAAATGGTCGGAGACTGATTAGAAAAATATTTGGGCTCAGTGGTTATTTCGCTCCATTTAATGACGAGACTAGATTATTGGTGAGAGTTAGGTTGCTTTTGTTTTCTAATCACATCGCCATTTTACTTGATTTTTGTTGACTGCCTGTCAGGCATAGCTGGGGCTCTGAACTCCGAATATTGCGTGGCTCTTACTTGAGCCACGGCCACCCAGCTCTCTCTCTCTCAGTCTCTTAAAGAGTAATGAACTTGATGTGTGATTAACCCACACTAGATCGGCACAAGGCGCAGTTGGATACTTGTGCCTATTGATATTTATTTATACGCCCCCAAGATTTGCTACAGAACGAACCACCATTGTGATAGTCCGACGCCTAAATGTCTGACGTCAACCAATGAAATTTTTAAGAATAATGTTTGCTCACCGGGGTAATTGTAAATGTAAGGAGTGAGTTTGAAAGAAAAAAATTATTATATATTTTCACACTGCAAGGTCAGGCCCTTTATGGCACTTAGATTTATATATATGCATGTGGGATGAAGCAAAACCAACAGACAATTACGACGACGCAATATGACAAACACATTTACTGGACATAACAGAAACCATGCACGACGCAAAACTAAATCAAAGAACGAAGATAACCAACGGCACCCACAGTACATACGATGGTATGGTACGCATAAGGGACAGCTGGCTTCAAACAGCCGATATACCAACAACCGAACAGACACAAGAACAAAAGATACGAGATGACAAGAGAAAAGTGGTAGTTTTTAAGAGTAGAATGTTTTAGTCCGTGGAACAGAGCAGTTGATTAAAGTGAATTTTATGTGAAAGTATCTAAGATGTATAGTATCTGTAATTAAACTAAAAATCAAATAAAGTGAATTAAATGTAAAAGGACAATTGTTTATTGCATGTGAAAAGTGGTCGTCAAATCCTAGATATGTGCATATGTAAAAAGCGCAGGTTGTACGAAAAGAAAATGGTACAGTCTCAGTTGCCCGATCTAACGTTAGAATTCAAAGTTTTTGTAAGAACACCATTTTTGCGCAATTAGCAAAACACTCAACCCCATATCCTCCACACGCGAAATCCATTTGACAGCTACATTCCATTCCCACGGGAGGAAGCTAGGTGCAGAGTAATCATTTTTTATGCATAAATATACCTGTGGAAAGGTTCAAGTAGACACTTTCATTGTCACACTTCATTGTTACATTTTAAACTGATTTTAAATAAATAAATATATATTTTTGCTCCTCCGCTCGAGCATCAACTTAATTGGTGCAGTCTGGAAACGCGAGAAAAGTTCCTTTAAGAACAAGAAAAAAAAAAACAGATATTCGTTAAAGAATCTACACGGAAAGGCGTGTGTAACCAATAGTGGCAAGTGGACAAAACAAAATAACCAAAAACGCAAGTGCAGTGCCTCATGAAAAAAAAAAAAAAACAACAAAACAGTGTAAACTCTTATGCTTTTTGAGTAGTGTTCCACACTGATATTTAGTTAAACAAATATATATATATAAAAGTGAATTGTAATATCATTGCAACATAAAATTCGCTTAGACTAACTAGTAAATGTAGTGCACTGTATATCAAATAATTTACATTTTGTATAAACAAAAAGAAAACCAACCTAAGCAACAACCACAAGCATTCTTAATTAAAGGCAACAATTGTTGTAAAAGTGAAAAAAAAAAAAAATTAAATACAAACCCCAAAGTGCATCAAATCAAACCTGGACAACGAAAAACGAAGGAAACGAAGGACGGAGGTAATCGACAACTAGAACCTTTCATCATAATGGCAACAGATCCTGTGAATACATTAGTAAGTCTAGTTTTAGATCCCATAAAATATCTTAACTCTGTGCCTACATACGATTGCAGTAAAGACGATTTATGTAATTTTATAGATCTATCCAACACTGGGGAAATATGACCAGGTAAGCCAAAAATTTTTTTTTGATATGTTAAAAAATAGATTAGTTGGAAAAGCCCGAGAGGCTATAGAAATTAATGTCGTGAAAAATTGGGTTGATGTGAAAAGAAGAGGGGACATCTTTACTGCAGAAACCCCGAAAATCTGGAACAAGCTATCCAAATCTTGCATGAGAGAGGATATGCTCATAAAAAGTCTTACCAAAATCAAAATAGCAACCGTTCTAACCGTTCTAATCAATCAAATAACTCAGATAGGCAGGAATCAGATAAAAGTAATCACAACAGTTATTGCGAAGCTAGCTCTTCTAAAAACAACAGATCAGGCACATTTAGAAACAGGAATTCAGGGAATTTCAGAAATAATAGTAACAGATGAAGAACATTTACCAATAATTCAAATGGGAATGATAATAATTCAGGAAATCATTCAGGCAATATTAGGCCTAATGGCTATAATCAAACCGAACCAATGGACACATTGTCAGTCTCTTACCAAAGAGAAGTAAACACTATATGGAGTAACCAGGATTTTTGCCAGGGAAGCCATCCGGCAGACTGCCCTATATAGTCACTAAAACTAAAAATGACAAATATAAATTAAGAATACTCGTGGACACCGGGTCAGAAACGAGCATTCTCAACCCTGGTATATGCCATCCAAAATGGCAAATACACCTAACATCACCTATAGAAGTTAAAACAACAAGTTCTATTATTTACGCAAATACAAAAGTCAGAATCCCGTTGTTCAAAGAATTCGGTCAGCTTAACAAAACTGCTGAGTTCCTTGAATATGAATTTCACAATACTTTCGATGGACTAATTGGCAACAATATTCGTCTGCCAATGAACACCATAATAAATTACAAGGAAAAACTGTTGATAGAGGAAAGAGGAAACGAAAATTCCGATCTTTTTCAACGAAGATGAAGAAGAAACTATCACGATGGAAAACTACAAAAAAGTGGTCACACAACTGGATATTTACCAGGCGGAGATCAGTACAGATCCCATCCCCGATCAAATAAGACTCGATCACTTAAACAGCGAGGAAAAGGAAAAAGTAGTGGAATTAATTTTCCAATACTCTTCCATATTCTACCAAGAAGGAAGTGATCTATAGTTCACAAATCCGATTAAGCATAGAATAAAAACGGTAAATGACATTCCAATACACACCAAAACCTATAGATATCCCGAAGTGCATAAGGCCGAGGTGAAAAAACAAATAGACGAAATGCTGAAACAAGGCATAATTCGCCCCAGTAATTCACCATATTCAGCACCCATTTGGATAGTCCCAAAATAGATGGATACTTCTGGAACACAGAAATGGAGAATGGTTATCGACTATCGGAACTTAAATCAAGTTTCGAACGATGACAAGTTTCCCATTCCGAACATAGATGATATCTTTGACAAATTGGGTAGAGCAATGTACTTCACCACATTAGATCTCGCAAAAGGTTTTCATCAGATCGAGGTCGCTGAAGAAGATATTATGAAAACAGCTTTTTCAACAAATGATGGACACTACGAATTTGTTCGTATGCCATTTGGTTTGAAAAATGCTCCTTCAACGTTTCAGCGACTGATGAACTCCGTTTTAGCCGAATTCATAGGAAAAATATGTCTTGTCTATATGGACGACATAATTCTGTTTTTGACCAGTCTGGAAGAACATTTAGTGTCTTTAAAGCAAATCTTCAAGAAACTTAAAGAAGTGAACCTAAAAATTCAGCTTGACAAAAGCGAATTTCTGAAAAAAGAAACAGAATTTCTAGGTCACAACGTTACAACAACAAGTATTAAACCTAACCCAAATAAAGTATCGGCTATTAATAATTACAAATTACCAAAGAAAGCAAAACAAATCAAGGCATTTCTAGGAGTCACAGGATACTATAGAAAGTTCATCAACGACTATTCTAAAGTAGCAAAACCTATGAGAATGTTTCTTAAGAAAAGCGCCAAAATTGATCTTAAAAATACCATTTGCATCGAAAGCTTTGAAACTTTGATAAAATAAATAACCTCAGAACCAATCCTTAAATATCCTGATTTTCAAAAAAAATTTCCTCTAACAATGGATGCTTCTAATTACGCATTGGGTGCGGTATTATCACAAGATAACTATCCGATATGCTATGAAACTCGTTACTCTACCATTGAGAAAGAGTTATTGGCCATTGTGTGGTCGACAAAATACTATAGACCTTATCTGTATGGAAGGAAATTTATGATAAGGACTGACCATAGGCCTTTAATTTGCTTAAGTTCGCTAAAAGAACCGAATGCCAAACTCCAGAGGTGGAAAATTAAACAACTTAGACATAGAATATGTTAAAGGAAAAGATAACCGGGTAGCAGACGGTTTATCCAGAATGGGAATTCACTACAGTGAAAATGTAAATTAAAATACAATGGATAACAACTATACGGAAATGGATGCACAATCTATGGTAGCTACTGTTCACAGCGCAAAGGAAGACAGCAGTTACCATATCACTATTGTAAACTCTCCTGTTAATTTATACAAAACACAAATCATTTTAAATTCTACAAAGGCTATTACGAATTTGGTAAAAGAAGAATTGTGATCGAATTGAAAAAGTTTAAAGAAGAAGAATTTATTTTAGACTTGATGAAAAAATATTTTCCAGAAAAGGTATAGTGGCTATTTACTCTATACACGACCACATGTTTGCACAATTCCAAGATGTTTACATTAAATACTTTAGTAAAAATAAACTTTTAAGAGTAATTAAGTGTAGTAAAATGTTAGGAGACGTCACAGATGTAGAAATGTTAGCGGAACTTATTATCAAGACCCATAAATTTATTAAATCATAGAGGCATTAATGAAACCTATTTAGAACTCAAAGATATTTATTATGCTCCAAAATTAAAAGAAAAAATTCAACAGTTGATTAATAATTGCGAAATTTGCAATAAAGAACCGACAACAATAGACAACCAAATAAGATTCCTTTTAAAGTTACCGATACTTCTGATAAACCAAATCAAATATTACACGCAGATATATGGTATGCAAACATAAACCTTATGTATGTAACTATAATCGATAAATTAACTTAACATGTAACAGTAGAAGAAATTAAACATAGAACGTGGATAAGCTTACTTAATACACTTAAGAAAAGGTTCTCATCATTCGGCACAAAAACAAAACAAAATAGTTACAGACGGCGAGTCAGGTTTCTCATCAATTCCAATCAAAGAATTTCTTATAGAAAACAATGTCGAACTTCACATTACTGCCCCTTATTTAAGGACAGGTAACTCAGATATCGAGATATTCCACTCCACCTTGAATGAACATATTCGCACACTCACAAGTGATGAGGGTAACAATGATACCTTACGAAATAAAGTTTTAAAAACAGTTTCTTTACTTACTTACTTACTTACTTTAGGTGGCAGGTCCGGGGTGGACCTGGGCCTCAGCCAACAAGCTTCTCCACCCAGCTCGATCCCTGGCTAGCTGCCTCCAGTTTCGCACGGTAAGTTGGCTGAGGTCCCCTTCCACTTGCGTGCGCCACCTGAGTCTGGCCTTCCTCTACTGGGAGCGGATTCGAAGACTTTTCGGATCTGAGCATTGGTATCCATGCACTCTACATGACCCAACCATCTCAGTCTTTGGATCTTCACTCTTCTGGCCAGGTCCATGTCGTTGTACAGTCCATACGGTTCGTCGTTGTATCTCCTCCTCCACTCACCGTCAATGCAGACGGGACCGAAGATCGCCCGAAGAATTGTTCTCTCGAAGCAACCAAGAACACCCTCATCCATTTTCGATAATGTCCATGCCTCTGCGCCATAGAGCCGGGATTATTAAGTTCTTATAAAGGGTGACTTTTGTTGTCCAAGAGAGGGCTTTGCTACTCAATTGCCTTCTCAGCCCAAAGAAACAGCGGTTGGCAAGAGTCATTCTTCGTTTGATCTCAGCGTTAATGTCGTTGTCTGTATTTATAGCGGAGCCTAGGAAGACAAAGTCCTTAACTACCTCAAAGTGATATTTGTCGAGGGTGACGTTCTGCGCGAAAGCGCCACTGACATCACGCTGCTTTCTCCCGATTATGTCAATATCGTCGGCGTATGCGAGTAGTTGGACGGACTTTTGAAAGATAGTGCCTCTTGTGTTTGCTCGTGAGTTTTGCACTATCCTTTCAAGTACGATGTTTAAAAAATCGCACGACAGCGCATCGCCTTGTCTAAATCCTTTCTGGACATCAAAGGTCTCGGTTAGCTCTTTACCGACCTTGATGTAGCAGCGTGCATTCTCCATCGTCATCCCGCACAGACGGACGAGTTTGGCAGGGATGCCAAAACTAGACATTGCTCTGTATAGCTCGTCTCTATAAATGCTGTCATACGCGGCCTTAAAATCGATGAATAGGTGGTGGGTATTGATCTGAAGCTCATGGGTCTTCTCCAAGATCTGCCGTAGTGTGAATATCTGGTCGATGGTGGACTTTCCTGGCCTGAAGCCACACTGATATGGACCTATCAGGTTGTTGACGAACGGCTTCACACAATACGGCAGATAAGATCTTATATGCGATGTGAAGGAGACTGATGCCTCTGTAGTTGGCGCAGTTCAGAGGGTCTCCTTTCTTGAGAATCGGACAAACAATGCTGAGGTTCCATTCATCGGGCATACTTTCGTCCGACCATATTTTACAGATGAGTTGGTTTATGCTCCTTACTAAGTCATCGCCTGCCGCTTTGAAGAGCTCGGCAGTCAGGCCATCCACTCCAGCAGCTTTGTTGGACTTAAGCTTCGATAAAGCTATCTTCACTTCATCCAGGGCGGGTGGAATTGTTGGTCATCATCATCCAAGTTGAAAGATTGATTCTGCCTGACAGCGGTATTTGGTCCGTCATCGCCGTTATACAGTCTGCAAAAATGGTCTCTCCGAGTCCTCAGCATCGAATGCGATTCTACTACGATGTTCCCTTGTTCATCTCTACAGGCTTCGGTTCGGAGCTTGTTTCCGCGGCATGTTATTTCTACCTTTTGGTAAAACTTCCGAACTTCATTTCCGGAGTAGCATCTCTAAATTTCCTCGATCGCGCACTTCTCATGCTCTTTCTTCTTCCTCCTGCGAAGCCGGTGTTCGTCTCTGCTCTTCCACTCAAAGAGCTCATGAGCAGCTCTGGTCTCTTTTTGCAGTGCCGCATTGCGCGCTTTTTGCTTAGCTGCATGTGCTTGCCGGCATTCGTCATCGAACCAGGGGTTTCGTTGTGGTGGACGAGTGAAACCCAGCACATCAGAAGCAGCATCTCTGATGGCGTTTTGGTAGTGTTTCCAGTGGTCTTCGATGCTTGATGCTGGCGGCATTGAACCTCTTAGGAGATTAAGAGACACTCGATCGGAAAAGGACTTGGCGATGTTTTGCGATTGTAGCCGTCGGACGTCGAATTTTCTCACAGCATTAGTTTGTCTTGGCGTAGTTTGGGATATCCACAACCGTACCTTGGCTACAACAAGGTAATGGTCCGAGTCGATGTTGGCTCCTCGGAACGTACGGACATCCATAATACTGGAGGAGTGTCTTGCGTCGATCGCAATGTGATCAATCTGGTTGACTGTTGATTGATCAGGAGTTCTCCAAGTCCCCTTGTGTATGTCGAGATGTGGGAACCGCGTGCTACCCACGACAATGTTTCGCCCCGCCGCAAAGTCGATTAGCCTGAATCCGTTATCGGAGGTGGTGTTGTGCAGGCTATATTTTCCGATTGTTCCACCAAAGATACCCTCTCTTCCTAGCTTTGCATTAAAATCACCGAGGACAATTTGAATGTCATAGCTAGGGCATTGCTCGTAGGTCTTGTTAAGGAGCTCGTAGAAGTCATCCTTGGTGTCGTCATCTTTCTCCTCTGTGGGGGCATGCGCGCATATGAGGCTAATGTTGGCGAATTTAGACTTGATGCGGATTGCTACGAGGCGTTCACTCACATGCCGAAAGCTGAGGACTTCTTGTCTTAGTCTGCCTCCTACAACAAATCCGCATCCAAATAAGCGCTGCTTTTGCCGTCGATAGCAATTGCAGTAGTAGATATCGCAGTTTTTCATTTTCTTTTTGTCCGGCCCATCCGATCGCATTTCTTGGATGGCGGTTATGTCTGCTTTGCAGCAGTCTAGGGCCTCCGCTAGTTGCTCGGCTGCACGTGGTCTATTAAGGGATCTAACATTCCACGTGCATATCCGAAGCTCATTGTCCTTAAATCGTTTACGTGGGTTGTCAACAGTAGATCCGTCAATATCCGAGGCTTGTTGATGCTTCGTAACTTCTTCTTTTTTTTGAAATGGCGGCACAACCCCCAACCTGGAGGACCAGTTCCATTTTGAGTGCCCCTAGGACGAGGGGTCGGTTACACCGAAGCCAGTAACCCGTTTCGGGATGTGAGCGCTGCCGTTGGCCCATATAGGGCTCGTCCGCAACCATCTCTTTTCCAAGACCCTGACTAAGTCCTGGAAATCCTTTCCGGCCTGAACTCCAAATATGTTGGAGTAGCCCGGATAAGGTCTTGTTTTGTTTTTCCGACACTAATCCTGATTTATGGCGCAGGAAACTCGCCATTTGCCCCCTTCACTTCGCAACCTCTAGTGAGATTCTCAGATGGCGCCACGGGGAGGCGTGAAGTAGGACTTATTAGCAGAGCTGCAAGATGTTCGGCTGCAGAGGCTCATTCTCGTCATTTAAGGAACCAGAACCTGTCGGAAGATGCTACTTCTACGAGGCCTTATACTAATCGTTGCCTTATACTAATTCAGTTTACCATGCGAGGAATAAACATATAGATATCAAAGTACCTAAATTTTATGACAGATATAGGGTAGACCGCGGACAATTGTAAGAGTGTACAATTGTAACACTCTCAACATGTCAAAACTGTAACTGCAAATTCTCTCTCACAGGTCCAGTACATGTATCTGCATACCATCATTGATGTCACAGTTTCTCTACGGCTTCTGTGCAGAGTGCAGAGTAGACATCACTAGAGAAGAAGACAATTTTTTACCCTATAAAGTAAATTATTTCATTGGTAGACATTTTCGAATAACTTTTTTCTGATTTGAAATTCGCTAATTTTATTTTCAATAGTATATTCAGTGCATATCGTTCTATCTGCTTGTGTTTTGTTATTACTCCGACTATTTCTAATAAAACAGGTAAGACGTATATTATGTAGAGAAGGTACACGAGGACGGTTTTAACATTCCCGTTTGGGGACAATTGTAACATGTTACAACTGCCCCCAGGGGTACCTTAATGCTAAATGTCAGCTTGATTTAATATCGTATCACTTTTATATTTAGTAGGCCTCGCAGTAGAAAGAGAAAAACCAATAGAGGATCAAAAGACGATTCCATTTGTCAACAAGCATACGATGAGGTAAATAACAATAGTTTATCCATCCGTGCTGCTGCAAAAAAATATGATCTTTGCCATGTTTCTCTGATGAGATATGGAAAGAAAAAAAGTCAAGCAAGCGGAAATGAAGCAGTAACTATGGGATATAAAAGCTGCAATCAAATATTTAGTCCTGAGCAGGAAAAAACCATGGTAAGCTAAATTGTACGAGCCGCAGAAATTTACTACGGATTCGCACCTAAAGAAATAAGAAAGTTGGCTTATGAATTGGCAGTGTACTATGGAATAAGGAGGCCGCCACAGTGGGACGTTAACTCTTTAGCTGGAGAAAATTGGTTCTCGTCGCTCATGAAGAGACACCAAGAATTGACAATTAGGTGTGCTCAACCGACTAGCCTTTCCAGAGCAACCAGTTTCAATGTTGTAGATGTCAAATTATTTTTTGACAACTTGCAAACAGTTTTAGATAAATATAAGTTCGAAGCAAAAGACATTTACAATGTTGACGAAACTGGGGTGACAACCGTGCAAAAGCCTAACAGAGTTGTGGCAAGAAAAGGAATAAGACAAGTTGGAGCTTTGACCTCAGGTTAACGAGGAATTCTCGTCACAGTGACAAACACAATTAATGCTATCGGAAACGCTATCCCTCCATTTTCCGTTTTTCCCCGTCTCCGCTACCAAAGGCATTTTGTGAAAGATGGTCCAATTGGTTCAATTGGAACAGGCAATGCCAGTGGATGGATGCAAGAAAAGGAGTTCGTGCAATTGTTGAAACACTTCCAGAAACATACTAATTCTTCAATAAGTCACAAGGTTTTGCTTCTACTGGATAACCATTCTTCCCATACATCAATCCATGCTCTGGATTTCTGTAAACAAAATGGGATAGTGGTTCTTTCTTTCCCACCGCATTGCTCACACAGGCTTCAACCGTTGGATCGTTCTGTATACGGACCTTTTAAAGAAGCTGTGAACTCTGCCTCAGACAACTGGCTAAGGAACAAACCAGGTAAGACAATGACGATTTACAATATTCCAGAGATCGTAATAATAGCTCTGCCTTTGGCGCTAACCCAAAATAATATCCAAGCCGAATTTAGGACTACAGGAATAATGCCTTTTAACAGAGACATACTTACTGAGATTGATTTTGCGCCATCGTATGTAACGGATAGACCGATGCCTTCAAGTCTAGCAGATGCTGGAAGCTTGAGAACAGCATCTCAAGGCCATATAATCTCCCATCTAACTACAATTTCAAAGAACAACCAAACTGCGGATATTTCTGATCCGGTTGATGAAATGGGTAACAATGGCAAACTCATTGTTCCCACAGAGGTTGTGCAACATTTGTCTAGCATATCTGCTGATTCTCAAAGTCCTAGCAATTTTACTGTGACAACTTTATCTCATTTAAATCCACAACCATCTACAAGCGCAGAGGTCCACCGTGCTGATGAAGTTAGAAATATTGGCAGACCTAATTTTTCATCTGAAGTTTTGCGACCTTTGCCAAAAGCATCAGCTAGGAAACCTAAAACTCAAAGAAAAAACAAGACACGAAAATCAACTATCTATACCGATACTCCTGAAATAGAGGCTATAAGAATGGAGTTCACTGAAAAACAGACAAGAAATGTTTTAAAGGATCTCAATTTCTCAAAGAAGAAAAAGAAGTGTGATAAAATTAAAGCGAAGAGGAGGAAAATAGCCAAGGAATCAGACACAAGTGAAGAAGAGAATTGCGAGACCTTTTGTTTGGTGTGCCTAGAGGCCTATATCTCAAGCAAAGGAGGAGAAAAGTGGGTGCAGTGCATTGAATGCAAAAACTGGTCGCATGAAGAGTGTACCAAACAAAATAATTTATATATTAGTCACAATTAGATACTCTTTTCGTTTGTTTGCTTTTTTTGTTAGTTTTTTATACTGAATTAAATCATTAATTTATTTATATTTTTGTTGCTGCCATTAAACAAAGTTAATAAATATTAAAAGTAATCAAAAGGTTGAGAAAACATAGTATGTCTTCATTCTTACCTTTGTTACAACTGTCCTCAGGCACTGTTACAACTGACTGACTGTCCCACTGCATCAAAAGTGCATATATCTTATTTCCAATCGCTCCTTGTCGGTTAATATAAAGTTATAATACTGGGAAAAAATCCGTAATCTATTGTTGTAAATAACTTTTTCATAAATATTAAATAATAGATTCTATAAGAGCTGAAAGCAAAACTATTACTATTGTCCCCGGTCTACCCTACCTATTTGAAAAAGGTTTTATTAATTTAAAGTATATTTCAACTTATTAGGATTTAATGCGGAAATTTAATTAGAAGAATTTATAATACACCTCATACGCTGAACTGACACGTTGTTTTATCTTAATCTCTCTTAAAATATGAAGTTTTGTGTGTTGCTTTCTCCTTCAGATTTTCTTCTGTCTCATTTTAGGATTCTCTTTTTTTAAACGATTTCACTTCACTTTTGGAGTGAAAATTTTGAAAATCTCAAAAAAGGATAGATTTTCAATTAATAGGTTTATTGCACAGACGATTTTTTAAGATTGGGATGCATATTTTGAAATAATTCTTGCAGGATATATTAAGTCGTATGGTGAAAGAATTGGTTAATTAAATTGCAAGTTTACGAATATGCCAAAAATTTTTAATCGCAAAGCCATACATGCATATCGTAAAAACGAGTGTTTGTGGAACATTCACTCGGCTTTTGTATAAATGGCGAGACCTTAAAAAGGTACCTACCTACTAAAGAAAAAATTGCAGAGCAACTAGGAATTTCCATAGAAGATGTTATAACCAAAGTAAAAAATTTCACCAGCAGGAAGGTACTTATGTTGCGTAACAGAAAAAAGTAGTTAAAAGCGAAAAAACCAGGAAGTGGGAATGAAAATTCCCGTGACCCATCACGCTAAAAATTTCGATTTGATTAATAAACATGGATTTGTCCAAATAGATTTGTTTCCAATTGATATTATTTTTTTGTCTTTCCGATAGTGACATATTTTTGTTTCATTATTTCCTCCTTTTTACCTCCACTGCTGATGGCGGTCGTGTAAAGGATGAACCGTCTCCTAGTTGACAAAATGCAAAATGATTTCTTAACAACACACATGTTGGGGAATCTTTTTCAAAATCAGTAGCGTGTCATATTTTTGCACTGTACTAAATTGAAAGAAACCCCACATAAAAAGTGTTTTCCGACATAAGTCCAACAAGTCTTGTTCAACGCACATCTGAGTGTGCACTGATTGACTTTGGTCTGTACATGCTACTATTCAACCCATATTAAATGGATGTGCATTCAGAGTAACTTGTGTCGGTTTGGTACGAGTAGGTCGTTCAGTTTTTTTTTTTTTTTGATGAGGAACTTTTGCTTTCACAGTTTTGAAAAAAGCTTTTAATGATGAGTGTTATTGTGAAGATCTTTTTTTAATCTTTTGCATTTCTTTTAATGTTTGGAAAATACGTTAAGATGCAGTTAAAAATTTGTAAGCTGTTTTCTTTGAGGAAAATGTTAAGGATTAGGCCTACTACTGGGGATACCCTTCAAAAACGCGCTTTTTACAATATCTTACATCTTGGTGGTGTGGAAAAAGATAAGTTTGTTTTATTTTTTATAAATTTCAATCTAAAAAAAATGTACGGTAACCCTACATACTATTCTTTCAGATTTTTGGTAATTTTAAATGCTTACTACAGAAACCGTGTAAGAGTTTTTGTTGGAATAGCACCTTACGGAAAACAAAAGAGTGCGAAGAAGAGACAAACATCCCTTCCCTGTACTGCCAATTCATGTTGGACAGAGTAACCCCTAGGCAGAGCTGTAAAAGGCTTCAATACTTTGGTATTGCATTCGCTGAAGTCGCAGTCATTTGATTGCTTATAACTATTTCAGCAAAATACTTCACTTAAGTTATTTGACTTTAAAATCGAGATCCCAGTATTTTTTGAAGTCTTAAGTAATGCAATCACCTGAAGCAATCAAAACACTTGAAGTCAAGAGACTGCAATACTTTTTGATTGCTTGAATTCTTTGAAGTCATCTGAATGCATTCAATGAATTGAAGTCTTTTGACTTCAAATGTTTTGACTGCCTCAGGCGATTTCATTACCTAAGACTTCAAAAAATACTGGGATTTCGATTTTGAAGTTAAATGACTTACGAGAAGTCTAAAGATTTCAAAATTTGTTTTTTTAATCTATTTACTGGCAACGATTAGTATAAGGCCTTGTAGAAGTAGCATCTTCCGACAGGTTCTGGTTCCTTAAATGACGAGAATGAGCCTCTGCAGCCGAACATCTTGCAGCTCTGCTAATAAGTCCTACTTCACGCCTCCCCGTGGCGCCATCTGGGAATCTCACTAGAAGTTGCGAAGTGAAGGGGGCAAATGGTGAGTTTCCTGCGCCATAAATCAGGGTTAGTGTCGGAAAAACAAAACAAGACCTGATCCGGGCTACTCCGACATATTTGGAGCTCAGGCCGGAAAGGATTTCCAGGACTTAGTCAGGGTCTTGGAAAAGAGATGGTGGCGGATGAGCCCTATAAGGGCCAACGGCAGCGCTCACAGCCCCGAACGGGTTACTGCCTTCGATTTAACCGACCCCTCGTCCTAGGGGCATTAAAAATGGAACTGGTCCTGCAGGTTAGGGGTTGTGTCGCCGGGGTAACTGCCCGGCCATTTAAAAAAAAAAGAAGCATAAGTTACGAAGCATCAACAAGCCTCGGATATGGACGGATCTACTGCTGACAACCAACGCAAACGATTTAAGGACAATGAGCTTCGGATATGCACGTGGAATGTTAGATCCCTTAATAGACCACGTGCAGCCGAGCAACTAGCGGAGGCCCTAGACTGCTGCAAAGCAGACATAACCGCCATCCAAGAAATGCGATCGGATGGGCCGGACAAAAAGAAAATGAAAAACTGCGATATCTACTACTGCAATTGCTATCGACGGCAAAAGCAGCGCTTATTTGGATGCGGATTTGTTGTAGGAGGCAGACTAAGACAAGAAGTCCTCAGCTTTCGGCATGTGAGTGAACGCCTCGTAGCAATCCGCATCAAGTCTAAATTCGCCAACATTAGCCTCATATGCGCGCATGCCCCCACAGAGGAGAAAGATGACGACACCAAGGATGACTTCTACGAGCTCCTTAACAAGACCTACGAGCAATGCCCTAGCTATGACATTCAAATTGTCCTCGGTGATTTTAATGCAAAGCTAGGAAGAGAGGGTATCTTTGGTGGAACAATCGGAAAATATAGCCTGCACAACACCACCTCCGATAACGGATTCAGGCTAATCGACTTTGCGGCGGGGCGAAACATTGTCGTGGGTAGCACGCGGTTCCCACATCTCGACATACACAAGGGGACTTGGAGAACTCCTGATCAATCAACAGTCAACCAGATTGATCACATTGCGATCGACGCAAGACACTCCTCCAGTATTATGGATGTCCGTACGTTCCGAGGAGCCAACATCGACTCGGACCATTACCTTGTTGTAGCCAAGGTACGGTTGTGGATATCCCAAACTACGCCAAGACAAACTAATGCTGTGAGAAAATTCGACGTCCGACGGCTACAATCGCAAAACATCGCCAAGTCCTTTTCCGATCGAGTGTCTCTTAATCTCCTAAGAGGTTCAATGCCGCCAGCATCAAGCATCGAAGACCACTGGAAACACTACCAAAACGCCATCAGAGATGCTGCTTCTGATGTGCTGGGTTTCACTCGTCCACCACAACGAAACCCCTGGTTCGATGACGAATGCCGGCAAGCACATGCAGCTAAGCAAAAAGCGCGCAATGCGGCACTGCAAAAAGAGACCAGAGCTGCTCATGAGCTCTTTGAGTGGAAGAGCAGAGACGAACACCGGCTTCGCAGGAGGAAGAAGAAAGAGCATGAGAAGTGCGCGATCGAGGAAATTTAGAGATGCTACTCCGGAAATGAAGTTCGGAAGTTTTACCAAAAGGTAGAAATAACATGCCGCGGAAACAAGCTCCGAACCGAAGCCTGTAGAGATGAACAAGGGAACATCGTAGTAGAATCGCATTCGATGCTGAGGACTCGGAGAGACCATTTTTGCAGACTGTATAACGGCGATGACGGACCAAATACCGCTGTCAGGCAGAATCAATCTTTCAACTTGGATGATGATGACCAACAATTCCACCCGCCCTGGATGAAGTGAAGATAGCTTTATCGAAGCTTAAGTCCAACAAAGCTGCTGGAGTGGATGGCCTGACTGCCGAGCTCTTCAAAGCGGCAGGCGATGACTTAGTAAGGAGCATAAACCAACTCATCTGTAAAATATGGTCGGACGAAAGTATGCCCGATGAATGGAACCTCAGCATTGTTTGTCCGATTCTCAAGAAAGGAGACCCTCTGAACTGCGCCAACTACAGAGGCATCAGTCTCCTTCACATCGCATATAAGATCTTATCTGCCGTATTGTGTGAAGCCGTTCGTCAACAACCTGATAGGTCCATATCAGTGTGGCTTCAGGCCAGGAAAGTCCACCATCGACCAGATATTCACACTACGGCAGATCTTGGAGAAGACCCATGAGCTTCAGATCAATACCCACCACCTATTCATCGATTTTAAGGCCGCGTATGACAGCATTTATAGAGACGAGCTATACAGAGCAATGTCTAGTTTTGGCATCCCTGCCAAACTCGTCCGTCTGTGCGGGATGACGATGGAGAATGCACGCTGCTACATCAAGGTCGGTAAAGAGCTAACCGAGACCTTTGATGTCCAGAAAGGATTTAGACAAGGCGATGCGCTGTCGTGCGATTTTTTAAACATCGTACTTGAAAGGATAGTGCAAAACTCACGAGCAAACACAAGAGGCACTATCTTTCAAAAGTCCGTCCAACTACTCGCATACGCCGACGATATTGACATAATCGGGAGAAAGCAGCGTGATGTCAGTGGCGCTTTCGCGCAGAACGTCACCCTCGACAAATATCACTTTGAGGTAGTTAAGGACTTTGTCTTCCTAGGCTCCGCTATAAATACAGACAACGACATTAACGCTGAGATCAAACGAAGAATGACTCTTGCCAACCGCTGTTTCTTTGGGCTGAGAAGGCAATTGAGTAGCAAAGCCCTCTCTTGGACAACAAAAGTCACCCTTTATAAGAACTTAATAATCCCGGCTCTATGGCGCAGAGGCATGGACATTATCGAAAATGGATGAGGGTGTTCTTGGTTGCTTCGAGAGAACAATTCTTCGGGCGATCTTCGGTCCCGTCTGCATTGACGGTGAGTGGAGGAGGAGATACAACGACGAACCGTATGGACTGTACAACGACATGGACCTGGCCAGAAGAGTGAAGATCCAAAGACTGAGATGGTTGGGTCATGTAGAGTGCATGGATACCAATGCTCAGATCCGAAAAGTCTTCGAATCCGCTCCCAGTAGAGGAAGGCCAGACTCAGGTGGCGCACGCAAGTGGAAGGGGACCTCAGCCAACTTACCGTGCGAAACTGGAGGCAGCTAGCCAGGGATCGAGCTGGGTGGAGAAGCTTGTTGGCTGAGGCCCAGGTCCACCCCGGACCTGCCACCTAAAGTAAGTAAGTAAGTAAGTAAAGAAACTGTTTTTAAAACTTTATTTCGTAAGGTATCATTGTTACCCTCATCACTTGTGAGTGTGCGAATATGTTCATTCAAGGTGGAGTGGAATATCTCGATATCTGAGTTACCTGTCCTTAAATAAGGGGCAGTAATGTGAAGTTCGACATTGTTTTCTATAAGAAATTCTTTGATTGGAATTGATGAGAAACCTGACTCGCCGTCTGTAACTATTTTGTTTTGTTTTTGTGCCGAATGATGAGAACCTTTTCTTAAGTGTATTAAGTAAGCTTATCCACGTTCTATGTTTAATTTCTTCTACTGTTACATGTTAAGTTAATTTATCGATTATAGTTACATACATAAGGTTTATGTTTGCATACCATATATCTGCGTGTAATATTTGATTTGGTTTATCAGAAGTATCGGTAACTTTAAAAGGAATCTTATTTGGTTGTCTATTGTTGTCGGTTCTTTATTGCAAATTTCGCAATTATTAATCAACTGTTGAATTTTTTCTTTTAATTTTGGAGCATAATAAATATCTTTGAGTTCTAAATAGGTTTCATTAATGCCTCTATGATTTAATAAATTTATGGGTCTTGATAATAAGTTCCGCTAACATTTCTACATCTGTGACGTCTCCTAACATTTTACTACACTTAATTACTCTTAAAAGTTTATTTTTACTAAAGTATTTAATGTAAACATCTTGGAATTGTGCAAACATGTGGTCGTGTATAGAGTAAATAGCCACTATACCTTTTCTGGAAAATATTTTTTCATCAAGTCTAAAATAAATTCTTCTTCTTTAAACTTTTTCAATTCGATCACAATTCTTCTTTTACCAAATTCGTAATAGCCTTTGTAGAATTTAAAATGATTTGTGTTTTGTATAAATTAACAGGAGAGTTTACAATAGTGATATGGTAACTGCTGTCTTCCTTTGCGCTGTGAACAGTAGCTACCATAGATTGTGCATCCATTTCCGTATAGTTGTTATCCATTGTATTTTAATTTACATTTTCACTGTAGTGAATTCCCATTCTGGATAAACCGTCTGCTACCCGGTTATCTTTTCCTTTAACATATTCTATGTCTAAGTTGTTTAATTTTCCACCTCTGGAGTTTGGCATTCGGTTCTTTTAGCGAACTTAAGCAAATTAAAGGCCTATGGTCAGTCCTTATCATAAATTTCCTTCCATACAGATAAGGTCTATAGTATTTTGTCGACCACACAATGGCCAATAACTCTTTCTCAATGGTAGAGTAACGAGTTTCATAGCATATCGGATAGTTATCTTGTGATAATACCGCACCTAATGCGTAATTAGAAGCATCCATTGTTAGAGGAAATTTTTTTTGAAAATCAGGATATTTAAGGATTGGTTCTGAGGTTATTTATTTTATCCAAGTTTCAAAGCTTTCGATGCAAATGGTATTTTTAAGATCAATTTTGGCGCTTTTCTTAAGAAACATTCTCATAGGTTTTGCTACTTTAGAATAGTCGTTGATGAACTTTCTATAATATCCTGTGACTCCGATACTTTATTTGGGTTGTTGTAACATGTGACCTAGAAATTCTGTTTCTTTTTTCAGAAATTCGCTTTTGTCAAGCTGAATTTTTAGGTTCACTTCTTTAAGTTTCTTGAAGATTTGCTTTAAAGACACTAAATGTTCTTCCAGACTGGTCAAAAACAGAATAATGTCGTCCATATAGACAAGACATATTTTTCCTATGAATTCGGCTAAAACGGAGTTCATCAGTCGCTGAAACGTTGAAGGAGCATTTTTCAAACCAAATGGCATACGAACAAATTCGTAGTGTCCATCATTTGTTGAAAAAGCTGTTTTCATAATATCTTCTTCAGCGACCTCGATCTGATGAAAACCTTTTGCGAGATCTAATGTGGTGAAGTACATTGCTCTACCCAATTTGTCAAAGATATCATCTATGTTCGGAATGGGAAACTTGTCATCGTTCGAAACTTGATTTAAGTTCCGATAGTCGATAACCATTCTCCATTTCTGTGTTCCAGAAGTATCCATCTATTTTGGGACTATCCAAATGGGTGCTGAATATGGTGAATTACTGGGGCGAATTATGCCTTGTTTCAGCATTTCGTCTATTTGTTTTTTCACCTCGGCCTTATGCACTTCGGGATATCTATAGGTTTTGGTGTGTATTGGAATGTCATTTACCGTTTTTATTCTATGCTTAATCGGATTTGTGAACTATAGATCACTTCCTTCTTGGTAGAATATGGAAGAGTATTGGAAAATTAATTCCACTACTTTTTCCTTTTCCTCGCTGTTTAAGTGATCGAGTCTTATTTGATCGGGGATGGGATCTGTACTGATCTCCGCCTGGTAAATATCCAGTTGTGTGACCACTTTTTTGTAGTTTTCCATCGTGATAGTTTCTTCTTCATCTTCGTTGAAAAAGATCGGAATTTTCGTTTCCTCTTTCCTCTATCAACAGTTTTTCCTTGTAATTTATTATGGTGTTCATTGGCAGAAGAATATTGTTGCCAATTAGTCCATCGAAAGTATTGTGAAATTCATATTCAAGGAACTCAGCAGTTTTGTTAAGCTGACCGAATTCTTTGCACAACGGGATTCTGACTTTTGTATTTGCGTAAATAATAGAACTTGTTGTTTTAACTTCTAAAGGTGATGTTAGGTGTATTTGCCATTTTGGATGGCATATACCAGGGTTGAGAATGCTCGTTTCTGACCCGGTGTCCACGAGTATTCTTAATTTATATTTGTCATTTTTAGTTTTAGTGACTATATAGGGCAGTCTGCCGGATGGCTTCCCTGGCAAAAATCCTGGTTACTCCATATAGTGTTTACTTCTCTTTGGTAAGAGACTGACAATGTGTCCATTGGTTCGGTTTGATTATAGCCATTAGGCCTAATATTGCCTGAATGATTTCCTGAATTATTATCATTCCCATTTGAATTATTGGTAAATGTTCTTCATCTGTTACTATTATTTCTGAAATTCCCTGAATTCCTGTTTCTAAATGTGCCTGATCTGTTGTTTTTAGAAGAGCTAGCTTCGCAATAACTGTTGTGATTACTTTTATCTGATTCCTGCCTATCTGAGTTATTTGATTGATTAGAACGGTTAGAACGGTTGCTATTTTGATTTTGGTAAGCCTTTTTATGAGCATATCCTCTCTCATGCAAGATTTGGATAGCTTGTTCCAGATTTTCGGGGTTTCTGCAGTAAAGATGTCCCCTCTTCTTTTCACATCAACCCAATTTTTCACGACATTAATTTCTATAGCCTCTCGGGCTTTTCCAACTAATCTATTTTTTAACATATCAAAAAAAAATTTTTGGCTTACCTGGTCATATTTCCCCAGTGTTGGATAGATTCTATCCACTAGATCTATAAAATTATATAAATCGTCTTTACTGCCATCGTATGTAGGCAGAGAGTTAAGATATTTTATGGGATCTAAAACTAGACTTACTAATGTATTCACAGGATCTGTTGCCATTATGATGAAAGGTTCTAGTTGTCGATTACCTCCGTCCTTCGTTTCCTTCGTTTTTCGTTGTCCAGGTTTGATTTGATGCACTTTGGGGTTTGTATTTAATTTTTTTTTTTTTTTCACTTTTACAACAATTGTTGCCTTTAATTAAGAATGCTTGTGGTTGTTGCTTAGGTTGGTTTTCTTTTTGTTTATACAAAATGTAAATTATTTGATATACAGTGCACTACATTTACTAGTTAGTCTAAGCGAATTTTATGTTGCAATGATATTACAATTCACTTTTATATATATATATTTGTTTAACTAAATATCAGTGTGGAACACTACTCAAAAAGCATAAGAGTTTACACTGTTTTGTTGTTTTTTTTTTTTTTTTTCATGAGGCACTGCACTTGCGTTTTTGGTTATTTTGTTTTGTCCACTTGCCACTATTGGTTACACACGCCTTTCCGTGTAGATTCTTTAACGAATATCTGTTTTTTTTTTCTTGTTCTTAAAGGAACTTTTCTCGCGTTTCCAGACTGCACCAATTAAGTTGATGCTCGAGCGGAGGAGCAAAAATATATATTTATTTATTTAAAATCAGTTTAAAATGTAACAATGAAGTGTGACAATGAAAGTGTCTACTTGAACCTTTCCACAGGTATATTTATGCATAAAAAATGATTACTCTGCACCTAGCTTCCTCCCGTGGGAATGGAATGTAGCTGTCAAATGGATTTCGCGTGTGGAGGATATGGGGTTGAGTGTTTTGCTAATTGCGCAAAAATGGTGTTCTTACAAAAACTTTGAATTCTAACGTTAGATCGGGCAACTGAGACTGTACCATTTTCTTTTCGTACAACCTGCGCTTTTTACATATGCACATATCTAGGATTTGACGACCACTTTTCACATGCAATAAACAATTGTCCTTTTACATTTAATTCACTTTATTTGATTTTTAGTTTAATTACAGATACTATACATCTTAGATACTTTCACATAAAATTCACTTTAATCAACTGCTCTGTTCCACGGACTAAAACATTCTACTCTTAAAAACTACCACTTTTCTCTTGTCATCTCGTATCTTTTGTTCTTGTGTCTGTTCGGTTGTTGGTATATCGGCTGTTTGAAGACAGCTGCCCTTATGCGTACCATACCATCGTATGTACTGTGGGTGCCGTTGGTTATCTTCGTTCTTTGTTTTAGTTTTGCGTCGTACATGGTTTCTGTTATGTCCAAGTAAATGTGTTTGTCATATTGCGTCGTCGTAATTGTCTGTTGGTTTTGCTCCATCCCACATGCATATATATAAATCTAAGTGCCATAAAGGGCCTGACCTTGCAGTGTGAAAATAAATAATAATTTTTTTCTTTCAATCTCACTCCTTACATTTACAATTACCCCCGTGGGCAAACATTATTCTTAAGAATTTCATTGGTTGACGTCAGACATTTAGGCGTCGGACTATCACAATGGTGGTTCGTTCTGTAGCAAATCTTGGGGGCGTATAAATAAATATCAATAGGCACAAGTATCCAACTGCGCCTTGTGCCGATCTAGTGTGGGTTAATCACACATCAAGTTCATTACTCTTTAAGAGACTGAGAGAGAGAGAGCTGGGTGGCCGTGGCTCAAGTAAGAGCCACGCAATATTCGGTGTTCAGAGCCCCAGCTATGCCTGACAGGCAGTCAACAAAAATCAAGCAAGATGGCTAGGTGACTAGAAAACAAAAACAACCTAACTCTCACCAATAATCTAGTCTCGTCATTAAATGGAGCGAAATAACCGACCATTTTCCAAAAACTTAACACATACTGAAGCATAATAGCATTCTATTCATACCCACCCACATTGGTGTTAAATTCTTTTTTAAACAAAAACAAAATTTCAGAATCCAACCAACATGACCGATTAAGTGTTAGAAATAATTTAGAGTACCCGCACATGGGCAGTCTGATTGAACATCATAAGTATTTGAAATAAAATACCATATAACACGGTAAATCGGTGTTTCTGTCATCGAAATCTAACTATAATCAAAGTTTGGCACGGCTTTCAATAGCTTTGCCTGGCTCAAACTTATGTCTTTGCCTTTGACGTATTTACAATTAGCGTTTGAGTAACCCGGCAACCCTTTTAATACAAAATAACAATGCATATCTCAGTACAAAACACCATACTACCACATCTACTGTGTTCTATATATCTTCATCACCATTTTGTTTATTTTATTTTCTCTCAACTCCCGCTGTGTTTCAATAAAAATAAAATAAAATAAACAAAAACGACAACAATTTTCGCGAAACAAAGGCACAACCTGACGATTTGGTAAAGGAATAAGCAATGGAAAACAGCAATGCTTTGACATTGACAGTTCACAGGAATATATGTGCAATCGATTTGGAGCAACCACTGGAAGGCCACTATTGGAATACTGCAATGTGTTTGATCTATTTTATCTCATTTTTAATACAAAGAATGCGTCCCAAAACATTAGAACAGCTGCGTACTATAATTTATCAGAGTTTATCAAAAAATAAGCTCGCTCTATTGGATAAATAAATAAAATTCAAGCGGAAAAGTATTAAGTAAAATGTCAGACGAAGTAACAAATTTGCCTAGTGAGTGTAATTAACATATGTACATATATGACAAAAAAATCCTTCATTTCGCTTTGATTTTTTATATATTTAATTTTCTTAGAGGAGAGTTCTTTTTATTCTCTTCCCCCGGAGGAGATACAACTACAAATCGATTTTCAAAAACTTTGGATAGAATTCGAAACAGAAAGAAAACATGCCGGCGACATTGAAACTTTGGAGAAGATGGAGCAGTTAGAGACCAAGTTCATAAGTACGCTTGTTTTTATTATATATCGGTTTACGTGTATTTTGTTATTAGTCCCATTTTTATTCAGAAAAAGCGGGAATGTCTCGACCGGCTTGTAAGGTATTATTTCCGGAAGAGAAGAAAGAGATAAAACAAGACTCAGAGAGTCAACAGCGAGAAACAAATAATAGCTTGGGTGAAAGAAAGGCAAAAGTGGTGGAGAGAGCGAAAGAAGTGGAAGCTTGAAAGACGAACACGGGAAGCCGAGGAGCAAGCAAATCTTCCTACAAAAAAACGCAGAACTTAAGGAGAGTAAAACCAAATCCACTTTGAAAAAATTACTTTTTTCTGTTGTTCCTCAACAACCTTTGTGTTTTGTTCGTTTAACATAAGTTTCCTTTCTATTATATTTATTTTTTTCTTGAAAATACTAAAAGTGAATTCAATGTTAATTTTCGTTTAAAATAAAGTTTTTTTTTTTAATTTGTTTTACTCAATTGGTAACAAGTGGAAACTAGTGGCAAGTGGTTGGGGGGCATGTATGTTCCTATCGCCTAGTGACAGGTTAATGGAAAGTTGTCTAGTGCTCCCTTACATCGAAGCGTTTCTACCATCGAGTTCTTGGTAGTTTTTATCGATTAGCATAAAGAGATCCCTTTCACAGAAAAGCGAAACCATTGTTATTTGCAAAACGGAATAAGATGTGAGTACACTACCTGTAACCCTAAGTACGAACACATGAAGCAGCGCAATTAAGTTCTTTGTACCTGTAATTGCTGGAGGTCTGCAATTTGTATTAAGTACTGCATGTACCTGATCAGTCGTTTTAGACGTACATATATGTATATGTCACCCCTCGTCTGACTGAGTCCTTTTGCGCAGCATGCAGGGACAGCAGGTAATGAATACATCTCATGTCATCTACCATTGGTCAGAAGGGACAAAAGAAAATCTACCGTCATTTCAGCATCCCACTCGTAGTTGTTGGTAGATTATAGAATTTCAACTGATTATGCCATGCTTCAATCCATTTCAATAGATCAGATGAATTCTTTTGCCTTTAAGACATAGTTCACACAAAACACTCACTTCACTCTACTGCGGGTAAATCAATTTCGTAGCTCCCCATGTGCCACATTTATTGACTAGACCAGACTATGCGCCGCTGAAGAGGTGATGGAGGAACACCATAGACTCCACCGTACAACTTCTCCGTGCCATTCAACAGCTCCCATAAGCATCCACCACCCCTTGTTCATAACATTGAATCTCAATTTGGTGTAAGTATCTCTTGGCACTGCCAATACAAGTGCCATACCAACCAGGGTAATAAATAAGTCATCTGGGTGATGAACTTGACCTGTGAACTGAGAAACCGGCAACATTAGGAATCAGCCACATATTCGATTCTACAGAACAATATTCGAGTATGTAAATCGAATATGTAATATACGTAAACGAAGATGTTTGAGCTGTCTTTACAGGCTTCCATGCTTCCTACATCGTGTCAAAATTTATAACCTCTGTAGACACTCAGGCAAAAAATAATAGTCAATCCAGTTTATATGTAGATTCTGTAATTTTTATTATTTTTAGTTTCAACGACAGAAGACTAAGAATACTCTTAACGACCAGCTTGTCCTGGGGACAACTACTGGCACTATGCGCTTTCTTTTGAGAATTCCATCATTTCATGCATTTTTGTTTCAGCAACTCTCCCAACAATTCAATTCAGTTTAACATGAAAAAGAAAAAAGGAAATAATAATACAATTGCTGATTTATTTTACCAATTTACCGTGTTAAATGTCTTTCGACTTAATGATATCCTTTCAGATGAGTGGGACTTCACAAGAATTCGCTCTGTGAATACTTGTTCGTCACAATTGTGTTTGTTGCAAAATCAACTCTGAATAAGTGTAGCTCTTTACGCCAATGGTCGACTTTGTAATATCATTTCCATCTCCAACGCAAGCTATCGCTGAATATCTCTCGGATTTTCAACTTGTTAACTAGTGGCATCATACGAGGGACAGTACTCGGCAACTTATTGCTTCGAAAAGGTACCTTCCTGGATGAATATGCACCCTATCGATGAGTTGGTCGTCTTTCCTGTTGAATAGATATTAAATAATTTAAACAAGGACCGTTAAATTTACCCCGAAAAGAAAAGGAAATCCACTCAGCACATGTAAGCCAAATGAGGCTATGCTGTTTAAGGTGAAGTCTCCGAATGGACAGTGGACACTGCAATAGCAAATTTGGTTTCAATTCCAATAATTTCTTTTCTGCCACCTTGCACTACATAAAGCACCTCATAAAGATCACTTCTATCTCTCCAACTTCCTAAAGGACGAGTAATGTACTTCGTCACTGCTCACTCACAGATGACTTGTACGAAATGTAAACGAAATACCTGACAAAAACACTATCTAACGCTTTTGTTTACATATTTAGTCCCCTTGGCAATTATTTTAGACAAATACAATAATTTAAAGCAAAACCGATTACAACATCCACATACGAGTACATGGGAATCCTCCAAAATCAACGAATTTACCATCAGGCAGTCCAGGTACAACGCGGGCTTTATCGCCATCCTAATATCCCTCAAGCCAACCATAAAATCAGCAAAAAAAAATATTTCATATGCTCTAACACCCTCTTGACCATAAAAGTTACCGAAAACAAAAACAGCAGCACAAGCCTAATCATTAACATCTGTAACAAACTGGCTATAGAGTACCAGGTAACCTACATAATGTTTACAACAATACACGGATATTACAAGACGAAATCGAAATACTATATTAAAGAACGTAAACAAACCCACAGCGAAAGGACTACTGAATTGTTAATATGCACCGACATTCTTTTATCATTAATTTGCAACTAAGGGATTGATACCTTGCAATTCGTTGTGTGGACGCATAGGTAGATGATAGCTGGATGAAGTCCTTCCAATTGAATATGCTCAGATCGAAATTAATCGTTTACCTCAACATATTCGACACCTAGGGATACTTGCTTTCGTATATTAAAATCACCACAATCAGTATTGGTACATTGCATTCCACTGCAATCGACGTGCCCGGAAATAAATTTCAGGTGTCAGACATTCTAAAGGCTACATTAGCATCGTTCTGTTGCACATTTGTTTCCTAGGGGTACTTTGGAGTTTAAATGACATAAAATCTCGTTTTTAAGGTATAATTTGGCTCAGCTTACTGTTGCCCAGAGGAAGGCGACTCTCGCTCACAAAATCATGTGGGCCTCTTCGATCGCCACAGTATAGAACGCCCGAAATGAGCAGGAGTTTTAGGTTTGGCAGATTTTACATTTCTAATCTAATCTTCTCAGCAACATAAGCCGGCAGTCATGTTGGGCTTGGTTGACTTCTAAGATCTAGAATGTAATTGAAATTGATCAAATTTATGTAAACAAATATAAACCAGTTCATACCCCATTAGCTTCTGTCCATTATCACAGATCCAACTGATTGATTCATTAATGTTGAATACCAACCACAATATTTTGCATTCGGAGCATTCCATGAAAAAGTGGAAATCTCAACTTATTTACAAATACTAGATCTTTAAATTTCAATGCACATTTACAGCAAGATGAAGTACTCTTGTACAATAATTTGAACAAAATATTAAGCGTAAGTCACATGTTTTATTTCTAACCTCATTCAACAACAATTGTTTTTATTTGGTTTATCATTTTTGTGCGGTAATTGCTGCCACTGTACAGTAAATAAAGCTTCAATTCTTTGTTCAAGTTAAATTGTTTGTTCTTTTAAATACACCATTTCGCTTATGAGATATAGACCTTAACTTTTGGCAAGTATCAGTGTCCGACACGTGACGATTAATTCACATTCAGTAACATAAGTTGGTAAACAATATATTTTTATAAATTAAATTGTGTTCTTTATTGAAAACTGCCAGTGATCTAATTAATTATTCAAAAAGTGAAAGCGTAACTTATTACCTTATAATGGAAATTTGACGATAAAAAATTGTCTGTACGTGACGCTTTTTTATCAACTTGTGTTTTTGCTCTCAATTTCTCAATTCATTAAATTAAATTCCCTTATATTTTATGAAAAGGCATCAAGTTTTAATAATGGCTGATCAATGGCATGAGAAAACTTCGAGAAAAGAAAAAGGCTGAAGATCCAGACTTCAAAGCTAAGGAATCGATGAGGATCGCTAAATATCGCAAGATAAAGCGATCAACACAAAGCGAATTGGCAGCCATGCGACGTAAGCAAGGAGATAAAAAAATAATGCAAAGGGCTAAGAAGCGAATTGAAATTTCTACAAGTATTAATAATGAACATTCTACATCTCCGTACAAATCGAAACAAACTTTATCTAAAGCAGTTCGCAAGGCTTTAAGAGCTTTGCCTGAATCACCAAGAAAGAAAAAAGCAGTAGTCACAGAACATAGCATTAGCCGGTAAAACAAGTGCTAGCATTTTAGGTGAGAATTCCGAGGATTACGAGGCTGTGAAATCTTTTTACTTTCGCCCGGATATCGTGTACACTTGTCCAGGTCTCAGTGATTATGTAGTTATTTGGGAAATTGATATTAAAAAGAAAAGTCAGAAGCATTATTTAACGTTGTACTTAAGAGAAGCCTTCTCTATTTTTAAAGACTTATATCCTGATTTTGAAATCGGTTTTTCAAAATTTAGCAGCCTCAGACCAAAAAACACCTTACTTATGAAAGATACTCCTAAGGATCAGTGTAAATGTTTAATACATGAAAATTTCAATCTAAAATTAAGAGGTTTGAAAGAATACTACAACAATGACTGGTGGAATAAGATTTTATGTGACGCTTATATGAATTCAAATTGCTGGAAAATGAATGCGAAGCTTGTTCTGATGGTCAAAAAATAACGCTGTCTGTAGAATATAGCAGATCATGTGTTTGGAAGGAATGGGAACAAATTTTTGAAAATAAACTACGCTTAATAAGCAATGAAACCAGCGCTGGTGAACTTAAAAAAAAGCTAATTAAGTCTATCGCAAGGGTGATGCATCACGTTAATTTAAAAAGAATACAAGCAGCTGAATTCGAACATGACAAGATCGATGAAAAAGTGCGTATCTTTCAAGTTGACTTTTCAATGTCGTTTGGTTGTGAATATCAGAATGAAGTTCAAAGCGCACTTTGGTCACAATCAAGTGTTATGTTGTTTACAGCGGCAAGTTTTTACAAAGGTAAATGTCAAACTTACGTTATATGCTCGGATCCAAACGCCAAAGATAAAGACACTAAAGACACTGTTCTTTTAAATAAGCTATTCGACTTGATCAGCACAGAAGACGAAAGTTCATCTTTACCATCAGCTGAAATAATTTGGAGTGACGGTCCTGCTTCAGAATTCAAAAACCGATACATGGTTAAATTAACGTATTTACTAAGTGAAAAATTTAATAAATTTTTTTTTGGAGTAGGCGGAAATATAAAAAGACTTGTACGAGAGAAAATGATGAGCCAAGGTCATAATGTTGTGATCCAATCTGCCAAAGACTTCGTTGGAATGGCATCGCGGTTGGTAACGAAAACACGAGTGATATATCTGCCAGCCTCACAAATATCTGAGAAAATAATGACTGCCTTGCCTTGGAAAAACTTCAAACCCATAACTGGTATTTCAAAATTTCATTTTATTAAAACCGAAAAGAAAAGGGTAGAGTGCCGAACAGATAGCTTGGCAGAAGAAAAAATAGTATTTAATTATTGAAAAATAATTAAAATTACTTTTCCGTCAACTCTGTCAAACACGTGACGTAGTTTATCTATTTTTTTCTAAATAGCAACTTTGATTCTTAGGTTAAATACAGTTCTAATGCCCCTATGATCAATGTTTAATAGTTTCGCTGAAATGTAAGTGTGAAGATAACTATTTAGAATACTGATTGATTCCACCCGTCTGTTACGTGACGGAATTTCTAATTTTTTTTTTAAGACTTAGTGAAATACTTTCAAATTATTAGCTTATAATAAAGAAGTAATGTACAAAGATTTAATTAAAATTAGTATAAGGCATATTAACTTACTAAAACTAGACGTCTTAGAGTAACATACAATTAGTTGGATTTGTCTGTACGTGACTATAGAATGCTCCATTCCCAGTTGCAGTGGACGAGTTTTAATAATTTATTGTATACGACTTTGTCCTCCCACTAGGATTTTATCGGTACAGCTGAAAAATACATGTCCTGCTGGCCACATTCACTACGTACTTGCATACATGGTATGAGCACACGCTGAGATACACCAAGGCACCTGCAAATACAATAGAAATCAAAATACAATTTGAAAACATGAACTCCTTAAGCATCAAATACCACTTTGTAAAACATATGACATCGCTGCGAATTTCATCTAGGATTCTCTTTAAAACGCATAATATGGTCCCCGCTTTGATGTTTCATTTGTGTTAGAAATTCCAATTTACGCTCGCCAATCGACACTTTAGTATTTGTTTTTATTTTTTCAAAATAATTTTTAAATGACACTTTCATTTGACTTTTTACCGGAGCTAAATGACATCCGCTTCCAATGGAAATTAAATAATTAAATTTCTGGCTGTGTTCACAGTGAACCTCAAAATTCCTCCGCATGGATACACTTAGCCTTTTGTTATAGATTTAATGAAAAAACTGCTCTCTTTCATGGATACACATTTATATTTTGCAAAATCTTTAAATCAAAAATAAATTAAATGGTACACAAAACTTTGGCGTTTCACATTTTGGGAGCTTGTTTGAAAATAAAAATTTTCATAAAAGAATTAAGAGGATTTGTTACAATTCTATGACACATAAATAGTGTAGATATTTTGATTTTAATGTCTAGGCTATAATTTCACTACGGAATCATCCTTCTGGCTGCATGGAAAAATGCGTTCGAGAGATAGAGAGGTTATATCTGGGAGAAATAATAGCTGATTCAAGTTGAATCAGTTCAAATAATAAGAAATAGCTGTTAAGAAGTATTGTATGCATATTAACACGTCATTTTTCGATTATCATTATTCTTGTTGTTAAAGATGCCCTGTATAGTTGTTGTTATTTGAATGTGCTAAGTCGTTTTAAGAGGGCTCAGGTATGTTTGTTTACTTTAGATATTTACATGCGGTTGAGGTATATTATCATGTTGTTCTCTTTTGTCTTGGTTTTCAGATATAATCGTTGACTGACTACCATTGGTATTGCCGTTTTATGGGCGAAAGTGATATCGATATTCAACGGATTTTCTTTGCAGAATAAAAGTGTGCTGCGTTAATTGCATGAGAAAAGTGTGTCTGCTTTTCACAGTCTTTAATTAAAAAAAAGAAAACAAACACGAAAACTACGAAATCTGAGGTGTCAAACTATGAGAACATTGATGTCGAAGTTTGACATTGTTTCGACATTCATTGTCGTCATCATTGTAATCTTATCTTACGACTATATATGGAAAATACCTGGATAGCCAAAGTTGTTTTGTTTCTACGGTACTTATTCCTTCTGTTTTGAATAGTCAGAAAAAGTTGAGAAGTACATAGACACATATACACATGGGTATATGGGGTATATGTGCTATTGAAAGAATCCCTGATAAGCCCCGAAACAAACAAAGGTCTATGAACGACATAATAATCAGCAAAATTCAGATGTGGATACTCCAGGAACGAAGAAGAAACAAGATATAATGCTCAACAACCAAAATGCAAGATGCATGTGGCCAGCCATACGATGACGGGGTATGTGAATATGGTTTAACTCGGCACGGGTTAGTAAATATAAGTAGTATGTACTAGCAATCTACCGATTTTGTAGATGAGTGCGCGTATCCAGCTGAAGAAATCTTTTCCAGCAAGACGGAGATCCGAAGCATACAGCAAAGATCGTTCAAAAATTTCAATTGATGGAATGGCCTACATAGAGTCCGGATCTTAACCATTAGAAGGAGGGTGGGTGCACTTGAAAATTAACGCAAAACTATCGACGAACTTTCGCAAAGGGTCCAAAGGAAATGGCAATATATTGTAGACGAAATCATAGAAAAATTGGTGGACAGTATGTCCAAATGACTTAAGAACATGTAAATAAAGAAAACACTTTGAACAAAATATTAGTTTTTTAAATTGATGGCGATAAGACAACCATAACTATACAAATTACAAATGTGCAAAACTGCCCGAATAGAGAATTTTTTTGTTTCTTTTTAATTTTGTTTTAATAAATGAATTTTTTACTGGTTTTTATAGCGAGAAAAATATTCAAAATAAACTCAAAATTAATTTCAAATTTCTATTGGCTTACTCATTGTGAGAACATAACCATGGAGATGCAAAGCATCCGGACAGTTTTGCTTCCCACTGTACATACATATATTGCCGTGAATTACGTGTTCCCTTTAATTTTATTCAAATTCTAGGATGATATTGCTCTGTCTGTTGAAGATGTACTAGGAAAAATGGTCGTTTACCCTTTGCCACGCCTATGGTTAATCTCGGCAAGTGTTTAGTTTTTCGAAAAATTTGGTAGAGAGAGAGGGAGGCTAGCTCATTCTTCAGATACTAGGTTTCACTGATTTGGAAGGTATTTATTCTACAATTGTCGCAAAGAGCAAGCTAAACCGGTGTCTTATACATGTAAACAACGAATTAATTTCCCATTGATGGCTACAACTGTGGTATTGTCCACCACAGATAAGAGATTCATATCCTTCTGTCAGGTCGACAGATTCGATCCTCATGACTTAACATTTGATTCAAGACTATCGCTTCCCGACGATCGTTTGTTCAACACGCACAAGACTTTTTGGGGTCCTAATTCTCCACTGTTGTTACATTTCTTATCAGTAACCGAGCGTACACATGGAGGAGACTACTTTCCGCTTTTTATTATATCAGACAAATTCTTAGACAAATTTGATTTTCAATCCTTTCATTAACTTGAAGACTGAAGAATTGACGCCGAGACAAACTAATGTCAGTGATGCATCCTAAAGCAACTCATAAAGGTTAATGTAATCTTGTGGTACCTCAAAACGTTAACAGTTTATATGGGACACTTTCTGCATCCAGAAATCTATATAATAATAGGTAATCACTGATTCAGGTAACAGCTACAAGTCCAAGCAATACTGTTGTTTCTTTTAACTTTATAACTTTGCTCTTTCTCTAAGAGCCATTTGAACTACTGATATGACACCAAAACCTTAAAGAACTGGTGTTTATACCTGAGAGCTCCATTGAGTGATTCTTTGCGTGAACTGTATTTAACAAAACTAGAAAGTGCTATAAAACCCGCTGGACTAAACTGTAGGTATTTCTATGTTAACATATGCAGATACAAATGTAACCCTCACATCCGAGTCTTTAAATAGTGAACGAAACACCGAACGTCAAAAAATATGTTCTGTTGTGAGTGTATGTTGAAAAACAAAAAACCAACTCAACAAGTGTTTTGTATGCACCAGACGCTAAGTCAGCATGTTATCCTAGACAACGAACTAGGTTCACACGACACCTGTGACAAATTTCTCACAATTACTAAAATTGTAAGCTGAACACAAAAGATGCATAAATCGAGGTAGCCAATAAGTTCACAACAGAATAAAGTAATTAGCAGTGCGGGTATAAGTTTCGGTAAATCATTTGTAACATAATAAAAAGGGAAATTAATAAATAGACTAACAGATACAAATCAAGTGTTAGTTAAATAACAAAATAGACAACAAAGTAAACAAACAAAGATCATAGAAAACAAAGACACAAAGGATATGGGTGGAACGGATAGAAGTATACCACAACGATAGGTAAGGACAGCATTAAGTAAATTTACCTGTGCTCTTTCAAAACAGGTAAGGACATCCGAAGAACAATGATAAAACAAAGCAAATGGTATGGTGAAGTTCCACCAATGATGTTTAATGACAGCTCTAAATTATATTTAAATTAACTCAAATTGATGCAAATAATATTCCTCACAGACACAGGCTTTCTCTTTCTCTCACACATTTTTCCCTGCATACAGAAGGATTATTCCATAACACGGCGTCTCCACCGCATGCCATATAGCGTTCTATGAAAATTGCTTGTGGAGACCATTAATAATATGCTATGAGAAATTGCATTTAAGATATTGCTTAGCTCAAAGCATTCTATAGATATCATTTTATGGGCTCTCATTTCTAATGCAGTTTGACATTTTTGTTATTTCCCCCATGGCTGAGTGCAGAATGAATGAAATTATGAAATTTATTTATAATTATTTGCTATTCCAATGATCAGCGTTTATTTTCGCAATTTATTCCAATTGTTTTTAATGCCTCTAACGCGAGAACTCATCGAAATGTTTTGCTTTGCAACATTTGACGTTAAAATAGTAAGCTATGAAATGCTCACCCTAAATTTTATATCATTCTATCATTCTTTCTTTTTATGAGAAATAACAGATAGTATGGTATGAAATATTGCCTGTGGAAACGCAGTGTAAAGATATTACAATCTACACATTAAAATCAAATTATCTACACTATGTGTGATGTTAGAGTCTCTCATATCTTCTTTATTTTCATCTCCGAACAAGCTCCCAATATGTCAAACGCCAGATATTTTTCAACATTTAATTTTTCGATTTATAGATTTTGCAAAAAATAAATGTGTATCCATGAAAGAGAGCAGTTTTCTCATTAAATCTGTAACAAAAGGCTTTTACTGATAAATAAGTGTGTCCATGCGGAGGAATTTTGAAGTTCACTGCGAACATAGCCAGAAATTTAATTATTTAATTTCCATTGGAAGCGGATGTCAATTAGCTGCGGTAAGAAGTCAAATGAAAGTGTCATGTAAAAATTATTTTGAAAAAATAAAAACAAATACTAAAGTGTCGATTGGCGAGCGTAAATTGGAATTTCTAGCACAAATAAAACATCAAATTAAGCGGGGACCATATTATGCGTTTCAAAGAGAATCCTAGATGAAATTCGCAGCGATGTCATATGTTTTACAAAGTGGTATTTGATGCTTAAGGAGTTCATGTTTTCAAATTGTATTTTGATTTCTATTGTATTTGCAGGTACCTTGGTGTATCTTAGCGTGTGCTCATACCATGTATGCAAGTACGTAGTGAATGTGGCCAGCAGGACATGTATTTTTCAGCTGTACAGATAAAATCCTAGTGGGAGGACAAAGTCGTATACAATAAATTATTAAAACTCGTCCACTGCAACTGGGAATGGAGCATTCTATAGTCACGTACAGACAAATCCAACTAATTGTATGTTACTCTAAGACGTCTAGTTTTAGTAAGTTAATATGCCTTATACTAATTTTAATTAAATCTTTGTACATTAGTTCTTTATTATAAGCTAATAATTTGAAAGTATTTCACTAAGTCTTAAAAAAAAAATTAGAAATTCCGTCACGTAACAGACGGGTGGAATCAATCAGTATTCTAAATTGTTATCTTCACACTTAAATTTCAGCGAAACTATTAAACATTGATCATAGGGGCATTAGAACTGTATTTAACCTAAGAATCAAAGTTGCTTTTTAGTAGAAAATAGATAAACTACGTCACGTGTTTGACAGAGTTGACGGAAAAGTAATTTTAATTATTTTTCAATAATTAAATACTATTTTTTCTTCTGCCAAGCTATCTGTTCGGCACTCTACCCTTTTCTTTTCGGTTTTAATAAAATGAAATTTTGAAATACCAGTTATGGGTTTGAAGTTTTTCCAAGGCAAGGCAGTCATTATTTTCTCAGATATTTGTGAGGCTGGCAGATATATCACTCGTGTTTTCGTTACCAACCGCGATGCCATTCCAACGAAGTCTTTGGCAGATTGGATCACAACATTATGACCTTGGCTCATCATTTTCTCTCGTACAAGTCTTTTTATATTTCCGCCTACTCCAAAAAAAAATTTATTAAATTTTTCACTTAGTAAATACGTTAATTTAACCATGTATCGGTTTTTGAATTCTGAAGCAGGACCGTCACTCCAAATTATTTCAGCTGATGGTAAAGATGAACTTTCGTCTTCTGTGCTGATCAAGTCGAATAGCTTATTTAAAAGAACAGTGTCTTTAGTGTCTTTATCTTTGGCGTTTGGATCCGAGCATATAACGTAAGTTTGACATTTACCTTTGTAAAAACTTGCCGCTGTAAACAACATAACACTTGATTGTGACCAAAGTGCGCTTTGAACTTCATTCTGATATTCACAACCAAACGACATTGAAAAGTCAACTTGAAAGATACGCACTTTTTCATTGATCTTGTCATGTTCGAATTCAGCTGCTTGTATTCTTTTTAAATTAACGTGATGCATCACCCTTGCGATAGACTTAATTTGTTTTTTTTTAAGTTCACCAGCGTTGGTTTCATTGGTTATTAAGCGTAGTTTATTTTCAAAAATTTGTTCCCATTCCTTCCAAACACATGATCTGCTATATTCTACAGACAGCGTTATTTTTTGACCATCAGAACAAGCTTCGCATTCATTTTTCCAGCAATTTGAATTCATATAAGCGTCACATAAAATCTTATTCCACCAGTCATTGTTGTAGTATTTTTTCAAACCTCTTAATTTTAGATTGAAATTTTCATGTATTAAACATTTACACTGATCCTTAGGAGTGTCTTTCATAAGTAAGGTGTGTTTTGGTCTGAGGCTGCGAAATTTTGAAAAACCGATTTCAAAATCAGGATATAAGTCTTTAAAAATAGAGAAGGCTTCTCTTAAGTACAACGTTAAATAATGCTTCTGACTTTTCTTTTTAATATCAATTTCCCAAATAACTACATAATCACTGAGACCTGGACAAGTGTACACGATATCCGGGCGAAAGTAAAAAGATTTCACAGCCTCGTAATCCTCGGAATTCTCACCTAAAATGCTAGCACTTGTTTTACCGGCTAATGCTATGTTCTGTGACTACTGCTTTTTTCTTTCTTGGTGATTCAGGCAAAGCTCTTAAAGCCTTGCGAACTGCTTTAGATAAAGTTTGTTTCGATTTGTACGGAGATGTAGAAGGTTCATTATTAATACTTGTAGAAATTTCAATTCGCTTCTTAGCCCTTTGCATTATTTTTTCATCTCCGTGCTTACGTCGCATGGCTGCCAATTCGCTTTGTGATGAACGTTCCCGCTTTATCTTGCGATATTTAGCGATCCTAATCGATTCCTTAGCTTTGAAGTCTGGATCTTCAGCCTTTTTCTTTTCTCGAAGTTTTCTCATGCCATTGATCAGCCATTATTAAAACTTGATGCCTTTTCATAAAACATAAGGGAATTTAATTTAATGAATTGAGAAATTGATAGCAAAAACACAAGTTGAAAAAAAAGCGTCACGTACAGACAATTTTTTATCGTCAAATTTCCATTATAAGGTAATAAGTTACGCTTTCACTTTTTGAATAATTAATTAGATCATTGGCAGTTATCAATAAAGAACACAATTTAATTTATAAAAATATATTGTTTACCAATTTATGTTACTGAATGTGAATTAAGCGTCACGTGTCGGACACTGAAACTTGCCAAAAGTTTAGGTCTATATCTCATAAGCGAAATTGTGTATTTAAAAGAACAAACAATTTAACTTGAACAAAGAATTGAAGCTTTATTTACCGTACAGTGGCAGCAATTACCGCACAAAAATGATAAACCAAATAAAAACAATTGTATCTAATGTTGTTGTTGTTGTTGAATGAGGTTAGAAATAAAACATGTGACTTACGCTTAATATTTTGTTCAAATTATTGTACAAGAGTACTTCATCTTGCTGTAAATGTGCATTGAAATTTAAAGATCTAGTATTTGTAAATAAGTTGAGATTTCCACTTTTTCATGGAATGCTCCGAATGCAAAATATTGTGGTTGGTATTCAACATTAATGAATCAATCAGTTGGATCTGTGATAATGGATAGGAGCTAATGGGGTATGAACTGGTTTATATTTGTTTACATGAATTTGATCAATTTCAATTACATTCTAGATCTTAGAAGTCAACCAAGCCCAACATGACTGCCGGCTTATGTTGCTGAGAAGATTAGATTAGAAATGTAAAATCTGCCAAACCTAAAACTCCTGCTCATTTCGGGCGTTCTATACTGTGGCGATCGAAGAGGCCCACATGATTTTGTGAGCGAGAGTCGCCTTCCTCTGGGCAACAGTAAGCTGAGCCAAATTATACCTTAAAAACGAGATTTTATGTCATTTAAACTCCAAAGTACCCCTAGGAAACAAATGTGCAACAGAACGATGCTAATGTAGCCTTTCGAATGTCTAACATCTGAGATTTATTTACGGACACGTCGATTGCAGTGGAATGCAATGTACCAATACTGATTGTGGTGATTTTAATATACGAAAGCAAGTATCCCTAGGTGTCGAATATGTTGCGGTAAACGATTAATTTCGATCTGAGCATATTCAATTGGAAGGACTTCATCCAGCTATCATCTACCTATGCGTCCACACAATGAAGTGCAAAGTATCAATCCCTTAGTTGCAAATTAATGATAAAAGAATGTCGGTGCATATTAACAATTCAGTAGTCCTTTCGCTGTGGGTTTGTTTAGGTTCTTTAATATAGTATTTCGATTTCGTCTTGTAATATCCGTGTATTGTTGTAAACATTATGTAGGTTACCTGGTACTCTATAGCCAGTTTGTTACAGATGTTAATGATTAGGCTTGTGCTGCTGTTTTTGTTTTCGGTAACTTTTATGGTCAAGAGGGTGTTAGAGCATATGAAATATTTTTTTTTGCTGATTTTATGGTTGGCTTGAGGGATATTAGGATGGCGATAAAGCCCGCGTTGTACCTGGACTGCCTGATGGTAAATTGGTTGATTTTGGAGGATTCCCATGTACTCGTATGTGGATGTTGTAATCGGCTTTGCTTTAAATTATTATATTTGTCTAAAATAATTGCCAAGGGGACTTAATATGTAAACAAAAGCGTTAGATAGTGTTTTTGTCAGGTATTTCATTTACATTTCGTACAAGTCATCTGTGAGTGAGCAGTGACGTAAGTACATTACTCGTCCTTTAGGAAGTTGGAGAGATAGAAGTGATCTTTATGAGGTGCTTTATGTAGTGCAAGGTGGCAGAAAAGAAATTATTCGAATTGAAACCAAATTTGCTATTGCAGTGTCCACTGTCCATTCGGAGACTTCACCTTAAACAGCATAGCCTCATTTGGCTTACAGGTGCTGAGTGGATTTCCTTTTCTTTTCGGGGTAAATTTAACGGTCCTTGTTTAAATTATTTAATGTCTATTCAACAGGGAAGACGACCAACTCATCGATAGGGTGCATATTCATCCAGGAAGGTACCTTTTCGAAGCAATAAGTTGCCGAGTACTGTCCCTCGTATGATGCCACTAGTTAACAAGTTGAAAATCCGAGAGATATTCAGCGATAGCTTGCGTTGGAGATGGAAATGATATTACAAAGTCGGCCATTGGCGTAAAGAGCTACACTTATTCAGAGTTGATTTTGCAGCAAACACAATTGTGACGAACAAGTATTCACAGAGCGATTTCTTGTGAAGTCCCACTCATTTGAAAGGATATCATTAAGTCGAAAGACATTTAACACGGTAAATTGGTAAAATAAATCAGCAATTGTATTATTATTTTCTTTTTCTTTTTCATGAATGAATTTTCAATGAATCTTTTAAACTGAATTGAATTGTTGGGAGAGTTGCTGAGACAAAAATGCATGAAATGATGGAATTCTGAAAAGAGAGCGCACAGTGCCAGCAGTTGTCTGCAGCACGACCAGCTTGTGCTTGTGTTAAGAGTATTCTTAGTCTGCTGTCGTTGAAACTAAAAATAATAAAAATTACAGAATCTACGTATAAACTGGATTGACTATTATTTTTTGCCTGAGTGTCTACAGAGGTAATAAATTTTGACACGATGTAGGAAGCATGGAAGCCTGTAAAGACAGCTCAAACATCTTCGTTTACGTATATTACATATTTGATTTACATATATTGTTCTGTAGAATCGAATATGTGGCTGATTCCTAATGTTGCCGGTTTCTCAGTTATTAGGTACAAGTTTATCACACATATAACTTGGTAAATAGTGTGGTTGGTATGGCACTTGTATTGGCAGTGCCAAGAGATACTTACACCAAATTGAGATTCAATGTTATGAACAAGGGGTGGTGGATGCTTATGGGAGCTGTTGAATGGCACGGAGAAGATGTACGATGGAGTCTATGGTGTTCCTCCATCACCTTTTCAGCGGCGCATAGTCTGGTCTAGTCAATAAATGTGGCACATGGGGAGCTACGAAATTGATTAACCCGCAGTAGAGTGAATAAATAAGAGTTTGTGCTTTGATGGCAGAATGAGTGTTTTGTGTGAACTATGTCTTAAAGGCAAAAGAATTCATCTGATCTATTGAAATGGATTGAAGCATGGCATAATCAGTTGAAATTCTATAATCTACCAACAACTACGAGTGGGATGCTGAAATGACGGTAGATTTTCTTTTGTCCCTTCTGACCAATGGTAGATGACATGAGATGTATTCATTACCTGCTGTCCCTGCATGCTGCGCAAAAGGACTCAGTCAGACGAGGGGTGACATATACATATATGTACGTCTAAAACGACTGATCAGGTACATGCAGTACTTAATACAAATTGCAGACCTCCAGCAATTACAGGTACAAAGAACTTAATTGCGCGGCTTCATGTGTTCGTACTTAGGGTTACAGGTAGTGTACTCACATCTTATTCCGTTTTGCAAATAACAATGGTTTCGCTTTGCTGTGAAAGGGATCTCTTTATGCTAATCGATAAAAACTACCAAGAACTCGATGGTAGAAACGCTTCGATGTAAGGGAGCACTAGACAACTTTCCATTAACCTGTCACTAGGCGATAGGAACATACATGCCTCCCAACCACTTGCCACTAGTTTCTACTTGTTACCAATTGAGTAAAACAAATTAAAAAAAAAACTTTATTTTAAACGAAAATTAACATTGAATTCACTTTTAGTATTTTCAAGAAAAAAATAAATATAATAAGAAGGAAACTTATGTTAAACGAACGAAACACAAAGGTTGTTGAGGAACAACAGAAAAAAGTATTTTTTTCAAAGTGGATTTGGTTTTACTCTCCTTAAGTTCTGCGTTTTTTTGTAGGAAGAATTGCTTGCTCCTCGGCTTCCCATGTTAGTCTTCTTCTTCTTCTTCGCTCTCTCCTCCACTTTTGCATATCTTTCTCACAAACTATTATTTGGGTTTCCATGGGTTGACTCTCCGAGTCTTGTTTTATCTCTTTCTTCTCTTCCGGAAATAATGTCTCACAAACCGGTCGAGACATTCCCTCTTTTTCTGAATAAAATATATTTATTTATTTAAAAATGGGACTAATAACAAAATACACGTAAACCGATATATAATAAAAACAAGCGTACTTATGAACTTGGTGTCTAACTGCTCCATCTCCTCCAAAGTTTCAATGTCGCCGGCATGTTTTCTTTCTGTTTCGAATTCTATCCAAAGTTTTTGAAAATCGATTTGTAGTTGTATCTCCTCCGGGGGAAGAGAATAAAAAGAACTCTCCTCTAAGAAAATTAAATATATAAAAAATCAAAGCGAAATGAAGGATTTTTTTGTCATATATGTACATATGTTAATTACACTCACTAGGCAAATTTGTTACTTCGTCTGACATTTTACTTAATACTTTTCCGCTTGAATTTTATTTATTTATCCAATAGAGCGAGCTTATTTTTTGATAAACTCTGATAAATTATAGTACGCAGCTGTTCTAATGTTTTGGGACGCATTCTTTGTATTAAAAATGAGATAAAATAGATCAAACACATTGCAGTATTCCAATAGTGGCCTTCCAGTGGTTGCTCCAAATCGATTGCACATATATTCCTGTGAACTGTCAATGTCAAAGCATTGCTGTTTTCCATTGCTTATTCCTTTACCAAATCGTCAGGTTGTGCCTTTGTTTCGCGAAAATTGTTGTCGTTTTTGTTTATTTTATTTTATTTTTATTGAAACACAGCGGGAGTTGAGAGAAAATAAAATAAACAAAATGGTGATGAAGATATATAGAACACAGTAGATGTGGTAGTATGGTGTTTTGTACTGAGATATGCATTGTTATTTTGTATTAAAAGGGTTGCCGGGTTACTCAAACGCTAATTGTAAATACGTCAACGGCAAAGACATAAGTTTGAGCCAGGCGAAGCTATTGAAAGCCGTGCCAAACTTTGATTATAGTTAGATTTCGATAACAGAAACACCGTTTTACCGTGTTATATGGTATTTTATATTTGATTTCAAATACTTATGATGTTCAATCAGACTGCCCATGTGCGGGTACTCTAAATTATTTCTAACACTTAATCGGTCATGTTGGTTGGATTCTGAAATTTTGTTTTTGTTTAAAAAAGAATTTAACACCAATGTGGGTGGGTATGAATAGAATGCTATTATGCTTCAGTATGTGTTAAGTTTTTGGAAAATGGTCGGTTATTTCGCTCCATTTAATGACGAGACTAGATTATTGGTGAGAGTTAGGTTGTTTTTGTTTTCTAGTCACCTAGCCATCTTGCTTGATTTTTGTTGACTGCCTGTCAGGCATAGCTGGGGCTCTGAACACCGAATATTGCGTGGCTCTTACTTGAGCCACGGCCACCCAGCTCTCTCTCTCTCAGTCTCTTAAAGAGTAATGAACTTGATGTGTGATTAACCCACACTAGATCGGCACAAGGCGCAGTTGGATACTTGTGCTTATTGATATTTATTTATACGCCCCCAAGATTTGCTACAGAACGAACCACCATTGTGATAGTCCGACGCCTAAATGTCTGACGTCAACCAATGAAATTCTTAAGAATAATGTTTGCCCACGGGGGTAATTGTAAATGTAAGGAGTGAGATTGAAAGAAAAAAATTATTATATATTTTCACACTGCAAGGTCAGGCCCTTTATGGCACTTAGATTTATATATATGCATGTGGGATGGAGCAAAACCAACAGACAATTACTACGACGCAATATGACAAACACATTTACTTGGACATAACAGAAACCATGCACGACGCAAAACTAAATCAAAGAACGAAGATAACCAACGGCACCCACAGTACATACGATGGTATGGTACGCATAAGGGCAGCTGTCTTCAAACAGCCGATATACCAACAACCGAACAGACACAAGAACAAAAGATACGAGATGACAAGAGAAAAGTGGTAGTTTTTAAGAGTAGAATGTTTTAGTCCGTGGAACAGAGCAGTTGATTAAAGTGAATTTTATGTGAAAGTATCTAAGATGTATAGTATCTGTAATTAAACTAAGAATCAAATAAAGTGAATTAAATGTAAAAGGACAATTGTTTATTGCATGTGAAAAGTGGTCGTCAAATCCTAGATATGTGCATATGTAAAAAGCGCAGGTTGTACGAAAAGAAAATGGTACAGTCTCAGTTGCCCGATCTAACGTTAGAATTCAAAGTTTTTGTAAGAACACCATTTTTGCGCAATTAGCAAAACACTCAACCCCATATCCTCCACACGCGAAATCCATTTGACAGCTACATTCCATTCCCACGGGAGGAAGCTAGGTGCAGAGTAATCATTTTTTATGCATAAATATACCTGTGGAAAGGTTCAAGTAGACACTTTCATTGTCACACTTCATTGTTACATTTTAAACTGATTTTAAATAAATAAATATATATTTTTGCTCCTCCGCTCGAGCATCAACTTAATTGGCGCAGTCTGGAAACGCGAGAAAAGTTCGTATAAGAACTCGCAAAAGTTCGTTTAAGAACAAGAAAAAAAAACCAGATATTCGTTAAAGAATCTACACGGAAAGGCGTGTGTAACCAATAGTGGCAAGTGGACAAAACAAAATAACCAAAAACGCAAGTGCAGTGCCTCATGAAAAAAAAAAAAAAAAAAAAAACAACAAAACAGTGTAAACTCTTATGCTTTTTGAGTAGTGTTCCACACTGATATTTAGTTAAACAAATATATATATATAAAAGTGAATTGTAATATCATTGCAACATAAAATTCGCTTAGACTAACTAGTAAATGTAGTGCACTGTATATCAAATAATTTACATTTTGTATAAACAAAAAGAAAACCAACCTAAGCAACAACCACAAGCATTCTTAATTAAAGGCAACAATTGTTGTAAAAGTGAAAAAAAAAAAATTAAATACAAACCCCAAAGTGCATCAAATCAAACCTGGACAACGAAAAACGAAGGAAACGAAGGACGGAGGTAATCGACAACTAGAACCTTTCATCATAATGGCAACAGATCCTGTGAATACATTAGTAAGTCTAGTTTTAGATCCCATAAAATATCTTAACTCTGTGCCTACATACGATGGCAGTAAAGACGATTTATATAATTTTATAGATCTAGTGGATAGAATCTATCCAACACTGGGGAAATATGACCAGTTAAGCCAAAAATTTTTTTTTGATATGTTAAAAAATAGATTAGTTGGAAAAGCCCGAGAGGCTATAGAAATTAATGTCGTGAAAAATTGGGTTGATGTGAAAAGAAGAGGGGACATCTTTACTGCAGAAACCCCGAAAATCTGGAACAAGCTATCCAAATCTTGCATGAGAGAGGATATGCTCATAAAAAGGCTTACCAAAATCAAAATAGCAACCGTTCTAACCGTTCTAATCAATCAAATAACTCAGATAGGCAGGAATCAGATAAAAGTAATCACAACAGTTATTGCGAAGCTAGCTCTTCTAAAAACAACAGATCAGGCACATTTAGAAACAGGAATTCAGGGAATTTCAGAAATAATAGTAACAGATGAAGAACATTTACCAATAATTCAAATGGGAATGATAATAATTCAGGAAATCATTCAGGCAATATTAGGCCTAATGGCTATAATCAAACCGAACCAATGGACACATTGTCAGTCTCTTACCAAAGAGAAGTAAACACTATATGGAGTAACCAGGATTTTTGCCAGGGAAGCCATCCGGCAGACTGCCCTATATAGTCACTAAAACTAAAAATGACAAATATAAATTAAGAATACTCGTGGACACCGGGTCAGAAACGAGCATTCTCAACCCTGGTATATGCCATCCAAAATGGCAAATACACCTAACATCACCTTTAGAAGTTAAAACAACAAGTTCTATTATTTACGCAAATACAAAAGTCAGAATCCCGTTGTGCAAAGAATTCGGTCAGCTTAACAAAACTGCTGAGTTCCTTGAATATGAATTTCACAATACTTTCGATGGACTAATTGGCAACAATATTCTTCTGCCAATGAACACCATAATAAATTACAAGGAAAAACTGTTGATAGAGGAAAGAGGAAACGAAAATTCCGATCTTTTTCAACGAAGATGAAGAAGAAACTATCACGATGGAAAACTACAAAAAAGTGGTCACACAACTGGATATTTACCAGGCGGAGATCAGTACAGATCCCATCCCCGATCAAATAAGACTCGATCACTTAAACAGCGAGGAAAAGGAAAAAGTAGTGGAATTAATTTTCCAATACTCTTCCATATTCTACCAAGAAGGAAGTGATCTATAGTTCACAAATCCGATTAAGCATAGAATAAAAACGGTAAATGACATTCCAATACACACCAAAACCTATAGATATCCCGAAGTGCATAAGGCCGAGGTGAAAAAACAAATAGACGAAATGCTGAAACAAGGCATAATTCGCCCCAGTAATTCACCATATTCAGCACCCATTTGGATAGTCCCAAAATAGATGGATACTTCTGGAACACAGAAATGGAGAATGGTTATCGACTATCGGAACTTAAATCAAGTTTCGAACGATGACAAGTTTCCCATTCCGAACATAAAGGATATCTTTGACAAATTTGGTAGAGCAATGTACTTCACAACATTAGATCTCGCAAAAGATTTTCATCAGATAGAGGTCGCTGAAGAAGATATTATGAAAACAGCTTTTTCAACAAATGATGGACACTACGAATTTGTTCGTATGCCATTTGGTTTGAAAAATGCTCCTTCAACGTTTCAGCGACTGATGAACTCCGTTTTAGCCGAATTCATAGGAAAAATATGTCTTGTCTATATGGACGACATAATTCTGTTTTTGACCAGTCTGGAAGAACATTTAGTGTCTTTAAAGCAAATCTTCAAGAAACTTAAAGAAGTGAACCTAAAAATTCAGCTTGACAAAAGCGAATTTCTGAAAAAAGAAACAGAATTTCTAGGTCACAACGTTACAACAACAAGTATTAAACCTAACCCAAATAAAGTATCGGCTATTAATAATTACAAATTACCAAAGAAAGCAAAACAAATCAAGGCATTTCTAGGAGTCACAGGATACTATAGAAAGTTCATCAACGACTATTCTAAAGTAGCAAAACCTATGAGAATGTTTCTTAAGAAAAGCGCCAAAATTGATCTTAAAAATACCATTTGCATCGAAAGCTTTGAAACTTTGATAAAATAAATAACCTCAGAACCAATCCTTAAATATCCTGATTTTCAAAAAAAATTTCCTCTAACAATGGATGCTTCTAATTACGCATTAGGTGCGGTATTATCACAAGATAACTATCCGATATGCTATGAAACTCGTTACTCTACCATTGAGAAAGAGTTATTGGCCATTGTGTGGTCGACAAAATACTATAGACCTTATCTGTATGGAAGGAAATTTATGATAAGGACTGACCATAGGCCTTTAATTTGCTTAAGTTCGCTAAAAGAACCGAATGCCAAACTCCAGAGGTGGAAAATTAAACAACTTAGACATAGAATATGTTAAAGGAAAAGATAACCGGGTAGCAGACGGTTTATCCAGAATGGGAATTCACTACAGTGAAAATGTAAATTAAAATACAATGGATAACAACTATACGGAAATGGATGCACAATCTATGGTAGCTACTGTTCACAGCGCAAAGGAAGACAGCAGTTACCATATCACTATTGTAAACTCTCCTGTTAATTTATACAAAACACAAATCATTTTAAATTCTACAAAGGCTATTACGAATTTGGTAAAAGAAGAATTGTGATCGAATTGAAAAAGTTTAAAGAAGAAGAATTTATTTTAGACTTGATGAAAAAATATTTTCCAGAAAAGGTATAGTGGCTATTTACTCTATACACGACCACATGTTTGCACAATTCCAAGATGTTTACATTAAATACTTTAGTAAAAATAAACTTTTAAGAGTAATTAAGTGTAGTAAAATGTTAGGAGACGTCACAGATGTAGAAATGTTAGCGGAACTTATTATCAAGACCCATAAATTTATTAAATCATAGAGGCATTAATGAAACCTATTTAGAACTCAAAGATATTTATTATGCTCCAAAATTAAAAGAAAAAATTCAACAGTTGATTAATAATTGCGAAATTTGCTATAAAGAACCGACAACAATAGACAACCAAATAAGATTCCTTTTAAAGTTACCGATACTTCTGATAAACCAAATCAAATATTACACGCAGATATATGGTATGCAAACATAAACCTTATGTATGTAACTATAATCGATAAATTAACTTAACATGTAACAGTAGAAGAAATTAAACATAGAACGTGGATAAGCTTACTTAATACACTTAAGAAAAGGTTCTCATCATTCGGCACAAAAACAAAACAAAATAGTTACAGACGGCGAGTCAGGTTTCTCATCAATTCCAATCAAAGAATTTCTTATAGAAAACAATGTCGAACTTCACATTACTGCCCCTTATTTAAGGACAGGTAACTCAGATATCGAGATATTCCACTCCACCTTGAATGAACATATTCGCACACTCACAAGTGATGAGGGTAACAATGATACCTTACGAAATAAAGTTTTAAAAACAGTTTCTTTACTTACTTACTTACTTACTTTAGGTGGCAGGTCCGGAGTGGACCTGGGCCTCAGCCAACAAGCTTCTCCACCCAGCTCGATCCCTGGCTAGCTGCCTCCACTTTCGCACGGGAAGTTGGCTGAGGTCCCCTTCCACTTGCGTGCGCCACCTGAGTCTTGGCCTTCCTCTACTGCGATGTCCCTTGGGAGCGGATTCGAAGACTTTTCGGATCGGAGCATTGGTATCCATGCACTCTACATGACCCAGCCATCTCAGCCTTTGGATCTTCACTCTTCTGGCTAGGTCCATGTCGTTGTACAGTCCATACAGTTCGTCGTTGTATCTCCTTCTCCACTCACTGGGATTATTAAGGTCTTATAAAGGGTGGCTTTTGTTGTCCGAGAGAGGGCTTTGCTACTCAATTGCCTTCTTAACCCAAAGAAACAACGGTTGGCAAGAGTTATTCTTCGCTTGATCTTAGCGCTGGTGTCGTTGTCTGTATTTATAGCAGAGCCTAGGTAGACAAAGTCCTTAACTACCTCAAAGTTATATCTAACTAAGGTGACGTTCTGCCCGAGACGTCAATGTTGGTTGTCCTTTTTGCTTGACAGCATATACTTGGTCTTGCCCTCTTTACCGACCCTGATGGAGCAGCGTGCATTCTCCATCGTCATCCTGCACAGACGGACGAGTTTGGCAGGGATGCCAAAACTAGACATTGCTCTGTATAGCTCGTCTCTATAGATGCTGTCATACGCGGCCTTAGAATCGATGAGTAGGTGGTGGGTATCGATCTGAAGCTCATGGGTCTTCTCCAAGATCTGCCGTAGTGTGAATATTTGGTCGATGGTGGACTTTCCTGGCCTGAAGCCACACTGATATGGACCTATCAGGTTGTTGACGAACGGCTTCAGGCGTTCACACAATACGGCAGATAAGATCTTATATGCGATGTGAAGGAGACTGATGCCTCTGTAGTTGGCGCAGTTAAGAGGGTCTCCTTTCTTGAGAATCGGACAAACAATGCTGAGGTTCCATTCATACTTTCATACTTTCGTCCGACCATATTTTACAGATGAGTTGGTGTATGCTCCTTACCAAGTCATCGCCTGCCGCTTTGAAGAGGTCGGCAGTCAGGCCGTCCGCTCCAGCAGCTTTGTTGGACTAAAGCTTCGATATGGCTATCTTCACTTCATCCAGGTCGGGTGGACGGAATTGTTGGTCATCATCGTCCAAGTTGAAAGGTTGATTCTGCCCGACAGCGGTATTTGGTCCGTCATCGCCGTTATACAGTCTGCAGAAATGATCTTTCCAAATCCTCAGCATCGACTGCGATTCTACTACGATGTTCCCTTGTTCATCTCTACAGGCTTCGGTTCGGGGTTTGTTTCCGCGGCATGTTATTTCTATCTTTAGGTAAAACTTCCGAACCTCATTCCTGGAGTAGCATCTCTCAATTTCCTCGATCGCGCGCTTCTCATGCTCTTTCTTCTTCCTCCTGAGAAGCCGGTTTTCGTCTCTAGTCCTCTGCTCATAGAGCTCGTGAGCAGCTCTAGTCTATCTTTGCCGCCTTGCGTGCGTTTCGCTTAGCTGCATGTGCTTGCCGGCATTCATCATCGAACCAGGGGTTTCGTTGTGGTGGACGAGTGAAACCCAGCACATCAGAAGCAGCATCTCTGATGGCGTTTTGGTAGTGTTTCCAGTGGTCTTCGATGCTTGATGCTGGCGGCATTGAACCTCTTAGGAGATTAAGAGACACTCGATCGGAAAAGGACTTGGCGATGTTTTGCGATTGTAGCCGTCGGACGTCGAATTTTCTCACAGCATTAGTTTGTCTTGGCGTAGTTTGGGATATCCACAACCGTACCTTGGCTACAACAAGGTAATGGTCCGAGTCGATGTTGGCTCCTCGGAACGTACGGACATCCATAATACTGGAGGAGTGTCTTGCGTCGATCGCAATGTGATCAATCTGGTTGACTGTTGATTGATCAGGAGTTCTCCAAGTCCCCTTGTGTATGTCGAGATGTGGGAACCGCGTGCTAGCCATGACAAAGTTTCGCCCCGCCGCAAAGTCGATTAGCCTGAATCCGTTATCGGAGGTGGTGTTGAGCAGGCTATATTTTCCAATTGTTCCACCAAAGATACCCTCTCTTCCTAGCTTTGCATTAAAATCACCGAGGACAATTTAAATGTCATAGCTAGGGCATTGCTCGTAGGTCTTGTTAAGGAGCTCGTAGAAGTCATCCTTGGTGTCGTCATCTTTCTCCTCTGTGGGGGCATGCGCGCATATGAGGCTAATGTTGGCGAATTTAGCATTGATGCGGATTGCTACGAGGCGCTCACTCACATGCCGAAAGCTGAGGACTTCTTGTCTTAGTCTGCCTCCTACAACAAATCCGTCTGCCTCCTACAACAAATCC